>OX451215.1:46062800-46662800 GCA_949628195.1 Phasia obesa
TATATATATATATATATATATATATATATATATATATATATATATATATATATATATATATATATATATATATATATATATGAATTTGGTGTAAATTACTTTCAAAACCAACAAAAAATTCGCTCAAAATATTGTCCCGGGCACTGCTAGTTGTTAATAAAAACAAGAGTTGTGTGTGCCTCGATTTTAATGAGGTTCTGCTTGTTTTGGTTCAAACATATGTATTTACATATAAGCCCCCATAAAAGAAACCAGATTTGATTAATTTTCTCTTTTTTGTTAATTTTTAAAACCAAAAATATTTAAATTTGGCATAAAAATTATTTTTTTCGCAACAACTTTTTCTATATCTCTAATACTACTTAGCAGATTAAAAAGTAATGTTTGGTAATTTTAGTGTAGGTGTTTTTAACCTAAAAATTGTACTGGAAGTAAAAAAATTAATTGTTCCATGCCATTATTTTAAAGTAATGCCTTTATGGCCGCTATCCAACAGTCATTTTGTGTGACCTAATTTCTTCTCTCTTGTACAATAAAGCTTTTGTATGACAATTTTTAAATAAACAAATAAAAAAATGGTTCACATTTTTCTCTGTGCTCCATACTAAAGTGAGATATAAATGATTACAAATTCCAAAATGACAATGAAGTATAGATTTACTCTTGGGCAGTTGCTCATGATGATTGAACAGAGGATATGATAATTTCCCAAAAAAAAAAAATCACAGAGAAAAAACCAAACGAACAACAATAAAAAAGAAAATAAACAAATTTTAAAGGCAACTCAACTTGTTTTCACTTACAACCAAAAATTAAAAGAAAAAAAATAAATAAATAAAACTAAATCAACAGACAGCCTTTGTATAATTTTTTGGTCACTGACCGTCTTCAAGGCTTTTTGTAATTTCGTATAAGTTTGGAGTATTTAAAAAAAAGCTAATAATCGGGAAAGACAAACCAACAACAGATCGACGGACATAGGCACTTATAAAGTTTTTTTTTTTTTTTTTGCTTTTATAGGCTGTTTGAGTGCGCAAATTACAACAAACACGAACATCCTCAAAATACAAAAAATAAAAAAGACAAAACAAAAACCACCACTATTACAGTTTACAAAAACCATATAATAATAATGATCTTTACAAGTGAATAAAAACGCAAATTAGTTTTACTGTCTCTTTTACTCTTTATTGCATTTTTAAGAAATAAAAAAAAATAAAATTGCACAAAATTCTGATTCTGAAAATTGCACAAAACTGATGAATGTTCTCCACACACACACACACTTACACACACACAGCCACACAATTACACCAACACACGCAACTCTAAAATTTTAGGGAAATAACAAAATATTTTACTAAAAATGGGGGATAAATGCAGTTTATTTTAGCTGCTACTCAATTCTCAAGTTTTCGTTTGTTTGTGATCTACAAAAAAAGAGTGCAATAAATAAAACGAAAATTGCTGGCTTGGAGTTTTTTTTTTGAATCTCCATTTATTGTGTGAAATAATTTTTCAATTTTATGTACATTGGAGCAAGTTTTTTTAAACTATTTTTGAGAATATTCATGTTCTAGGAAATTTTGGTTTTATTAAAGGGGACAATACTTTAACTAATTTTCTAACCAAGCGTTATTATGATGACGTAACTCCATTTTATAGTTTATTTATAACAAGCTGTGCCCGCCACGTCGCACTACACTTTGTTCAATAGACAAAAATACAAAAAATTACTGTAACTTGTATTGTAACGGAAATTATACTGTTCGTCAGCTAACACATTAATTCCAACCCAAGTGAAAGAACTTTTAAGTTTTAGCTCCTATTGACGGCACCAGCGGGCGCAAAAGTCAGATAATTATGTGATTTAATTATTAAAAATAAAACATAGTTTTGACTCTTTCTTTAAAACAGCTGCCCACATTTAAATTTTTAAGGGGAAGAAGATCGAACGATCGATCGTTTTTCTAGTAGCTAACATTTTTAGCAATTAATTGTTATTAGAAGATTTTGCAAAGATTTTGTTAAAGTGACTTCTTATTGCACTTTAAGTCATATTATTTAATTTAAAATTGAAATGACTTTTAAGAACGATGGAATATTAAACAAAAAAGAAAAATATGGTATTCTAGTTACTCTCTAATGCGATACGAAATAAAAATGGTACGAAATCGAACGATTAGTACTCTTTAAAGCGTTCGCGCATTATTCTATTCTGTGGCAGCACCACACTCTGTAATGCGAAAGCGTATGTCAAATTCGTTCGATAAGTCCAAATATTTTGCGATAGTAAAAGAGCAAGCGCAAAGGAAGAAAACATGTAATTACTTTAAAAATGTTCAATTGATATCTAAATTGTTATTTTTGAGGGAGTTTTTAATTTTAGTAGATAGTGAAACAGTTGCTGCGCGTTAATCCCTAACAAGCCGGAAGCAAAATGTACCACAAAATATTTAGACACTCTGATGGAGATCCTGTTATGGTTATACAAAACAGTAAATAAGTTTATATAACGTAAATATACGAGTATGAGTATCAAGGCCTTCAACTCAAGGGTTAAAAAATTATATATTATGCTATTATTTATGTAAAATATGATACTATTTGCGTGGATTTCGTGTAGAACTTTCAGTAACGGAAAAAGTTAAAATAAAGCTATATGAATTAAAAAAAAAATTATATAACGGATTTATTATACCAGCGTTTATTTATGTAAAGTATATCGAACCTATCTGCTTGCAACTCGTTACAAGGTAATTTACGTATGGATTATATCAATATTTATATGTAAATTCAACCGGCTTAACTTTTGTTTACATATTTCAAACTGTTAATGTTGCCACTTTTTCAAAAATTTTGCGAAAGCCATAGAGTGTACCGACCTTCCCTCTTATCGCATTGAGCTTTCGAATCGAAATTGCTTTCGCATCGCAATAGAGAGTAACCCCCTATTTTTGCTAATTTTTTTGTGTTTTCTAAAAGCTTGTTAAATTTTGCCGCAACTTTGGAAAAAATTAATTTATTTAAAGTCTATTTTTATGATTTTTCTCGAATTACTCTCTTATTTTCAAAGGTTTTTTCTTAACTAAGAACGTCTCAAAATATAAGTTGAATTTTACTGTTTTCCATAAAATTCACAATCGAGAAAATACCTAAGAAAAAAAAAATACTGAAATTGTGTCCTTTTTTTGCTGCAAGGGGGCGCTAAAGTCACAAATTAAGTAGTTTTTTATTGATTCGCAAACAAAATTGCTAAAAACTTATTTTTTGCAACAAGAACTAAAAATTGAGTTTGTTTAATAGCTTAGTATATTTTCATACAATGAAATTTATAATCAAGCTTACGTTCGTTTTTATTCTCTCTAAGAAAGAATTAATTAAATTAAAAATTAGGTGATAATATTAAAGAAAAACGAACTTAAACTTGATTATAAATTTCATTGTATGTAATACATAAACAGTTCGACTAATAATAATTTAGTATATTTTCTATAAAATATACATATATAAATTTTAATATATAATGTTTGTTTATAATATTTTTTAATTGTTATAAAAATCGCATTTATTTTAATTTATCCTATTGTTTCACCAATTCTGGTCGCCCCTTATCTATATCGCTTTTTCCAAATGGTCGCGGTGTACACAATATAGGACTGCATTGATGGCTTCTAATCCCACAAGCGCCCAACATATCATTTTTTGCCAACATTCTTTTTGAAATCACTATAACTATAACAAGTAAAAGTGCTATATTCGGCCGTGCCGAATCTTCTATACCCTTCACCACGGTGATTTTATTTATACAGACATGTATAGCATTATCCATATTGTTGAGTCTTTACTTAAATTAAGTCGTATGAGAAAAATTGATTATTCATGCTTTAAAGAAATAGAAGACAAATGAAAACAAATTCCGATGGCTCCAATTGTCGCCGTGTTGTCAGCTACTTAATGATATTGAAGACGACAGCTACATCATAAACTCTGACATTGTTGTAGAAATACTTATTTTGCTTTTATTAAATTAAATAACTTTTTCAAAAACATAAATATTTCCTCCAAAACTTTTTGTTTGTATATGAATTTGTAATTTACAATTTTGTGAAATTTTCTTTTGTTGAATAAAATAGTAATTAGCCTAAGTTGACGACAGCGACAACGGTGGTCGTGTAGCAATGTAGCTTTGCTGGCTTCAAAATAATCGTTTACCTATAAACGTATGTATTTTATTTTTGACAGTTTGTAGTCGGTATCCTGATGATATTTATGTGTTTCATGCACCTAGGTTTTAAAACAGAGATATCATCTATTTAAAAATCAAACGCATTTAAAAAAATAGTCACTCTATATACATTCATACATACATATGTATATTCTTAATATTAAATATATGTTATGTTGCAGTCATGATTTTCAAAGAAATATTGAAATTTTTGTTTTAATTGTTTGTAAAAATTTATTGTAAAATTATTTTTTTTTTAATTTTTTGTAAAATTTTACTCGAAATTTTTTTGGAAAATTTTTAAAAAAAATTTTTTTCGAATATTTTTCTGTAAAATATCGTTTTGAAAATGTTTTGAAAATTTTTTTGTAAATATTTTTGAAAAAAAATTGAAAAAAAATTTTTTTAAATTTATTTGAAATTTTTTGTTAAATTTAGGACCTTTCTGCAATCTATATTTAGTTAGAATGGTCAGACTAAAGCAAAAAGAAATCCCTACAAAAAAAGTTTTCTCATATTGACCCCCATGTGTCTTTTAACTGCTCCTATTTACCAGTGGGTACCCTGTGGTTACTCTGTGGGTCCATTGCCCACCTCTATGTGTATTGCTTTCTATAAAGGTCTCTAATACAAATCAAAGCAGAAAAACCCTACCAATATAAAAACAAACAAAAATCGACCCTCGCAGGGGGATATTGATCCACGGAGATCTGTATGCACTCCTTGCGATCTCCCTTTCGTAGTCTAATATTTATTTGACAAAAAAGGCAAAAGAAAAAAATTAAAAAAAAAACGTGAAAAAAAGGTGGGCATGGTTTTTGGCCCGCAGCCTCCAAAGTAATGATCCGATGTTGCTGAATTGCAGTACCAAAATTTTCGAAACTATGCCTGACAGATTGGTGTGCTTAAATTTTTTGTATCTCTTCTGGTGCCTTGGCAAATGACATTTCAACCCGAACACGGACAGACGGACATCGTTTAATCAACTTCTCTATGTATAAGGATCCCAAATATATATACTTTATGGGGTCGGAAATGAATATTGTAGAAATTACATACGGAATGACAAACTTATATATACCCTTTCCACCTGTTGTTAAGGGTATAAAAGCGAGAAACGAATTAGAAAAAGATCTTCACACAAAATGTAAGCCGAAATGTGGCCTTTTAAAATACACGCTCATTTGAGATAATCGAGTGTATGCTGCCCGATATATAGGCATCAATGCCATCTAGTCGGGGTTTCACTATCTCTTCAGCTCCATGCCTGCAATCTTAACTCGCTTAGATCTGCAAAAGTCAGCAACAGTTTTTATGCTATTTCGCCTCTCAATGCAAAGAATATCCATGGATGGGAAAAATTTGTGGTTCCACTGGATAGAATTTTTTTGAGTTTAACCATCCGAAATGTTATTTTATCATATTCGTTACTTTGGCAAATTCTTACAGCTCATAAATAACAACAACAAAACTGAAATGACCTCAAAATAATTTCCTCGCTACTTACAGGACTTTACTGTTTGTCAATAGTGGAGGAAAAAAAAATGCATCCGCGCAAACCTGCACATTGTGCAAGTAACTATGAGAAAAAGTTTCTTCCTTGCCTACATATAGTTATGGAAAAACGCATTGAGTTGAGTTGATCCATTCTAATCTTTCCAAATAGTTTTCTTCTTCGTTTGTAAAGATTGTTGTGAAGATTCGTAAACAGAAAAAAAATCACTTTGCCCCAAATCTGAAGAATAAAATAAATGCCACAACAATACGAAATTTATATTAAATATTTTTCACATCAAAGATACACGAGTATGTGATGGATCACTTTTTTTTTTGCTACACAAGCTGAACTGGCAACCAAAATACGTCATCCATTTTCTCAATATTATTTTCTTCAACTTCGAAATCTTCAAAAGTGTGCTACTAGAACAGAATGGAAAAATAACACAGGTCTACAAAATTAAACTTTTTGACAGATGTTTTTATTTTAAAAACTGATTTTATATAATTTTATAGGCTGATTTAAAACTTCTATGCATTTATTTGTATCAGGAAAGGTTTTTTCTGAAAAAATATTTGTTTATTGGGTCAAAAGATGAGATACAAGTTAAAAAAGTGGGAAAAATACTTTACTCAGTCTTTTTTAATTTAATATTCGTCTTTTTGCCAGAATGCTGCATTGTCCGGACATTCGGCTGTGTTTTTAAGGGCATATCCAGTTTTAACATCCAATTAATACATGTTTGCTAGCAGGTGTAAGGCTTGTTATAGAGGACCGTTCTATTTGAGTCTAATGTCTCGACTATCCCACTCTCAAAGAAAGCAGGGATATTTTGTATAACCACCTTTTTGTCCTTGTAGCATGCACACCACTAAGCATTTACTGATGTTTTTTGTAGTTTATTTTCTTTAGAAGAAGTTCTATTTTCTCAATTTTCAAACGTTTCCTTTAAATATAATAAACAAGTTGCATTCTTCTTTTTCATGCAGCACATTTCCTATTTTTTAAATTAAATCAGAAATATTATTGCTGTACACTAGCGGTACGTCATGAGTTAAATATTGACATAACTCTTTTTGGCGATATCCATAAAAGCTTGATGACACGCCAGGTAAAAGCTACTCAAGAAGTCTGGAGGCCAACAATTCGGATGCATCCTTTAGATGGTGGAAATATCTAATTAAATCATTTATTAAACACCTTCGGGCTCTCTGAAATCTGGTGTGAAATCTGAGTCATCTGGGTCTTCTTTCTATATTTATACGTTCTAGAACACTACAAATACGCAACAACAAAGACAACCCCGCGCGGATACAGTAGCACGACGAATAATACTACCAAAGTGCACATAACCAGGTTTCAACGTTATATTGACGCCTCTGCGCTGACTCTGTTGCTTTGCTGAGAAATCTAATATTAACCAGTGTTGCCAAATCACACTTTATTTCATAAAAATCAATTTCTATTTAGAAGAAATTTGAAGTCAAGCTTAAGTTCGTTTTTATTCTCTCTAAGAAAGAATAAATTAAATTACAAATTAGGTGATAATATTAAAGAAAAATTGGTAAAATGTAATCTTTAGACACCAGCAGAGCAGAATGCACATTTTCTAGACAGCTACGTCCGTCATCAGTATTCTTCGTATCTATCTACTTTGGGTAGTGTTTAGTTGTAAGCATCATCTATTTAATCAACCAAACTCAGATAAAGGAATACGAGAAAACTGTATTCACTCATCAATCATGAGTTGGTGAGAACGAAGTCTACCACTAAAGCTTTCCTCTTGGTTAATATTTTTACTTTAATATTTGTTGCTGCTTCAGCCAACCTTCAGTTAGGTACTAAATATCTATATATAAATAGGCAAAGACAAAACTTTGGATCCCTTTTTCTCCTATGTGTGTCAACCGATTTTGTTTATTTTTTCACCGGTTAGTAGATATTATCTAGCTTTAGTGCACAGTCTATATTTGATTAAAATCGGTTCAGTATTTTAGGAATAAATGGCTCTTTAAATTGCTACCACTACACATGCTAAAAACACACATGTATGTGGTACCTTCAAGTAAAACCAAATGTGCGTGTTTGTATGCAATTTCATTTTTTTGAAAACAAAAAGAGAAGGAGTAATTATACAGTTGTGTCTCTATTTAAATGAGTAAAGTTGAAAATACAACAACAGATGAGAGTTAATAAACATAATTAAATATGGATATTTGTATGTATGTCTACACATTCCTACATATGTTCACATGTGCAAGAATGACGAAAAATTGAAAACATCTTATGTACACATAATTAAATAATTGCCTTTTAAATCAATGCAAGAAATTTGTAACAGTTATTTTTTCGATTTGCATTTGTTTTTAGTTGTTTTGTTTTTGTAAATGCATTTTTAGGGTTCCGTACACAAAGTGTAAAAACGTGACCCTATTGTTTTCGCTACAATGTCTGTCCGTCTGTCAGCGCCTTTTATCTCTGGAACCGTAATAGATAGACTCTTGATTTTTACAGATGATGTATAGCTGTTGCCGCTATAGCAACAAATACTAAAACTTATAGGGTGTTCCGATAGAGAGGTGTTATTCACGAATATGTGCATATTTCGTGAACTGTAGGTGGGATACACTTGAAATTTACAAACAGTAATTAAAACTTAGTTCACTATATAAACAACTATCAAAAAATAAAACTAAAAATTAAAGGGTGTTGCGAAAGTGGTGTGATTTGCATGTATAAGGCCTAAGTTTTGAACTATAATAGGTAGACTCTTGAAATTTTCACAGAAGGAGTATAGCTGAGGCCGCTATAGCAACAAAAATTAAAACTGATAGGGTGTTCCGATATAGAGGTGTTATTTACGAATGTTTTTATCTTGAACTGTACGAGGCATACACTAAAAATTTACAAACAGCAATTAAAATTTAGTTCGCTTTATAAACAAGTCTGAAAACATAAACCTAAAAATTAAAGGGTGTTCCGATAGTGGTGTGGTTTGCATGTATAACGCCTAAGTTTTGAACCATAATAGGTAGATGCTTGAAATTTTCACAGAAGGTGTATAGCTGTGGCCGCTATAGTAGCAAGTACTAAATTTTATAGGGTGTTCCAATAGAGAGGTGTTATTCACGAATATGTGCATATTTCGTGAACTGTAGGTGGGATACACTTGAAATTTACAAACAGTAATTAAAACTTAGTTCACTATATAAACAACTATCAAAAAATAAAAATTAAAGGGTGTTCCGAGAGTGGTGTGATTTGCATGTATAAAGCCTAAGTTTTGAACCATAATAGGTAGACTCTTGAAATTTTCACAGAGGGCGTATAACTGTGGCCACTATAGCAACAAATACTAAAACTAATAGGGTGTTCCGAAAGTGACGTGTTATTTGCCTGTAAATCTTTATTTCTTGAGCTATATGAAGCAACCACTTAAAATTTGCAGTGATTTAAACTATGTTCGCTTTATGAGCAAGTATTAAGCCTAAAAATTAACGGGTGTTCCATTAGTGACGTGATTTGTATGTGTATATGTCGACAGTGGCGTGTTTTGCATGTATAACGACATATTTTTTGAACCGTAATAAGTAGACTCTTCCAGTTTCTATAGAAGATGTGATAATATGGCCGTTATGACAATTATTAAAAATTAAAGGGTGTTCTAACAGTGACATGTTTTTCACGTATATTACCTTATTTTTTGAACCGCAATAGGTAGGCTCATGTATATTTCTATAGATAGTGTATTACCGCTATAACAAAAATTGCTAAAATTTAAAGGGTGTTCCAACAGTGATGCAATTATGACTTTAATTTTAAAATTAAAGGGTGACTCATCACATGAAAAAATTTACAACTTGAATTTTTAAAGTTGTACTTAACATAGTACGGAACCCTAAGTGTGTGAGTCTAACTCGCACTTGACTAATTTAGTTACTCTTCTGATAAACCGAATTTTATTCTGTATGTACATATAATTTCATAATTTGCTTCTTAATCAATGCAAGAAATTTGGAAACAGTTATTTTTTCGATTTGCTTTTGTTTGTAGGTGTTTTGTAAATGCATTATTTTTCAGCTTTATTTTATTCTTAGCTTCAAATTATTAAAGCCTTTGTTAGGAAGTGTTAATTAAAAGTGTGGTGGTGTTTTTTTATTATTTACCTTTTTAAAATTTTCTAAAGTATATGTACATAATTTATAAAATGTTTTAAATCGGTTTAAGATTTTTAAATATTTTTGCCTTTGAATTCAAAGTGAATGTTATCCTAATTTTGCATTTATTCTGAAAATATATTTTCTTTTTTGTTAAAGAAACTAATTTTTATATTTTTTTTGAGATGCCACGAAGACGATCAATAACTGGTAGAATGGAGAGACGGCGACGAGCAATTCAATATCTTACTCAGAACAGATCTGGAAATATTAACACCGACAATCTGCGTAATGACAATGAATTATTAAATAGTTTTAAATGTGCTTTCAATATTGTTCCAAGTAATTTTGTAAGTCATAACTGTGGTCCAATGCACTTAATATGCCGTTTTTGTAGTGCTAAGCATTTTGAGGTTGAAGTAACTCAAAATGATTTAACTGATTTTACAGCATGTTGCCACAAGGGAAAAGTTTCTTTAATGCCATTGTCTCAAAATACCTTTTTTAATTCTTTATTTAATAATTTGAATTCACAAAAGGCTGTTGAAAAGCGTAAAACAAAAAACTTTTTCGAAAATATTCGTGCTTTTAACTCAGCATTTGCAATGGTTAGTACAGAGGCAAAAACTGATAGAAATAGTATGCAAGAAATCTATAATTTTAAAATTCATGATGTGTTTTATTATCGCGTCGGTGCATTGGTGACTGAATGTGGCAGAAAACCATGCTATGCGCAGTACAATTTGATATGAATTACGCACAATTTATTTACTTTTTTTTAAACCGAAATAAAATACGTCTCACTACTACGAGTATGTATAAGATTTTTGTTACAATTTTGTTTCCCATTTTGTTTAATTTAATAAATATATGAATAACATGAATTGCTATTAACGTTTGTTTCATTAAAAAAGAATGTGTACTTATGTATGTATATAAACTATATAAAATGTGTCAGAAATAAATTTGGTCGAATTTCGACCACGGGGCGAACTCTAGTTAAAGTAAAAATATTAAAATTAAATTTTTAAAGCGCTATAAAAAAATATGGCGTTTGTTGGCATAAGGGTCCCAAACATATACAAATTAGCAAACGGCTTTTAAACATCAAAATCACTGTAGGCCTGTGTAATTAAAAATACCTTCCGTAATTCTATAGTTTGTTTTGTTTAACATAATAAATTGTTTATTCATATAAACTACTAAAAACATTGTGAATAGTATTTTTTTAATATATAATCTGAAATCATTGATCAGCAATAGTGTAGACCACATTTAGTTAAAAAAGTAATCTTAGGTCTCAAAAATGTTTTCACATAAAACAACTTTTTGACAAAACTGCGCAGTGGTGCGGAATCAAAATATTTTCAAAATAACTCAGCCATTTGTAAAGGGCTAAGCCGATTGATCCAAAATTTGGCATGAGCATAGCAGAAAAGTAGTTCAGCTTAAGTTTTAACGGTGGGCCCCATCCACTTGTCAGGGGTGGCGCTATGTGGTCTCAAAGTTGTAAATTCTTTTAGATCTTCAATTTTTGTTTGATTTTTAAAAGTTATAAATAGTCTTAAAGGCCTATGGTGTAATATGTGAATTACGTTTTAATTTGAGCGAATTTTAGAACAATCAGCCTAGCCCTTTACAAATGACTGAGTTATTTCCAAATAGTTTGAGTGTTCCCTACTGTGCACTGTCAGGTTTTTGACAATCCAACCTCTCTCCTGGCCATTAGTTTATGATTTGTGGCCATCAAAAGTACACACTTTAAAGCTTTAGAGTTTTTTTCTTTATTCTTTCGAAAAACCTCAATTCTTATCGAATTATGAAAAATTATAGTATTTAAAAAAAAATCGAAATTAGATGAATTTCAGGTTGGAGCAAAAATAAAATGGACACATAGCCATTCATTACAACATGATCTTTCCTAGAAGTAAACAAATATTTTATATTTTCCTCTGAACAGAAGAAAGTCAACATCTTCTTCAACGAGAAAAAAACCTTTGTTTATTGAAAGACATTCACGAAAAACTTTTCACAAAAAAATCTTAAATTAATGCAAACAAAACAACTACAACAAACATGAAAATAAGTTTGAAAATATAAATACTTTTCGTACAAGTGAACATGCATGCAACACACCAATAAAAACGAATATGATGTTGCTACTGTTGTTGATCATGTTTTGGATGATGAGGCAATTATGTTGTCGAAAAAAAATTAAAAACTTAAACGACGCCACCACGTTCAAAATGATGTTTGGCTGCTGATGGTCGCTCTATTGTCGTTGCTGTTTTTTTGTTGTTGTTGTTGTCACAATGCAGCTGCAATTTGTGCATTAAATTCAAAGCTACTGACTGCAGCTTGTAGTTACAAAAAAAGCAAAAGAAACAAACTAAAATGAAATGAAAGACAGACAGACAGACAGACGGACGTATGAACGAACCTACGACTAGATGCCTAAACAAATGGACGGAAGGACGGGTAAATAAACAGATGAGCGGACGTAAGAAAAGGACGGACGTATTGAACGTTCAGTGACCTCCATGTACTTGTACAGTACATCTATGCAATCAACCATCATCATCATCATCATCATCAACAGCCAACAAAAAATACAAAAACAACAATAACATCAACATCAACATCAACATACGTGTAAGTATCCCTTCAACCGATCAAGTTTTGTTGTTCTTTCTTTTTTGTGAAATTATTTTTGTTTAAATTTTTATTATTTCTATAAGTACAAAAACAAATTCACAAACGCACACACACACACATATATACATTTGTAAACACATCAGCAGCAAATAATTTTTGTTATACATACTTACCCCAAAACTAACGATAGCAAAAAACAAATTTGCACCAACATGTGAAAAACTCATAAGAGAAAAAAAACATCCATTCGTCCGTCCGTCCAATCATCCCGTTCACTGCAATTTCTAGTAACTGCTGCTGTTCGTTTGATTATTTGTTACATACACCACAATGCATCATCATCGTCAGCATTGAACTCAATACAAAAATGTGTTATTGCCGGCGTTGTTGTTTTTGTTGCTGCTGAAGACGTTGAAGAAAGAAAAAGTAAATTTTAGTCTCAATACCAACCATTGGATGGTAAAATCCATTAAAGAGTGCGATGCGGAGAGTGGCGCATGCGAATCAAATGCATTTGTTGACGCTGCAATAGTGTTGTCCATTGTTGCAGCTGCTGTCTTCGTATTTTTTATTTTTTTTTTTTTTTTTTTGTTCTTTTAAATTAACTAACACACTTAAGTATTGCATCTTGTATAGTGTTTAGAAATGTTCTATTTTTCAAAGTCCAATTGGAAATAAAATCGGAAAAAAAATTTAAATAAATCAGCAAGTGCAAGCCAGGACCACATACCGTACTATGTTCAGTACAACTTTAAAAGTACAAATTGGTAATGTTTTTATGTCTTTCATTAGGCCCTTTAATATATAATTTGATATTGTTTTTATTTGCTTTCAAAAATGTTAAATGTCTGATTGCTTGAAAATCATGTCATCATCGGAAGACCCTATAATTTTTAGAAATTATTATTATAGCGGCTATAGCAATACACATTTTGTGAAAATTTCACAACATTACTCCTATTGTGATTCACAAATAACGCAATATGCATTAAAATCCCGTTACAATCAAAACACCCTTTAGTTCCTAGCTTTATTTTTAATTTTTACTAATATAGCGAACATAGTTTTAAGTACTCTGTGTAAATTTCAAATAATTGTATGTCACGGTTTTAAAAATAGAGCTGTATATTAGAAAATCACGTCAATATTGGCACACCCTTTAATTTTTTCTAATTGTAAATATACCGGCCAAGGTAATGCACCTTTTGTGAAAATTCCAAGAGTCTACCTATAACGGTTCAATAATAACCCCATGTAATTAAAAATCGTGTCACTATCGGAACATCCTTTGAATTTTAGTAATTGTTATTAATAGCAGCCATGGTAATGAATCTTCTATAAAAATATCAAAACTCTACCTATTATGGCTAAAAAAATTAAGCCAAATACAAAAAAAAACATGTCACTGCTGGAACACCCTTTAACTTTTAGTAATTGCTATTGTGGCCATAGTAATATACCTTCTGTGAAAAATTTAAGAGTCTACTAATTATGGTTCAAAATTGCGTCTTATACATGCAAATCACATCACTGTCAGAACACCCTTTAATTGTAGCGAAAACAATAGGGTTACGTTTTAAACCTTTGGCTACGAAGCTCTAAAAATAACACCTGAAAGAGGTATTAAAATTTTCTGACAGATGAAAATAATTAGACAAAATGATTACATACTCGTATATAATTACATATATAAATATTGGAATTTTTTTTTATCCAACTCAAATTCGTTCTAAATAACTCGCGCGAACCAAAATGCAGAATGGAATACATTTTCTGTGCCTCTACGCATTTTCAGTGTTCTCTATGTCTTTTTCTTTATAAATTCCATCCGCAAATATTATACTATGGTAAGCATGACTTCTATGATTTTTTTGGCTTCATGCTTAAACCAACTCTTAGTTAGTAAAGACAGGAAGAAATTAATTTTTACTTTGCGGTAGAAACTAATCGACAGACCAGAAAGGCTTTAACTTTACTTAGTTCCAAGCAAGCAACAGTAAGGGAAAGCTATTAAAACTTGGAGATGTTTTTATAGGAAATACTTTTACCAGATGTGATCAAGATTACCTGTGCACCTAGCCGTGCTGGTCCTTATCTGACGGTGGCATTAGCAATTGGTGAAATAATAATGTATAGACGCACCCCCATTTCGTCATATGAATACCGCACACCACACAATTCTAGCGCAATAAAGCGACAATAGTACCTTATACGTTCGCTAATAACCCATGGACCCACGTTCTAACCTCTTGTTTAGTAGTTAGAGACCATCCATCTTCTGTTGAGAGAGCAAAAGCACATTTGACCAACCGTGCACCATCTCTGTATGTATTGATCCAAACCACAGCCACCACATATACCCCCGAAGATGACCTCATCAACAACAGGTCACAGAGAGGAGCGGCTCTTTGTGGGGCTACCGTTTCCGGTGGTACCAGTGGTTTGGCCTCGAACGACCCTGTATAGCACAGAAGTCTTCTTCCAGATTAAGGTTCCAGGAACCCTGGTGTCTGGTGCCCCCATTTTTACCGACAGCACTACGTTAAGGTAGTGACATGAACTACAATGACTATTAGTGCCCCCGGTGGGACCTTTACCAGGTATCTATATGTGAAGGAAAACATGTTGCCGCCCTGTGTGTGCTGGTTTTAACCAAAAAATGTATGGCTATAGGCAGGCAGACAGGTATGAATTGAAGTAAATATTGTTAGTATCTCCTCGTAATGGTGGACTGAAACAGAAGCCTAGTTAGATCTTCTCTCTGCTAGTAGGCTAGCTAAGCTAAGTCGAGCTGGCCTATAGTTTTTTTCTTCTTATTTATCGAAGAACCTGCGCATACGAATCTCTTGTCCTTTGCTTGGAATTTTATAATTAATTATTTTGGTAAAATCAGAGATTGAATGATACGAATACCTCTCAAGGGGTAGATGGGTTATCCTCTAAAAAGGCACCTTTCAGACAATAGCCTCTAGGCACAAAAAAGTTACTTGGATATAATCAAATTACCTTAAGCTGGATATCTGCATAAGTGGCAGATCATGACAGGGCACTTCAAATGTCCTCTAGCCAAAATGAACATCAGAGAAGAGGACACTGACTGGAAGATGCCGAAATGGTAGCAGCTTATATTGTGTGTTAATGTCCACCAATGACTAGGATATAAGGCTTAGAACGGGTGCCTCGGTGGGCTAGTAGCTAGTATGGTAGTCTATCAGTTCAAGGTTGTGGGTTTGATTCCCACCAAAAACTCTGGAATTTTGCAATACAAATTCGTACGAATACCAAGAAAGAGCTTGTATTGTGGAACAAGATTAACGTGAGTACCTGCCATACTCGGCCTAACCTCACGGTGGTCTTACCACCGAGTGAAACTTAGGCGTAGACTAGCGCCCCCATTTTGTAGTATAACAACACTTTACGATTGCCACCAATCGCTTATTGTGTGTGATACAGTCACAATGAGTAGCAATTTATATAATATGGCAAGCCTTTCCAAGGCAAGCCTGGATCCACATTATAACCTCTTGCTTAGGGGTTTGGAGACTATCCAAACTCTGTCTGTTGAGAGTGCAACAGCACACTTGATCGACCTTTCACCTTACCTACTTAATCGATCTTAAACCACAGCCAGCACGTGTACCCCCGAAGGGGACCTCACCAATAACCGGTCACAGAGAGGATAGGCTCTCTGTGGAGCCACCGATTCCCGTGGTACCAGTCCTTTGGGCACTGGTCGGGCCTCGAAGAGAACCCGTGATATTACTCACAGACCTTTTCTTCCAGATTTAGGCTCTAGGAACCCTAGCGTCTGGTGCCCCTATTTTCCCCGAGTGGACCGCGTCAAAGCATTTGCCATATTCCTGCAGTGACATTTGGAACCCCCGGGGGTGAAAGAGCTTGTATATAAAATGGATGCCTACAAATGGCTAACAACAGTATTAGTACAGGTCATGAACTCTCAAGTATTATCTGGTCAAGTTAAAAATCGCCGTAAGACGATACTTCCAGACTGAAGCTGGAAAAAGGCAAACATAAAAAAGGCTTTGTAATATAGGCAGACACATACTATATGGAGATGCTGTGGAGACCCATTTACAGTCGGATACCAGAAATCATTAAGGAGCGAAGGGGTTGAAAAGCGACTCCCTTCGCTATCCCCCCTACAAACACAATAATAAAGGCTTAGTAGCTATTTCAACGTATTTTCAAAAAATTTACAACTTTTGTTGTAAAAATTTAAATTCAAATTAAAGTTCGTTAATGATCGTAGTAAAGTTTCTAAGCATATAATTATTATAGCAAACTAGTATAAACTGTGTGTAAGACTGATGAGCAATATATTGTTACGTTTTTACTTTTCGTTGGGTTCTTTTAATTGCAAAATAAATACACACTGTTATTACTTTTACTGTAAGTCACTTTATTTATTTTAACACCACTGTTCGAAAATACTGCAAACTGTTAAACACTCTTAATATTCGACAACTTAACTCTTTGACTTTTAAATTAATACTGCCATACTACTCGCCAGCACGATTCACTTATATAGGTGATTTAAAAGCACCAGAATGTTCTATTCCAGACAGGTCTGGCAGGTTCGATTGTTATTGCTCTTGTTTTCTGTTTGTGTGATTGTTTATTTCTTTATACCTGTATGTGTGGCTATTTATTTCTTTATACCTGTATGTGTGGCTGTTTATTTGTTTATGCTTGTATTTATGTATGTGACTGTGTATTTAACAGAAGAGTGTTTTATGAGGCGTTTCTTTCTTCCATCATTGTAAGAAAATAAACCATTAATGTTGTTGTTGTTGTTCGAGAGTATTGTTGTTCAGAGCTTATAATAAATAAATTCTTCTTTCGTAACAATATATTGAAATAACAGAATGTATGTTACACAATGCTTTAATCAAAAGATCTTTTTCAATAGATGCAATTTTTGTGTAACCAATCTAAGAGCTTGTTATTTATAGAAAGTAAAAATAATAACTATGAAATCGTTCTCATGATACATTACAGAATTTTAAATGCAGATAAGTAAAGGCATCTCTTTTTTTTTATTTTCGAAAATATGCTCGTAGAATATCTAAAATGCAACATTAAATAATATGTCACACTAGTCGTGCTCATTAATAAAAACCTCAAAATAATAGGCAAATATAACAACTGATAAAATAACAAATACAAAATATTAATATTAACCAAGCTACATATGCAAAGATAAATCTTACATTGTTTAAGAATTTCAAGAGATTGTCTATTTCCTATTGGGTCGTTATTCAATATACGCCAGCAATATTGGGTTTCGTTCCTTACCGTTTTTTGTTTTCCTTCATACATTATGCAAATGCCAAAAGGTTTCTGATCTAAGATGAATTGCTTCTTTTCTAGTGCAACAAAAACATAAGAACCAGAAAAAAATGCAGCTCCGATAGGCAACACTTGAAATCAAAAGTTGGCAACAACAGAAGTAAAATTCACAACATCACCTGCAAAAGAAACAGAAGCCTTAAAACTAAATTTAATGAATTTAAAAAAAAAATAATCCAAAATAATAAGAGATGAGTAGATAGAAAACATTTAGAGAAGGCTTTTTGCAGTTTCTTATCATTATTGGAATTATTTTCTAGTTGATGATAATTTTATAGTGCAATAAATTTAACTAAGAGTTTACCAAATCGGACAAATCGCTTTTGACAGTTGACCGTCTTTTGTTAATTTTTCAGTTCTCTTCAGGAGACACCGTAACCCTATTGTTAACAATAAAATGCCTGTCGTTTTGTATATATATATATATATATATATATATATATATATATATATATATATATATATATATATATATCTGACTGTCTATCTGTCATAGCCCTTTATGATTGGAACTGTAATAGACACTATTTAATTTCTCAGTGAAGGTGTATTACCCCCATTATTAGACATTAGACATAAAATGAGAAACATTAACACTAACATCATGTTAGTGTTAAGTGTAGACTGGCCATGTTAATGTTTTTTCCACGACTTAACATGGTTGTTAATACATCTGTTATAAAACTCTTTTATAACATGACAATGTTGTTATAAAATTAAATACTAAAAATTAAAGACTGCCTGTTAGAGGCACACACTAGACATTTCTACAAACAATTAAAACTATTTCCTCTATATGATTTTCCCATGATTTTACGAATATGATCTTATCTTTTAAACCGTTATAGACAGACACTTACAAGTAGAAGAAAAAAATTAAAGGATGTCCTCATAGAAGACGTGGTTTTGATAGTTATATATGTGCCTATCACTAATGAAATTTAGTATGTGCTTTTGTTATATGGAGATAAAGAGCTGTATAGTTTTTGAGCGCAATCGGGAGGGGCAAGGGGTAGTTTCCTCTCCACCAAATTTTGTGAACGCTCTACAGGTCATACCGTATGACATATTAAAATGAAATTTAGTATGTGCATTTGGTATATGGAGATGAATAGTTGTGTAGATTTCAATGTTTTGCCACAGTAGAAACAGAAAACTTCTGCAACATCTTTTGACAGCATCAGTTTGACAGCATTCCGCATGAGAAACCAAACAGAGTCCAGGCTTTAGGGGATGAAAATTTTCAATACAAAATAATAATTTTTTAAAATTACTATTCAATCTAACGTGTTTCGCACAGAAATATATTAGCAAAAATATAAAATTATATTTTTATTTAAAAGCACAAGAAATATTTAATTTTAGCATCTAAAAGTAAATGTAAAAAAATATGTATGTCTTTTAAAAAAATATTTAAAAAAAGGGGACATTTTTTTTTTTAAAAACCAATATTTAGACGATTTTACCTACCAATACATTCTTAGACTTAAATGTTTTGAATCGAGACTTAGGTTATTGACATTTCAGTAGGCTATCTATGTATGTGTAATATATAGTACTAGCACTAACCTGGTTAACAATTACTCGTTTTCGGATTATTTTTTTTTTTTATTTGTGTTACCTCAATCACCCAGATCTTTTTCTATATCAATTTTCAGCTCTGAAGTTGCAGTACAAGTGTTCTATTAATATTGATGAGTGAGTCAGTGAGTCAGTCTATGGAATGCAATTTTTACACCTTCATATCTCAAGAAGCCTTCATTACGATTCTTGCAACTTTACCAAGTTTAATCATTTGTTGATAAAGAGAAACAAAGTTATGAGGGGGGTAAAAATGGAACGAATATTTTCATGTAAAAACACACACTGGCAAATCAGACCATGATAATAACTCCTACTTTTTAACCGACTTTAAAAAAGAAGGAGGTTATCTATTCGTCTGAATGTTGCCTTTTTTATGTATGTAACCGCAGAACTCAGCCATTTCTGAACCGATTTTAAAATGTTTTTTTCTGTATTTGAAAAGCTATGCTTTGGTCCTGTTTGGTCCTGTTTTAAAAACAGTTCATTATAATGAAATTAAAGGGTGTCCCCATACAACATACATGTTTTTTACGTGTATTAAGAACCGTAAAGGGCACCAAATTAAAATTTGAAAAAATTGCGTACCGCTATAGCTCCGAACAGCAGAAAGTAATAAAAAAATAAATTTAAAATTTAAAGGGTGTCCCCATAGTTCACGTAATTTGACCTATTTGGGCCTATCTTTTGAACCGTTATAGACAAAACCTTGAAAATTTGACAGAATGTCGACTACTATGACCGTTGTAATAAAATGTATAAACATTCAAAATTTTATATTAAAGGGTGCTCCAATAGTTCAATTAATTTGATGTATATGGCCATACTTTTGACCAGTTGTACACAGACCGCTGAAATTTACAAAGAACCTGTATTGCTAAGTCAGCTATAACAGAGTCAGCTATAAAAAATAAAATGTATAAATACTCAAAATTTTATATTAAATGGTGCTCCAATAGTTCAATTAATTTGATGTGTATGGCCATACTTTTGACCAGTTGTACACAGACCGCTGAAATTTACAAAGAACCTGTATTGCTAAGTCAGCTATAACAAAAGGTAAAAAATTTGAATTTGAAAATAAAAGGGTGTCCCAATAGTTCATCTAATTCTATGTATGTGGCCAAACTTTTGAACTGTTATAAACAGACAGCTGAAATTTACAAGGAACCTTTATTGCAAAGTCCACTATAGCAAGTATACAATTTGAATTAAGAAATTAAAGGGTGTCCCCATAAATTATGTAATTTGGTATATATGGCCCTATCTTTTGAACCGTTAAACACAAACACTTGAAAATTAGCCAGAATGTCCACTACTTTCTCTGGTATAATAAAAAGTATAAATATTTGGAATTATAATGTAAAGGGTGTCCCAATAGGTCATGTAAATTGATATATATCGCCAAACTTTTGAACCGTTATAAACAGATAATTGAAATTTTCAAAGAATCTTTGTGGCCAAGTTCTCTATAACAACAGGTCTTTAATTTAAAATTGTAAATTAAAGGGTGTCCTAATAGGTGATGTTATTTTATCTATGTGACCCTATCTTTGAAAAAGTTATAGACAGGGGCTTGAATAGTGTCCCCATAAAATACGGATGCTGGTGAAAATAGCTTAACTTTTGAACAGTAATAGGGAGAGGCTTTTTTTGGCGCACCTTTTATTTGGTTTAAATCTAATTCTTACAGATTACTTCTTACATTTTTAGTTTAGAATTGATGCCCTTCTATCTGTTTTGAAGTCGGTGTTTTTTGCAAGAATTATATAAATACTAGTAGATTATATTTTTTACAAATCGTCGTTCCGAAGTTATCTTGACGTAACTCCAAAATATATTTTTTTGGGAAATTGAATTTAAAGTTTTCACAGCTTATAGAAAAAAAATGAGTCGAAAAAAGGGGATCAATATTTTTGTCAGATATTATTTTAATTATCCTTTATCGAATAGTGGAAACATTTTTTAAGTCATAGAAACAATTTTTGGAGTTTTAGACATTTTTTGTTCTAAAAAAATAATAACATATTGCCGTAAAAGCCACCTTTTGGGAAATATTTTTCAATAATGGCGCATACGTCAAAATAACGCCGATAGAAATTTTAATTTGTTTTTTTCCCGAAATTATATTGACGTACATATATAATACATACAAAAGCAAAATTCATACAAATACTTGAAAATTAAGTAAAATGGCTAAAAATAAATTAAATAATCTAGTGGAAGTCGAGGATTCGTATTTAATAGGTATTTATGAAAAATTATAAAGATGAATATAAAAAAGCAAAACTTGACTCTTCTTTTTAAATTTAGAATCTGATCCGTTCGACTCAGACGACTCAGTACGAGATTCAGACTATAACTCTAACAATGATATTGAGGATCCCAATTCGATTTTTATTTCATCATCAGAACATAATTTTAACAATGACATGCTTCAACGCACAGGGAATCTCTCTAATGGTAATGTAATGTTTCTTTTTGCTATGTCTGTCAAATTATAATTTGAGTTACAAAATTTATAGTATTAAATCAAAACATCGTCTCGACAGTGCTTTCCTCATCTCTTAATTCAGAAAAACCAAAACCTTCTCGCAAAAGAAAAATTTGTGCCGACCAATGGAAACAAAATGAACGTAAAAAGAAAAGACAGCACGGCGAAGAATATATTACATCAAATGGTATACAAAGGGAGGCAAAAACTATTAGGCCTCCCTGTAAGCCAGAATGTGCTTGTTCAAACAATTTTTCCGAAAATTTGCGAAAAAAAATATTTAAAACTTTTTGATCATTAGATGATAGTCAAAATGCTCATTTTATACTAAATTCGTCTCAGGGCTAAAAGTGCTAGAAAAACAAACAGTTTTTCATACTACTTTGAAAAAGACAATTTAAAAATAAAAGTATGTAAAACATTTTTTTAAATACAATCTCAGTTTCCGATAAGCGAGTTTATCACCATTTTAAGTATCATTCGGATTATACGCCATGGAAAGCACGCAAAACATCGTTTAGCACAAGATGTAACTGAAAAAATTATTGATTTCATTAGTAGTTTTCCTACAGTAGACTCCCATTATTGTCGGTCGACCACTTCAAAACTATACCTGGCAGAAGGACTAAGTGTCAGTAAAATGTACCGCTTATTCATAGAAAAATTTCCTGCCATAATTGAAATGTTACCTACAGATTTCAAAATTTATTCGAATCTTGCACAACAGTTAAGTTTTCAGAACGTTCCTTTTACTAAAATTAAAGCAATTAAATATAATAAATTCAATTTATTTTCTTTACTTTATAAAACATCTATAAAAGAAGATGAATTCCAATCATCAAGCTTAAAAAAACAAAGCAGAAAGGGAGTTCTATCAACATCAGAAAAAATGTTTGAAAGAGAACTCAGTACATGTACAAAAATAAATATATCTGAAGATAATGATGTTAAAATTTATTCAAAACTATTTACGTAAGTTATTATATACATACATAATAAATACATAATTTCAGATTGATTTTCAAAACGAATGTTTAATTTAATTTTCAATTATGTATTAATTTTGTGTATCCAAACTTAAGTTAATTTTAATTACAAGAATTACCCCCATTATTTGTAAAACATAATTTTGCTTTATAAAAAGTTTATGAAACAAAGTTTGTATGAATATCCGTTTTGTAAACTTTTAATAATAAAAATTTAATATTTTTATATTACCTGTTTTCTTCTGAAAAATTCTTAAAATATTTTTTTTTTATACATATACGTCAAGATAACGCAACATTTTTGTATTTCAAAAATTTCATAAATTTTTTGACGTATATCCACAAAAGTGTCGCATACGTCCTTATAACATAATATTTTTTTGGCAAACTTGGATATACGGCAAAATAGCTTTTAAATATCTTAGAAAATACAGAAGATAAAGACTAGGGGATTAAACACATCGATAGATCTAATAATTTAATGTTAAATAATAGTCGTAACTCATTTTTTGTGATTTTGTGATATACGTCAAGATAACTTCGGAACGACGAAATGTCAAAAACTCACTTACGTAAAAATTTGTTTTAAGCTAATCAAGAGACTTACCCAGAAGTGTAATAGTATTAGTGAGAAATGTCAATGTATTGAATTTTTCATCACAAATAAAATATATGAGTTGTGTTGACACAAACAGTTTTCGTATATTTTTGGCTTCAAAATTTATTTAGAAAATGTTTAAGAGATATTTACAAGTTGAAACTAAAAAAACTACATTCCAAACTACAAGTAAGTTTATTTTTAATATATTCGAAATGAGAAGGTAGACAAGCCTATAATAAAATAGGGATTTAGAAAGTTTTTCCTCAATTTAAGTGCAAGATATAAAATGAGATCTTAAGCATCATATAATTTTATATTCTACATTCTATTATTTTTCTTTCAAATCCTTATATTTCCCTTGACATTCCCTACATTTTAATCCCATGTTGCAGGTGTGTTGCAATAAATTGGTAAATTTTTATGTAAAATTGTAATCACCCAAAGGCATGCAACTTATTCTCTATCATGATAAAGTTTTCTTTTGTTTTAGGAAACAAATTAATATAGTCGCACATTATCATGTTTATGAGCTTTTTATGAATCTTTAAACAAGTTTCCGGAATTTTTGAATTAACATTTGAAATAGCATTTATTGAGATCTTTATTTAAAGAAATTACTTGAATGTTCACTATTAAAAAATGAAGGGAATAACAAAATTATGAATATACATTTTTGTTTTTGCAAGTCTTTTTTTTTCAATTACAAGGTTTAGGTTAAAATGGGTTGCTAACATCAAAATATTGCTCAGAGTAGTCATATTTATTGTTATTGTTATTATTATTAATAATATCTTGATTCCTATTGTTCCCATAAGGAGAATAGGGCCGTAACTAGTTCGTTCCATTTGGAACTGTCGAATGCAAGCTTTTACGAACTCTTGTCAATTCCACATCAAACTGCCGCTTCCATGTATGAACAGGTCGTCCCTTAGATACCGTGAAATAACTCCCAAATGAAATAACTCCGAATGCAATAACTCCCAATGAAATAAGTCCCAACGAAAATGAAATAACTTCCAAATTAAAAAAACAAAATAACTCCCAACGCCAAAATGAAATAAGATCCAAAAATTTAACCGTTAATTCAAAACAATTATATTTTTACAAAAAAAATGAAATAACTCCCAAATGAAATAAGTTCCAACAAAAATGAAATAACTCCCAATACAAATTATATTTGTACCCGGGCACTGTTTAACTGTTTTAACCTCTATGGTATAACAGATACCTCCCGATGAAGGAGGTCTATAATTTTGATATCATACCATATATGACCAAAGGCCGGCTATACAGACAATATTTTGTTAGCGAAACCGCTGTTCCACATACCATAGAGAGTTCATTGAGCCATCCCATCGCTTACTAAAGTTTTCCTGCATAGCCGGCCTTCGGCCGGGTGCAAGGATTTGCTCCTCTGTGGTGTAACCAAACCGGCTTCGCTTACTAAAGTTTTCTGCATAGCCGGCCTTCGGCCGGGCCCAAGGACTTTCTTCTCCATGGTATAACAAACACCGGCTTCGCTGACTAAAAGTTTTCTCTGTATCCAGAATAATGCAATTTTGGTCAAATGAAATAACTCCCAATCAAAATAAATGAAATAACTCTCAACAGAATTAGGTTAGGATTTATTTCATTTGGGAGTTATTTCATTGTGATATAATTCCCAATGAAAAAGTATGAAATAACCTGCAAAAAATTGGGAGTTATTTCATTATGAAATAATTTCCAATTTGTATGGGATTTTTGGAATTATTTCATTTTTGAAATATTTCACGGTACCCGTCCCTTTCGCCTATTTCCCTAAGAATTCCATTCGATTGCCTGCATGGCAATATCATTATTATACTTACGAACTGTGTGATCTATCCACTTCCATTTGCGTTTACATATTTCTCCTTGAATTGGAATTTGTTGATTTGCCTCCCAACGACAATAGTTGAAGATTGTATTTGGCCAATATATTTCAAGAAGTCTGCGAAGACAGTTGTTGGTAAAAACGTGCATAGATTGAATATCAGAGCTTGCTGCATTCCGTGTTTCACACCCATAAAGAAGGACCGACTTTACGTTGAAGTTAAAGATTTTGGGCTTCGTTCTTTGTGAAATGTTGGACGTTTATGCTTCCAAGGTTGTGTGCCTCCTGTAGTTGTGTGCCTCCTGTAAAGATGAGCATTATTTTCGTTTTACCGAAGTTTATTTTTAACCCAGCAGTGGGGTCATGATCGACAATGTTGCGCAACTTATGTTCCATAACAGCATTTGTAGCTTGTTCCATAATCACATCTAGCACAATATTAAAGATAAGTAACGGGAGCACACATCCCTGGTGGACTCCTTTACTGATGTTTGTCTTATAAGGTAGTTCATTTTGATGCAATATTCTGCATGTTGCATTAGCATAAATAGTTTTATCAGAGATATCAGCTGTTGTGGAACTCCCTTACAAGCTATAGTGTTCCAAATTGCTGTATGGTTGAGCGTGTCAAATGCCTTTTCAAAATCTATAAAAAAGAGATTAAGCGGCGATCTCCATTCAACAGACTGCTCGACTATTATTCTAAGACTCTTGACATGGTCAACACAGGATTTTACACGGCGAAAACCGGCTTGTTCTCTTCTCATAGTGGGAGAGATTCCATCAAGCTTTTTCTTGAGGATGTGGGCAATAACTTTTAGCAGCATATTCAAAAGCGTTATACCTCTCCTACGTTACTACCTTCAGATAAGACCAGTTTTTTCTATATTTTGCTCTTACAACTCAGAGCTGTAAATGAATCATTCATTTTTGAATTAATTCGCGAATCATTCATACACTGATTTAAAATTAAAATCAAAAACGAATGATTCATTTACAGCTCTGTTACAACTTCCAAGAGTGAATCTGGTAAATAATTGGAAGACCAAAATCCCTCCATGAGCGTTAGCAGTAGTTATGACCTTGTCATTCGATCGACCAGCAGTAATTCGGGAGGGATATTTTCCAGGCTGGAGACTTGTTGTTTTTTATAATTAATAGATAATTTAATTATTAAGTTAAGTAGGTTCAAAGTCCTATATTTTTCGAACTACTCCATTGAGCTGAGAGAATAATTTGTAAAAATTGCATGATTAAATCTTGAACAAAATGGGAACATTTTACTTTCGACCTTTTTATAATTTTGGTGTCTATCTTGTTTATTGTTTAGCTTTAAACCTCATATATTTGACAGACAGACAGGCATAAAATAAAATGTCAAACAGACCAAATTCAGATAATAGATTAGTTGAAATTTAAATAATAAAAAATATTCTTTCAAACTTACAGAGAATAAAACGAACTTAAGTCTGTCTTCAAAATTTCATCTGTATATTAGATCTAGTTAGTTACATTTCAAATATTCATTAATGGATTACTAACATAGTTATTTATATTATATTTAGAGAGGCCACATTTACCACGGCCTTTTTTCCCGGGAAACTATGTTTATTTACTAAAATAGTAAGGAAATATTAAAACAAACAAGCAAAAAAAATGGTTAAAAAGTCCCGGAAAATGAGAATTTAGCCGATGGTATTGCTTCCCAAACCCTAACCACGATCCATGGTGTGAATTTTCATACGTATCTTCAAAGATGTATTTTCAAGAGCTGTAATGTCAGAGCAGATGCCCAAAGATGTTGAACTTTGTTTCACAAAATTGACATAGTTTGGTCTTCTAAGTTTTACAATTTTCAATAAACGATCGCATCTGATAAGCCATATATATGTATATGAGCTTGCTTTTGCCAAGAATCAAAAGCTATGGTAATTTTTCCAATATATTCCAATAAATTACCACTGTAATTAGCTCTGCAATTATTAATGAATAGGATGTTAATGACTAAATTTAGTTCACTTTTCACTTCACTTCATATCTTAGTAGGACCTTGAGTTGCATACAAAATTATTAGATATTTTTCCATTGGAAAGAGAAGCCCACTTTTTAAAATTAGTTTTTTTTAATAATGCTAATGATTTTTAATAAAATATTTTCATTATAAATTATTTATAAAAAATAGTTTTCATTAAAGTGATTAAATAATTTAAAACTACACGCAAAGAAAAAACATGGTTGACGTAACCATAATCTCTCAGCAAGATATTATTATTAAATTGTATGGCTGTAGTCATTGTTATTATATCTTATAACCATATTTGATAGTAACGTTCTTAAAAATATATTATTATAGTATTAAAAAATACTATATAAAAATTTTACTATAATATAACAAATATTTATTATATTATGCTCAAATATAAACATTATACGTTTAATAATACGATAATAGTGTCATGAAATGTCATATAGGATAGGCCCGTTTGTTTTAACAATTCTGATACAATTTTTTATTTATTATTTTATATACTGTGTCCATCACGTCGTGGGCGTCCTGACATTATTTTGCTCGATTTTGCTTTAAAAGTATTCCACACCAATTGTAAGACAGCAATGTAATTCCACAAAGTAAAAATACAAATCAAATATAAATTTTATTCAATTGGCGTCTAATGTTGCGTAATAGTTTTTAAAATATCCCAAAAAAAAAAAAAGTTGAAAAAATTAAAAATCGCAGAGCACCGCGCAATCTTGTTTACTCAACAAAGTTTGGTGTTAACTAAAAACGAATGTTGGAAGTAAAACAAATAAACAAAAAGTAACTTCATTGCTAACCGAAGGTTCGCTGAAGGAACAACAAAATATAGGTGGTAAATATTAAATAAAAGGAAAAATATTCAACAAGAGGGAAGCTTGAGGTAGTGGTAGACTTCGTTCTCACCAATTGACGATTGATAATTGAATACAAGTTTTCTCGTATTCCTTTATCTGGGTTTGGTTGGTTAAATATATGATGCTTACAACTAAAACACTACCCTAAGTAGATTAGATACAAGTAGTGCTGATGACGGACGTGGCTGTCTAGAAAATATGCATTCCACTCGTGCTGGTGTCTAAAAATAAAATTTTCCCAATTTTTCTTTAATATTATCACCTAGTTTGTAATTTAATTAATTCTTTCTTAGAGAGAATAAAAACGAACTTAAGCTTGATTATAAATTTCATTGTATGTAATATCCCAGTACCTTTAAACCGGAAATTGCGTTTTTTCTTTGCTTTTTCTCCACTTTCTCTAGGAAATGAAATATTTATGCGAAAAAAAAGTATCCTATATTGGAATCACGATACTAAGGTACTGCCTCATGGATTGTTAAAATTCATTGTTGAAATCCATCCAGTAGTTTTTACCACTGGCGAACACAAATGAAAAGCAGACAGACAGACGGAAATTAGTTACTATTTTATTATGTTTATAGATATCAACGACTTCATATAAAATACATGACGATTTAATTGATACATAAATATTAATTTTTCATTTTCATACTACAGTTTTCGAGTATTCGAGGAAATAATAAATAATCGATTTTGCAATTTAAATTTTACTCGATTATTTGATTATTTAAAAAAAAAATTATATCCAATGAAATTATAACCAATGAGAACAATGATTAATGAGTTAATAAATTATTTAGGCTTAAGTTATTTATTATAAAGATATAATAAAGTAAAATTAGACACCAGCAGATGTAACGCATTTTCTGGATGGCTACATTCGTCGTCAGTATTCTTCATATTCATCTACATTTTCTATTTAAACAACCTTTTCAAAGAAATAGGATATGAGAAATTTTAATTTTAATACAAAAATAAGAAGTAATCATTCAGTAAAAAATTGAAGATGTTAATAAAATTAATTTTAGTCGATTTGTCAATTAACCGACATAATTTGTTCGAGTTAGTTTTTAATCGAAATTTCCAATTTTTTATACTCGAAGGATTAATCGACTTAAAATTTGGTCGAGTGGATACTCTATTACATACGAATAAACTTAAGATATTTCTTTTATTATAAATATAATATGGTTAAATATATTATGTTATTTCGGAATACTTATAAAACTTTGGTTATGGTTTGTAGTTTTACAAAAATAATATAGTTAAAACCTATCATGCTGCATCTTTGAGGCGAAGTATTATTATTATGTTTATCGTGACCAAAGTAATGTTAAAATCAAATAAAATTTTTTCATTACAACTATATATTGTTTCAAACAATATAATGTGGTTCTTGTGACACATACAGAAAATACATGGTTTTTCTTTATGTGTATGACTATCCAAGTTTATTACATTTACATTACCAGTGGTAAAACAATTGTAAATGAAAAAAGAACCCAGTGGAATTAAATGGTAACTACAATTTTTGTCATTGTAATTACTTCCAATTTTATAATAAAATCATATTTTATTAAATATATCTACTGCGTAGACAGAGGTAAACTAAAATTTCAAGGCTCTTGAAACAAGGTAATCGCATTTTAGGTAAATATTAATTTATAAATCCAAACAAACCAATGTCACAAATTTCTTCAAATCCTCAACATGGAAAGCAATAAAATTGAAACAATTCAAATTTTTCTAATTATTAACAAATGCCTCAAATGAGCACTTAGCAAATGCCATGCATTGCAGCACAACACAATACAACACGACAGACATAAATGTATTACAAAACTATAACGCTAAAGGAATAATTGACATTAAAGTCAATATCATTATTAGAAAGTATTTATGTTACACTCTATGAAGAAGACATGCAGCACGAGACACCCATCTACAAACTTCAACACACAAATGAACATGAGTTTCTATATTCGTATGCATCCGCACAATTGGACAATTGGGTAAATTAACATCTTAAACATGATGTTTTCATGTTACACGGCGGATCAAATAGCATTTGCAAACTGTCCGCCTTCTGCAAATAGTGCCACTCCTCGCTCCATTGTCTCTTCTTTCTATTTCAACAATTTCTTTCCATATGGGCCTTAAATAATCAACAATAGCAACGGTGCAACGGTGCAAGTATGTCTGTCTGTATTTATGTTGAATGTTAAATGTTTGTAGATAAAAGTGCAACATCAGCATGTGCCACATGCTAGGTATTATATGCAATTTGTAGCATTTGTATGATTCGCGGACTATTTGTATGGACATGTATTAGATGCTGATAGTAATGATGATGGGGACAACAATGATGATGCAGAAGCCGAAGCCGAAGCAAACACGAGAAATGTTCAAGTTTATTACCGCACACCAAGTGAATGTGTGTCTGGTTGACTAACTGGCAACAAGTGCTGAATTTAACAATACTACCAATAACTAAACAAATATCCATAAAGAATTACCCGTAAATGTATGTATGTTTTGGCATCATTTCGCCACACATTGAGGTGGGCGTACATGAAAAAGGGGTCTGAAGGGGATTTTTGCTTATCTTATATATAAAATTTCTTTAAAATTTGAATTTTCTAACATATTTTGCTAAAAAAAAATTACGTATCAAAATGCAGGCACAGGCACTAAACTATATTTTTCGTCTTTCTAGTCATCTTTATAATTAACCTTCCTATACCCGCGCCAATTTTTGTAACACATATACCCGCGCACGGTCTCACAGACCGAAAGTTCGAACTAGAAAAAATACTAGTTTTTCTAGACAAAACTGAAAATAAAATGTTTCTATCTCAGATTGATGATATAATAAAAAAACGAAAACAAAAATTGAATTCATATTCACTTATTTTATTGATTTTTAGTCTTCTAAACATAAGCCATCAAAATCTAGAGTTTTTTCTTAGTTACTACAAAAACAACACAAAAACATATTTTTTCTTCAAATAAACGAAAATAATTTTTACCAACTTTAAAGCACTTATTGTACAATACATAAATCATAGATTTACTTAGTTTTCAGTCTTTTAATAAGAGTCAGGGCATATCGCACTGCATGTAGAAAACAGCCTTCAAAAACGTTAATGTTACTGCAAAAACAAAACTTAAATTTATTTCCTCTTAAAAAAATAGCTTTCTTAGCTTTAAAATTATTCTTTTTTCAATAATAAACAGCAACGTAACTTATTCATTATCCTTATGGTAACAATCAGGACATACCATAACAGCGTGCTCAAAACAAAACCAGTTTTATTAAACGATGTTCCTGAAGACTCGGGACCATCTATTTTACATAACTCGGAGAGCCTAAGTTTGATGATTTTAGGCAAAGAAATGTTTAGAGCTCGACGTCGAAGTTGCGAGTTAATAAGATCGTACGACAAAGATTCAAGAAAGTTAATTCAGAGGTTAATTTTCTTATCGGGATTGTTTTGTACATGCATTAAATATGAATCTCAACCAACTCCTCGTCATCTTCCTCTTCATCATCTTGCTCGGTATCATAATTTTGTAGAACTTCCTCAACAAAATCTTCAACCTCGCTGTCATTGTCATCCTCATAATCAGAACTCGAGGTTTCTTCCAAAAGTAATCTGATTTGCTCTTGATTCATTTTCTTATCAAAAAGTAGCTGCAAAATAATAATAATAATACGCAAAAAATAATCAAGAAAAAACAAAGATCAAAATATTTGTTTTACTTTACTAAAAGTTACACATACATATACCCGCATCGGTCTCACAGACTGATTTTTATTAAATACACCAACACGCTCGTCTCATGCAAATGCCAAAACGACACTAAAATAGAGCTTGTAAAAAAAGCGGAAGCTAACCCAAAATTCAACTTGGTAAAGTTTCTGAAAAAAGGAAATTTTAACGAAAAATCGTTTTGTTGGTCTCACAGACCAACGCGCGGGTATAGTAAGGTTAAGAACATTTTACCGACAAATACAACGCACATGCATTTGATTAGAAAGAGTTTTAATTCATATACATATATTTTCTTCACATATTAAAAATACAAAACTTAATTAAAATTTCTTAGAGTTGCATTAGGTAATTTATTTAGTATTTGTTCAGTTGCGGAACAAAGCGATTTGGTACAATGCTAATACAGATCTCGGCGCTTAAAGTCTAAGTTATTAAAATTTTACAACATATTTTTCGAGCTTATGTGAATATATATGTAAATATATATGTGAATATATAGTATTTCGTGCTGTTCACAACCAAAAAGAAATCGGGAAGCCGTTGATCGCCTAATATTTTTCAGTTGTTAGACTATGTGAATGTCAAGGCTCTCCATATTACTGTTAGAAAGTTAAGCTATTTTCACCAGCATCCGTCTTTTATGGCGACACCATTCAAGCCGATGTTTATAAAGGTTTCAAAGATAGGGTCACATAGATCAAATAACATCACCTATTGGGACACCCTTCAATTTACATTTTTAAATTAAAGACCTGTTGTTATAGAGGACTTATCCACAAAGATTTTTTGTAAATTTCAACTATCTGTCTATAACGGTTCAAAAGTTTTGGCCATATATATCAAATTACATGAACTATTGGGACACCCTTTACATTATAATTCAAAATATTTATACTTGTTATTATACCAGAGAAAGTAGTGGTCATTCTGCCTAATTTTCAAGTGTTTATGTTTAATAGTTCAAAAGATAGGGTCATATAGATCAAATTACATAATTTATGGGGACACCATTTGATTTCTAAATTCAAATTCTATACTTGCTATAGTGGTCTTTGCAATACAGGTTACTTGTAAATTTCAGCTGTCTGTCTATAACAGTTCAAAAGTTTGGCCACATACATAAAATTACATTAACTATTGGGACACCCTTTTATTTCTAAATTCAAATTTTATACTTTTTGTTATAGCAGACTTAGCAATACAGGTTCTTTGTAAATTTCAGCGGTCTGTGTACAACTGTTCAAAAGTATGGCCATATACATTAAATTAAATGAACTATTGGAGCACCCTTTAATTTAAAATTTTGAATATTTATACATTTAATTGTAACGGTCATAGTATTCGACATTCTGTCAAATTTTCAAGGTTTTGTCTATAACGGTTCAAAAGATAGGCCCATATAGGTCAAATTTCGTCACCTATGGGGCAACCCTTTAAATTTTAAATTTATTTTTTTATTAATTTCTGCTGTTAGGAGCTATAGCGACACGCAATTTTTTGAAATTTTAACTTGGTGCCCTTTACGGTTCTTAATACACGTAAAAATCATGTATGTTGTATGGGGACACCCTTTAATTTCATTATAATGACCTGTTTTTAAAATGGAACCAAACTGAAAGCATAGCCTTTCAAATACATGTATGTATGCGTTACATACATACAAAAAAAGCAACATTCAGAGGAATTGATAACCTCCTTCTTTTTTGAAGTCGTTAAAAAATTATTATCGTATTTCTTAAATCTTAATTATTTAAATCTAAATTATGTGCAACTAATCTTCTTATAAATGCGTTTATTCGAGCCAAACTGTGGTTGGATACCAACAATGGATGTGGTACCTTCTACATAAAGTAATATAACTTATTACTTTATGTAGAAGGTACCTAGGAATTAAAAAAAAAGTAGAGCGTCATGTGTAAAGTTGAGCATAAAACATGCTGGATTGGAGCAGTAAGCGTGGTACTTCCGATATAAAGAGTTCATCTTATATCTACAAATCTGCAATGTGAGACTTTCGGAATTTGACATTAATGTCTGTGTGAAAACGTTCGATTTCGAGTTGACCATACTTTTACTTACAAGTGTTTGTTTTGTTTTATTTTTTTATGGAGTCGCACAGTGAACGGTCCCCCTAGGAAAACTGGAAAAAAATCGAAGGAGTTATGGAAGCTTAATGAAATTTTTGGCCTACTATTTTCAAAAATTAATTAACATTTTTAGAAATCCTTTTATTTTTCCGGTGCGGCGACAATTAAATACCCAAAATTCCCCCATATCAGTAATTATTACTTTTTTGAATTTTAATCTATCATTTCACATACGAAATGATAGAGCATGATAGTTTTTTTATAAGATCTCTAACTATTTAGGGTTGCCATATACCTTTTTTGAACATCATTTTAAACTTTTTAGTGTTTTTATTTTTTAAAGTTTTGAAAATACTCACAACCATTGGTATTCAAATAACATTACATAAATAGGGTTACCAAATTGACAACACTAAATATTTTAAAATTAAATTATTATGTAAGATAAAAAACAAATTTATATAATGATTAGTAATAAACAAACAAATTCAAATAACATAACAATTGTAAACAATTTCTTAATCACTAAAATAAGTTTCTGAGTCTAAATCAGTGTTAATAGATTCATCTACTATTATGTAATTACTAATTTCTTGATTATTGTTGAAAGAGCTTCTTATATTTATTGTATTTCTATTAGATGAAATTAATGGATCAGAAGAAATTAGGAGTTTATTCATGAAATCTTGATTACAATTTCCTCTGCTATTTTTTCGAGTGTGCTCAAGTCTGTTCCTTCTTAATTGTTTGTTGTGTGAAGGCATTCTGAAGCATTCGCCTGGTTTAAAGCATAGCCCACTATTATCATACTTTTTCAAATATTAAAAATATCAACTGATAATTTTAATAAAAATATCAAATATGGATGATTTTTAAAATCATTATATTTCAAAAGTTGCCATAGAAAACACCTAAATGTTTGTATACATATTTTAGTATATATAACAGAAAATAAGATTATTGATTAATAAAAGTAGTTTTTTGATGTGCCTATTTTTTCCGGTCCATCGAAGCTGACTGTTTTTTTTTTTTTTTTTTTAAGTACATATTTTGGCAAAACTTCACAATTTTTTTTTACAGTGTTGTTATAAATATTTGAATTTTAGGATTTTTTTCATTGTTTCTACTACTTTTCTGAATAAAAAAAATTAATTTGCATGCATTTTTATTACTTAAAAAATTTTGTTACTTAAAAAAATTATCAAAATAATTCGACTTTAAAGCCGTGTAACTTTTTATAGGTGTAACGAACATGAAAAACCAAACCACCTCTGGAATCATGAGAATCTAAGCTTTCATCCCTTATGTATTTTATTGATAAAGTAGTAGTTTCTCTACAACAAATTTGTAGTTTTTTTGTATAGATATTGCTGGCATTTCATTGTTGCTTTGTAGTTGGAAATGTCAAAAAATATAGAAGAAAATTGAGAAGGCGTTCATGTATTTAATTGCTTTCTCACTTCTGCACTATAAAATTCGAAAACTCATACAACTTTAGACATGTCGAACTACGAAATCAGCTGGGCGAAATATACATCGAATTCTATTTTAACACGATATTTTTTTACGCGGATTTGATTTAACACACGGTTTTAAAATAAAAAAATTACTTTTTTACACGATTTGATTCCATTTCGCACGATTCAAAATCTTTTGGGCTTAAATTTTTTTTTGTCAAGTTTAAATGTTGCGAAAAGTTTTTATATCGCAAATTTAGGGAAATTCCTTTTTTTGTGCATACGAGCAAATTTACTTGTCAGAGCAATTGATATTTTGTGAACTATCAAAATGCATCCCTAAAAGAAAACGTCGAAAACTGTAAATACAAAACGGAAACGTAAAGAAATTTCTTTAGAAACGAAAATTGAAATTCTAGATCGCTCAGAAATAGCTTAATATTTCTTGGCAAAAAGTTCGGTTTAAACAAGCCAAAGTAAGCCACGGTAAGAACTATAAAAAGTTAAATTTTAATGATACAAACAGTGATTTCTGGAACGAAACTATCTGCTAATTCTTTATCATACACTAGAGATGCAAATATACATTATATGTACAATGTTCTTCAGGAAAAACTATCGCGAGGTGACTATGGGGAATTTATCGAACTTGCTCTTATATTTCTCGCAAACACACCAACCCGATCAGGTATAATATTTCGAGCCCCAGGCGCTATGCATCATGCAAGATGGATTGCAAAGGCAATATATTCTTTAAAAATATTTTTGTTTAGAGACGAGTTCGCTTTAACAGAGATTGAACTAAATGCTCTTTGCGATGTTTGTATTTTTATTGTCAAAATGTACGTTGAGGCTTGGTTTTGCGCTCCTTCACCTATAAAAGTTCCGTATCACGATTTTATGCTTCTTACAGTGTTCAGCGAATATCAAAGTGTTGAAAGTGAAATTGCTACCGTAGCTTTGGAAAAATTTTGCAGTCACCTGTGGTATCTAGGCACAGAAAGTGTTGCTTTAGCATTTTTTGATGAAAATGTGCCAGTCGAAACCAAAAAAAAAAATGGTAAAAGGCTTGAAGAGTGAATCTGATGTAAACAGCAAAAAGGCCATAATATATACTTTGAACGTAGATGACGTTATCAAAAAAGGTATTGCGCAGTTTATGAATGAATACACTGAAAAATTTTTTTAAGCGTTTTGAATTAAAAACAACTCTTACAAAGTAGCCGAGTAACAAAAAGTTTATGGAAGCTAAAAAAAACTCTTTCAGGCTTAAAGGTAGTGAACGATACTTCTGAGAGAGGAGTCAAATTAATGCAGGATTATAATGGCATTTTATCAAGAAGTGAAGAACAAAAACAATATATTTTACAAATTGTTAAGGATTACCGTTTACGTTTTCCAAACTGCAATAAGAAAATTCTTTCTTAACTATACAAATAATAACAAAAAACAAAGCCATAAAAAACCACTTGCCACAAATAACATTAAAATATCAACTTATCAATGATTTTTCCATGTAATACCTATACTTAAGTAAGTAAATAAAATCATCAATATAAACATATGAATAAATCTATGGTTTTTTGTTTATTTTTTTTTTTCTAATTCAGTAGATATTAGAGATACGAAAAAGATTTGTGAGCAGAAGTTGTTCCTCTCAGTTTGATCTATAACTCCTACTTACAACTTTTTTTTGTAAAATAAACATTAACGAAGTTATTGACAATCAAAGTCAAAAATTAGGTATTTTGCAAATTTTGGGCGGCTGAGGGGCACCATGTCCCCTTATCCGATTACGCTCAAATTTAAAAGGGAGTATTTTTTTCGCAATTCGAACCAATCTGGGGGTCCCGTGAAACAAATTCCTCAAAAAAAATGTTGCCATATATGTACATAGTTAATTGGCACCCTAATGTACATACATACGAGTAGTATGTGATTTAGTAAAATAAACATGAATTTTTGTTCTTAAAAATTCCTTGTTTTTCACTAATTTTAAAAGGTTTTAGAGATAAGGAACCGATCTCCTATTTTTGCATACGATTAATGTCTTTTACAGGTTTTTTTTTGTAATCAATCTACCGTGTAAAAACAGAATTAGATGTACTTTGAAAATACATGTTCTTTTTGTTGTTGGTGTAAAGGGACTATTTTTTTGTATTCTAAAGAAGATTTGGCTAATGGCACAGATACAAAACCAAAGCGCCAGTATATAATATCTTTAGCTTCCTCCATAATCTGCATCGCAATCTATACCTTCGTATAGGACTGGAGACTTCAAACACAGCTAGGTAAAAATAAAATTTAATAATTTTTTTTTAGTATTTTTAAATTTTATGTTCTTCACAACAGGTATTTTAACACCTAAAGAAAGTTTTGTTATAAAAGATCTTTTTCATTAAACAAATATATTTTATTCGAAATAAAACAGTATTCCAATGTGAAAAACCAGAACAGATAAAAAAAATCGGATTAGTTCACTTCCGACTAAACATTTTCGGAAACAGATTACAGAACAGGGGCGAATATCTTGTTCCTTTACATTAACTTTATTTAAAAAAAAATTATAAGATTTCCATGAACTTAACATGTTCAACTACAGCTCTGATCTTGTGCAAGTTTGTTGTTAATCCAGCTAAACGAAAACAAAAAAAAACAAAAAACCTCGCGGATAAACCAAACAAGCAACTTATACCCACTTGCCTGTTAGCTGATCATCTCATTGCTTAAACTCTTACTACAAATACAAAATGAAATCGTGTTCTATAAAATGATTTTTAGTTTTTCACTGCTGCTGGAAGGCTTTAAGGCTGGCTTCCGTTAAATGTATTACAAAGTGAACTGAACTTTTGTGTGGCAGTTGTGTAGAGAGTAAAGAAAAGTAAGTGCCTCCTTTAACGTGTGGCATGATGTTAAGCAGTGTGGTATGGTTGGGGTATTATATAATCCGACACATTTTCAACGCTATGAAGGTCTCATGTGCATGGGTGCTTTAAAGATGATAACGATGCTGACAATAATGATGATCTTAAGCTTTAGCTTACTTATGCTTCCATTTGCCACAAGTACAGCGCAACAATTGTGTAGAGGTTTTGCACTTGCGCTTAATACTACACATCAAACAAATAAAAAAACAAACAAACAAACATACTTTTGTAGAGTGTCGTAAAGGACGGACAGACAGACAGACAGACAGACAGACAGAAAGACAGATTAACAACCATAGTAAGACTCTTTGTTGGCAACTTTTGATTATCATTAAGACAAAAGGCATGAATAGGCGCTTGGATCAGACTTAGATTCATTCATTCAGCAAAATATATGTATGTTTGTGCAGTAAACCTGCCTTGCTACATGTTGTAAATAAGTAGTCGTAAAAATGTACCAGCTACTTGATGCTACTGTTTTAATAATGTTTACATGCATACATTCATATCTCAATCAATGTTAGTTAGTTGGCTAGCCGGCTGGTAACAGTACATCTACATTTTCATCCTCCTCATCTTGCGGTGTTGGTATCCTTTAGATAGCACCTCACCTTCACGACCTTGCTTTCTTCTTTGGCTAACGGCCGAAGTAGAACTGAGGTTGATGGCATGGTGTGGTGTGGTGTGGCACGGAGTGAAGTTTTGGAGTAGTGAATTTTGTGGTGCATTTGTTCAAGGCTTATTTAAGCCCCGTTAAGTTGGTGGTCAGTTATAAACTTGCAGTTGTTTTAGTAGCTTTTAATTTTAGTACTTGCAAGTATGTACAAACGAATCTGTCGGTCTGTCTGTCTGTCTGTCCGTTCATCTGTCTGCAAATCCACATAAATGTTTATTGTTTGTATGATTCACTTAAAGTGTCTGTTAGTTTTATACTTTTATTTGAACCGTTTTTATGTTTGACTGTCGATCTGCCGGTCTGACTGATACGTTCGTATGTAGTATGTAATAATGCTTATATTGCAGCAACACAATTGCTGTTGCCTTTATGTCTGCTGAGGTATTCTTTTGTGGCTCGTGCCTCAAACAGCATTTGTTATTTAACAATTTGTTAACAATGGCAATAAATCCATTTGTAGTTAGTGCAATTTACCATATTCCATTAAGAGTTATTATTTGCTCTTTCTTTTCTTTTCTTATTTTACATTTTTAACAATACAATTGACCACAAAAAGAAAAGACATCAACATTTTTCAGTCATTCATTCACTAATGTTCGTGTTATAAGAGAAATTATATTCGAAATTTTGCAAATATGGAAACTAAAATTTCAAATAGATTTTTGTGGTCTGTTCTTTGATTAACCTGTACATTAGGTCTTCTATGGTTGTAATACTTAATAGAGGGAATGAAGAATGTTTGGAGAATTTCAAGCCTACAATACATTAAGCACGAACTTTGATTTAAAATTAAAAGAAAATATTGAATATTTGAAATTTTATTAGTCGAACTATTTATTTTGCATACCGATGAAATTTGAAGTCAAGCTTAAGTTAAAAAGAAGCTTTGGGTAGTGGTTAAATACAGTTTTCTCGTATTCCTTTATCTGAGTTTGGTTGGTTGCATAGATGATGCTTACAACTAAACACTACCCAAAATAGACACATACGAAGAGTGCTGATGACGGACGTCGCTGTCTAGAAAATGTGCGTTCCGCTCTGCTGGTATCTAAAATTACATTTGCCTGCTGTTTGCGCAAGGATAATGCAAATTTATGCCAGCTTTGAATTTTAGCTAGCAAAACATCTGGCAATTTTTTCTTCTATATTGACCTTAAAGACTTGCAAGATTTTTGGTAAACGCAAAGTAAGAAATCTGGCGCTGTCTCCAAGACTGGAGATCACTCGGCCGGAAATTCATCAAATAAGCTTTTCGCTGCATTGATTAATGTCAAATAATTCTTTATCTCTCTTAAATATATGTAGATGTCAAACTATGACATGTGACACCATTTGCAAACATGAAAGCACATTCATATTATGATGTTAAAAAAACTTTGGTTATATTAAGGTGTGTTGGCAGTACTAAGAACAAAATTTTACTTATGCAACCCAAAGATGTGATAGGCAAAAGTGATGTTACTTTTTTTGTATTGAAAGGGAGTGGGAGTACTTTAACACAATTCCTGCATTTCAGAATGGTGGCAAAATCCCGCACTAAGGTAATAGGACTGTGTGTTATATAGAATACGAGTTAAAGGATAAAATCTCCAACATCTCTCTAGTGGATATTCCTCTCCGATAATCGAGCTGCAATTAAGGCACTAACCTCGTATCCACCTTCAAACTAGCTTGATAATGCCAAATAAAACTGAATCAGTAAGGCAGCAACAACAGAGTTACTTCTGTTGGGTTTCCGGACATATTGGGGTAGAATGCAAATAAATAGAAGACAGACTAGGCAAAAGGTTAGTACTTATACCCAATGTTGGATCGGAACCATTTAACGGGCTTGCATCAAATAAAATCCGAGAGGAAGTCTCAACGAAGATCAAGAACACCAGGAAAAATCACTTGGTAAAAATCGACGTCATGCGAAGCTGACAATTAGGACGCATGTTCAAAAACGTTTTAAAGCTGTCATGTTTTTAAGTAAAAGTAACACTCCGCCCAGGCGAGCAGTTATTATGACGTCACAAAAAACGTCGTGTTCGATCTTTTGTTATAAGGTGGCGAACACGTATGTACTTCTGTCTCGACACAAAATTTAAGTATTCGTTGAAGAAAGTTACTGCATGCAATGTTGGCGTTGTTCATGCCATGTCATTTGTGTTTTGATTTTAAAAATATTATTCACAAATATTTTTAAAATCATCAATCAATCGTGTTATATTGCATTTTTGCATCATCTGCGTTCTTTTTAATATATTCTAGTTTTTTAAAATACTGTTAATTTAAATATAATGTGAAATTTTTCATGCAGATATATTCCTTTTTTGTTCTTATTTTTCGTAAAAAATTAAAATTAATAAATTAGTCGCAAATGAAAAAAAAAATGATAATCAAAATTTGGTAGCTAATGTCCTAACTTCATTGCTCAGACTTGTGTTTTAAGATTGATCTTCAAACATGTGTTCGAACACTAACACATGCAATCTATACATATGCAAACTTAAAAATTTGCCGAGCTTATATATTGTGTAGACTGTATGAAACTTAAGAATGTTGACTAATTTACTTGCAGACCATTACAGATTGCGAAAACACCAGACTAGGCATTGAGCAACAGTTGATTTAAATTTTGTGATTATGACAAGGAAACCCCTAAGGATTGTGGTGCTTTTTACCGCAACAGACAAAAGCAAATTTTAAAATACAACCGACAGAAAACCCTCTGCAGTATGTTTTGTATCATAGTAAATAAATTTTATGTCAAAAAATAATAATAAAATAAAGCTTACATTGAGTCTCTCTTGGTATCAGTATGAATTTCTGCCCTCTTATGCGTGCTACTGAAAAAGTTCAAAGCTGACATTAAGGTCTACTTACACACTACATACAACAATACCCTGTTTTTTGTAGTTAAAGGACAAGTGTTCGTGTTTTAACGGTTGCTTATAGTGTTTCCTACAACTCTACAGTCCGTCCAATTAGTACTACGTGGTATGGTCTTTTTTACACTAGTGCCACCCATTGTTTATGTTTTATTTTGTGTATACCTTGGAGTAGTGTTCCATGAAGTAGGCTATGTTTTATACACATCTGGGGGATTATTGCGTATTTCGATTCTAAAACTAAAATTTTTTGAAAGCAATTTCCGAATCAAAAGTTATATCGTACTGCGTAACTCGTTCGAAACGATGACAGAGTTGTATTTTTTTCTTTAAATAAATGGAAAAATATGACAAAAAGTTGGTAGAACTGTTGGTAGAACTTATTTGTCAAACTTGTTGAAAATATCCGAAAACAAAAATCAGCTAAAAAAGAAAGTTTAAATATTATATGAAAATCCTAATTTACAGTACTAATACTTTGAACTCGTAAATTTTTTCTTTCGAATATAATTATGCAGTAACCCCCCTGAGATATCATTGGACTAGTTCTAAGCCTAGAGTAAACATTCATACGTGTATGGATTAGTCGCATTATCTGTAGAGAAGTTCTTTCTTTTTATTTTCAAATAGAGGCCTTAAGACAGCACTGATGTGCGTACATACACCTTAAAAATTGTTTTCTATTTTTGCACTTTATTTTAACTAAAATTCTGAATTCCAAAGAAAGAAATCAAATGGGAATTGTTGTGATTGTCAAAAAATCTAAAGCAACATAACATTTTGTTTTCACACTATCACACTTCAAATAAAATGAATAATATGAACAAAGGAACAAGCCGAGACGAGACATTGAACAGCGGTGGCTGAGCATTTTCATGCAGGTGCCAGAGGTGCCGGACCTTGAGTTTGTTTACCTGTTTAAGTTTTCGGTAACTAAAAAAGTAGACAAACCAAAAACAAAAACAATACTTACACTCAACAACTTTTAGACATGGCAAAGTACATTCGTAGGCGATAAGAGTAGAAGCAATTTCGAGCAGGGTCAGCACAAAGGAAACTATATCATCGACGGCGGCAAACTATCGGCTACGACTAAGCTACACTACAAAAGCCGTTGGCTTCAATCGTTGCCTTGTAGTCAACAACTTAAATACTTTGACGATCAAAACAATAAAACTATGACATTATTGTAGAAATAGATATTTTGCTTTTATAAAAATAAAATAACTTTTCGAAAAATGCTTACCAAACAAATAAATATATTTTATAAAAACCTTGAATTAGTAATATTTAATTCAGTGACATTTTCTTCTTTTGAATAAAATTAAATTGTCGCATACAAAAATAGAAATTAGCCTAAGTTTACTACAGCCGTAACGTAATCGTGTAGCCATGTAGCTTTGATGTCATTAAAATATATTTATTTTCCTATAAACGCGTGTATTTTAATGTTTGCAGTTTGTAGTCGGTAGCTTGATGTTGTCTATGTGTTTTCTTAACATACTGCATTTTAAACACAAAGGGACCAAAATCTTCGTTTTCATTTCGATGCGGCTGCCTGTTTAATCTAACATATTGCTTTCACACTATCAAATAGTATGAAATGGGCTTAAATAATAATGTATTACAAAAACTGGCTAACTCAGCAAGCGCTGAATGTAACCATTCGAAGTAGGGCCTTAATATCCTGTATTACAGAATATTAAGGCCCTTCAGGTTTGAATGCGTTTCAAGATTCTCTAAAATCTTTAAGGCATACTTCGCTATTTTTACTTTAACCAATAAATAGCACATTTGAATTTTTGTGAATGTTCGAGTTTTATGTACAAGAGACCGACTGCAATTATTCGTAGAATGTTTGGAATCGAATTATAAAGCAAAAGTTTGCCATCTTAGCTGGGGGTTGAGATTCCGCCAATAAGTCAATTTTTCCAGGTTAATCGTCAAACATGATGTTTGTATGTCAAAGTTTTTGACCGACGAGTGTTGAGGTACCACTTGGTTACTTATTCGAATACGAGGGCGCAATGTTTATATGTAAATCGAATAAGTTTGCATGAAAACTTCAGGATTAGTTCTAAAATCCTAAAAAGCGTATTAATCATATTGCTATTGTATACAACAGACCAAATTATTTTTTTTAATAAATATGAATGTAAAACCTTTCTGTCACCTGCATAAGAAGCTAGACATATAAAGCAGTTTGAAAAAATATTTATTAATTTTTACATAATTTTTTGTATAAATATTATTCCACTTATGCAATTTATATATTTTTGGTTTACTTTAGCATTCATTTAAACTTACTGGCAGAAGTTAATTGCACTTTACTTTTGTATTTCATTACAATTTCAAAATAATTAATACTAGACAAGCAAAACTACTTTGGAACAACAAAACTAAAAATTCACTTGACCAAAACCTCTTACATTGATACAGGTTCAGTTTCTTTGAAGGAGCTAACTTTTCAGATTAAGAACATAACTGCCCATAATGATCAAAACACATCATCAGCACATCTGAGCCAAGATAAGCGAGCACCTAATTAATATTCAATAAAAATTGCTGATTTTATGTGCATTTAAGAGTGCAACTTACCCATTTTCTCTAACATATGCATTTTACATGGATTAATTGTAAGAAAAACATTTAACGAGCATGTTAGGACATACATATTCATGTTTTAATACCAAATAATTGGCAAAAATTATCGAACAAATACATTTAATTGTTGCATAAAAGGAAGTTTTGGTTGCACCATGTACCATGCCAGCAAATACCAGACACATTTGTGCGTCTGCATAAAAACACAGGAGAACACATGTTAAAAACCAGTACGAAAATAAAATCGATACAGCCCGACCATAAGATACCTTACATCAGTTCGGAGCACATACACTGGAGAAAATATTTTGAAGAAAAAATAACTGTTGTTATGATTTAGTTTTATAGCCCTTGCGGTTGCCAACAGTTTTAATATTTGAGATTTTAACTTCATCTTGCGAAAAAATTTTTTTTTTAATTTTCATTAAGCTTATTTGGCCTGCAGTTTAAAAGTAATTAAAACATTTTAATTGCAAGTTTAAATTCGTTGATTGTTTCACAGAAAAACATGTTTGCACCAATTTAGAGTTTTAATAAGTTTTAAATTATAGTTAAGTTAATTTTTTAATTGATTCAAATATATATTCGTTTAAAACAGAACAAAAAAAAATTCCTAATTAAACCAATTAAAACCTTTCATTTTTGAAAATACTTTTTTCTGTGTTGTCGACAATCGTTATAAAAACATAGCTTTTTTTATAATTTAGAAATAAAAAAATCACTGACATTTCTACTCACAAATTAAACGTTATTACATTAAGTTATATTTTATTATACAATGAAATTAATATTTTTACTTTTAAATACATAAATAGTTCGACTAAGAATAATTACAAATTTTCAAAATATTTTATTATATTTAAACAATAATAATTTAGAAAGTTTAACAACAAAATTAAATAATAAACAAATCTTAACTTTATGTTAAATAATTAGGCAATAACAACTCATCCTTGTAATTTATATTTTTTTGTAGCAGCTAAATTTTTTAAGACCTACATGTAATGAACAATAGCGGTTCTACTCCATCAGTTTGCAAATAGGATGGATTGTCTTTAAAAATAAAATAAAAATCTAATAAAAAGCCATCCCATGAAAGTAATATAAATAAAACGGATCAAAATATGGTAAACAGAATTTTTATTAATTTTTGTTTAGGCTTTAGAGAACAATTATTAGCAAAGCTTCATGCAGACATATTGCCAGATTATTTTGCTTTTGAATTGATTATTTTTCTCTGAAACAGGGTCTATAGTCCAACCTATACTCTAGTATAGGTAGTTATAATTCGCAAATTTTTATTTTATTAATTATTTTAAGTTGAGTTTTATAAGGTACTCCATGTACGACTACTAGAAAATATGACTTTTGATTTCATAATTTTAGGTTATAAAAAATTAAAGAAGAAAATTACTCGAAGGCCGGATATTAAGAACGGCCTTACTGCCTTATAACGATACCGAAAATAACTGTTAATAATGAGAACATTAAAATGTACTGACATAAATCACGTATACGTAAGCCTCCCTTGCGTACTTCTTGTGGAGGCTGGGCAAGGATTGATATAAAAAAGGAAACGTATTTGCTAATCGTTTAAAAACCGTATTGACCCCGAATATACCTTATGCTTTAGTGGAGTTGCCACCCATAGCTGATGAAGCAGTATAAGTATAAGATGTCGAAAGGGCAATTGCTAGTTTTGACATAACAAGCAACCAGCTGATTGGAACTTCCCCATTTATTAGAATAATTATATTTATATTTAATGAGCCTTGCGCATTTTCCTTTAGAATGAAAGGTTATCAAATAACACATATGTTGTCAAATAAGGCAAAACTATTTCACAAAATATTAATTACTAAACTAAATCCTATTTAAAGCGAAAAGGATGTCTATTGTTCTGCGCTTTTATAGATGTTTCTCAAGCGTTTGATAAAGTATGGCATGATGGCCTAGGTTACAAGTTAAAGCAAAACCTGCCCACTAATTTCTATAAATTATTAAAAAGTTACTTAACTCGTCGTAAGTTTATACTTAAAGACGGAGATTTTTTTAGCACGCCTTATGCCTTAATGCTGGAGTTCCCCAAGCAAGTGTTTTAGAAGCCGTTTTATATTTGCTGCATACATCCGATATGTCAACTATCAGTCGAGTCCACACATCAACATTTGCTGACGACACCGTTTTTCAAGCATTCATAAAAGCCCTCAAGTAGCATCGAAATACTTACAAGCTCACATTTTTCATTTGGAACTTTGGTTAAAAAATTGAGAATAAAAATCAACGAACAAAAATTTGGTCACATAACTTTGACACTGCGTAGAGATTCATACCTGCCTATACAAATTGATAACCACACCATACACCAAAACTCAGAGGTCAAATATCTCGGTATACATCTCGATAGACGCTTAATCTGGAAAAGTTACATAGAAGCAAAATTGACCCAAAGGAAGCTAAAAGCAATGTAAATACATTGGCTCATTGGCAGAAACTCTACCCTACGTTTAGATTGCAAACTTCTACTTTATAGTTCAATCCTTAAACCAATATGGTGTTAAGGCATTCAATTATGGGGCACTACCTCAGCTAGCAATGTGTAAAAAATACAAAGGCGCCAAAATAAAATTCTACGAATGATCGCAGTTGCTCCCTGGAATAAAAAAAATTCGAACATCCACAAAGATATAAACGTGTCACTAGTTAAGGCAGTAATAGCGAAACATGCGAAACATGCGAAACAACGTATCTGGAGAAGCTTGAAATGCATCCAAACCCGCTACACCCTCAATGATCGCGGTTACGTTCAACTAAGAAGGAGCAATATAGCTTATCTTGGCCGAACATCACAGAGGTGACGAATTTATTTATAGCAACAACCGTGTCATTATACAGTTTTTTGTCTAGCACTGGCTGGACTTCAGTATACATATATACATACCCCCGGGGGTTCCAATTGTCACTGCAGGAATATGGCAAATGCTTTGACGCGGTTCACTCGGGGAAAATAGGGGCACCAGACGCTAGGGTTCCTAGAGCCTAAATCTGGAAGAAAAGGTCTGTGTGTTAAAACATACGGGTCCTCTTCGAGGCCCGACCAGTGCCCAAAGGACTGGTACCACGGGAATCGGTGGCCCCACAGAGAGCCTATCCTCTCTGTGACCGGTTATTGGTGAGGTCCCCTTCGGGGGTATACGTGGTGGTTGTGGTTTAAGATCGATTTATGTAGGTAAGGTGCAAAGTCGATCAAGTGTGCTGTTGCAGTCTCAACAGACGGAGTTTGGATAGTCTCCAAATCCCTAAGCAAGAGGTTGTAATGTGGATCTAGGCTTGCCTTGGAAAGGCTTGCCATATTATATAAATTGCTACTCATTGTGACTGTATCACACACAAAAAGCGATTGGTGGCAATCGTAAAGTGTTATTATACTACAAAATGGGGGCGCTAATCTACGCTTAAGTTTCACTCGGTGGTAAGACCACCGTGAGATTAGGCCGAGTAGGCAGGTACTCACGTTAATCTTGTTCCACAATACATATATACATATGTATTTTAATTTTATTTTTTTACTTAAACTTTTAAGATTTAAGCACTTATTGTTAGTTCATATAATTTGAAGATACAATAAATAAATAATATGAAAAAATGCAACAGATTTAAATTTGACGCAATTTTTGTAGTTAAGTGCCGGTTGCTTTAAAAATAATGTAAGCAACTGACAATTTAGTTTGGGATTCAGTCTCGTGGATGCGCGTTCGATTAAAAAGCAATTAGTATGCCGAGTGCTTCGATAGACTCACAGGTAGTGCGCTAGTCTCACAGTATAGTGGCTGGCGATTAATGATCACGACGATTGCCTCTAGAAGTGCGCTATGCTGTCAATAAGGAAGTTGCGGGTGCCGCCAAAGAATCTTTGTGTTTTCTGCAGTCAAGAGAAGCTTTGTAGGTAATTTAAAAAAATATCATTCCGATTGGTAGTGCAGAGGTCCATTAGTCTGGAGGTTGAATCTTTGATTATTTTTTTTATTAACCCCGGTTCGAATAACCGGTTTTTTGCAAAAAAAAAATCACAAAAGTATTACAACAACGTGTAGTTAAAACTCGGATTTTTAAACGATTTGAAAGCTTTACTTTGATCTTTAATAAACTGTAAGTTTTAACTCAAGCTGATTAAAATTTTATTTACGCAAAAAATGAACATTTAAGTCGTAAAACATTTAAAATAACTTTCCATTTATGCCACCCTTTATTAGGTAGTGCAACCGAACATTACACTTGTTGCCTGCACTTAATAAAATGTTTCTTATTGAAGCAAATACGATTGGGTACAAGCCCAAAGATACATACAATCGCCAGTTGCGTTTAAACTTACATATAAACATGCGGACATAACTTAAGTTGAGAATTTCTTGAGAACTCCTAATTATAAATACATTGAACAAGTTGTTAAACTTGAGAATAATTATGAATGTGGTAAGAAGTAAAAATGTACTCGTACTCGTACTTATGTTTAATTCTTGGTTTGTTTGTTTTTGTTTTTGTTTTTTTCTTTTGCTTTTAAGCCATAACAAGATACAATTTAACATTTCTACTTGGTCTTCCTAAACAAGCCAAAAGAAACATTTCGTTAAACCAACAACAACCAACAACAAGAAGTACAACAATAGCAACAGCATTATTTGCAATGAAAGTCACACATTTAACACTCATTAATGTGGCGACATTTGTAAACTAGGAAAAAATTACCAACTGTTTTTTTCTACACACTCTGTTTTTTTGATGATTTACAGACAAATAGTTGTCTTTTTTGCCACAAAAGAAAATTATATTAAACCAACAACAACAACAACAACAACAATGGCAATAATAAATATAATGCAACACTATTTATTGTTGGTCTTAGAAACAAATAAAAACTCAAGCACATCTACGATCTTTAGATCAACACTCAGATGAGCAGTTGATGTTTCGTTAAATACATAATCAACTGCATAGAGAATCGAAAAATTAAGTAGAAAACAGAAAACATGATAAAAAAAATTGAATAGAACAAATAACAACAAAAAACAAAAACGGAGCGTTTTTAGCATTTTTAGTAAATTTTCCAAGAAAATCTATTTTTCAAATGTTCATTTTGTCTGCATTAACTTTTCTTTTGCTTAAACGTGCTTTTGTTCAACTTCTTTATTTAGGCCTCATCTGTATTGTGCTAACTTTGCTCGAAAGTCAAGGTCAAGATCACAAAAGCTCTGAAATTTAGCGAAATTATTGGATTCTGAATTTGAAAAAATACAAGCAAACGGGATTGTTCATCTGTCATGTTAAAAATAACGGAATAATACACTTTGCATTAAATTTATATTAATACTACCAGTACCCGCCACGTCATCAGCATCCTAACAATATTTTGTTAAAATTTGCCTTTAGCTTTGAAACTGGTTTATATATTTACGTTGTGTAGAGGTACCCATCTCTGGGTAATTACTCAGAAGTTTCTAAATAAGTTTTATACAAAATTCCATGTGTTATTATAGAGTTCTGTAAATAGTGTCTAAAATTCCCCGTTTAAAAAAAAACGAACTGCCCAGTTTGCCGAAACACTAAATCGGGAAGTTGCTTAATTCACTATTTTATCTCTATTTTTCTGGGGTGATGGGTGGAATGTGGGTAAGCGCAAAAACTTTGATACGTCCTACCTGTTTTTACTTTACCTTACGTAGTAAAAGATAAAGTAAAGTAATCGAGAAAAAAATCGGATTTATACGTTTGGAGGTCTCCTGAATCGATTTTGGCTATTTTCGCGATGATGCAATGTTTGTACAGGTCATACCTTTTGACATATCAAAACGGGAGGGAGCAAGGGGTAGTTTACTTAACACCCCAAACCAATAATAGATAATTTTAACTTTTCCCTTATATTTATTTAAAAAAAACTAATTTTAACAAATATTTAAATTCTGAAAATTTGAAAATTAAAAAAAAAACTATTACTAAAAAATCATAAAATTTCATAAAAATATCACTAATAAAATGTAATTTTACGAAAGAATGAAAATCGTAACATCAAACGAAAAGCACTAAAAAAATTCTTCCAAAGTTGACCGACTTCAGACACAGAGTCTAATATAAAGAAATGTGTATCCACTCATTTTCAACAAAAACTTATGACAATAATCGTCAACCAGGCATAGTTTCGAAAATTTTAGACGATTCTCTTTGAAGCTGCGGGTAAAAACGCTCACTTATATTTTTTCCCGTTGTTTTTATTTTTTCGGTTGTAATGATTCTCTTTTGCTTATTTTTTGTTTTGTTTTTTTTTTTGGTTTTTGTTAAATAAATATTAGACTGCAGCAAGTAAATCGGAAGCAGTCCATACAGATCTCGGGGGATCAATAACCCTCAGGATGGTCCCAACTTTTACAAAAACTTATCTGTAAAATTTTAACAAAAAACTTTCCATAAAGTTTTTGAAAAAATGTTCAATCCATTTTTTACAAAAAATTTTAGAAAAAATTTTTACAAACATTTTTTATATAATAATAAATAAAATTTTTTCAAAAAATTTCAATAACATTTTTTAAAAAAGTTTCGATAACATTTTTACCTAACTTTACAAAATATTTCTGTAAAATTTTTACAAAACACTTTTGATAAAGTTTTTTAAGAAATGTTTACTATATTTTTTACAAAAATATTAGAAAAATTTTCAATAAAATTTTTACAAAAAAATACAAAATTTTAACAGAAAATTTCGATAACATTTTTAAATAATTTTCGATAAAATTTTAGCAAAAAATTTTCGATGAAATTTTTACAAAAAAAAAAATATCTATAACATTTAAAAAAAAAATTCTATAACATTTTTACAAAAAATGTTCGAAAAAAAATATCTATAACATTTAAAAAAAAAATTCTATAACATTTTTACAAAAAATGTTCGATAAAATTTTTACGAAAAAATTTTCGGTAAAATTTGAACATAAAATTTTCGATAAAATAAAAAAAATCTATAATATTTAGCAAAAAAAACGATAAAATTCAATAAAATTTTTATAAAAAAATTTCCATGAAATGTGTTTTCATAATTATTATTACAGTGGTGTCAAGCGTTTACCTATTTCTGTTCAAAAAATAAAGCCACGTACGTCCAAGTAACCTTTTATATGGGTCACCCTTTGGTTTTATGTTTTTATTTTTTCTTATAGAGGGAATAGAAGTATACACACTGTGTAAATTTTAAGCGTCTGACTAATACGATTCCAAATATAAAGCCACATATGTCATGATCATATATTTTATGGGACACCCTTTAATGTTACAATTTATTTTGTAAACTTGAATTTTATCATTAACACCACATTCTGTGTAGATTTTAAATGTTTGTCAGTCCCATTTAATTTATAAGATTTTTATTTTCTCAGTCCTTGCTACTTGAAGTTATAGTTATCCAAAAAATTGGGAAATTTAATATTGTTTACGGCTCAAAGGATACCTTAATATCATGTAAGTTGTATGGGCACTAAAAGGTGTGCCCATACTATAAGCCAAAATTTCCGAATAAAAAAATTTTTCAAAATGGGTTTAGTAATGAATTAGTTTTGAAGTAACAAATATATAAAAAAAGAAAAATTAAATGCAAAAGAGGTAATAACAACTGCCTTCTTCTTTGATGTGGCTCTTCGTAGTTATATATTTTTTTTTAAATACAGAATTCCTAAATTTTTAAAAAAATAATTACGAAGAATGAAAAAAAAACTTTTTAATATTTTGTGGTTTGACCGCACTGCTACTGCTGTTAGTTACATCACAAGTCTGATAAAAGATGCATAAAAACATTTGTCTTTGACCACTAACATCATGAAAATCATTTCAATCATTTGTGGCATTTTATTTAGCAGCTTAAAATGTGGCAGAATGAACGTTTTTTTATGTTTTCATAAACTAAAAATTTCAACACAATTCCACTCTTGTCTTACTATTTGGCTTCTATTTTTTTAGCAGTTGTTAACTGCTTTTTGTATCTCTGTAAGACTTTTCTTTATTTATGACATTTTTTTGTCCACTCAAGCGTCAATTTATACTGCAACTATTTGTTTTTGCAGCTTTTAAGACTCGTTTTACGGAGAACAACATACTCGTATGTATATGTAGTAGATGAAGAAGATCGTCAATGTAATTATGTTTTGATAATGATAATTTGAAGAAATTCGTGTTGTAATGTCGTCAAGAGAGTGACCAAAGTCATGTCTCAAAGTCAAAGCCAGGTTCCATATTCATCTGTAGCAAATAGTTTTACCATCATGAATTGCAATATTAAAACAACTGCATCGAAGTTAATACGAGTATGAAGACTGAATTTTAATAAAAAAACGTCACAAAATAAATACTTCAATACAATAGAGGAGTTAATTTTTTTTTGTATTCAGCAGAATCGAATCATATTTTGCCCTTCTGAGGGATACGTTAAGCCAAATAAAACTCAATTAAATATAAAATTATGACATTTCTATATATGACATATTTTTTTTTAAATGTCATTGCTGGTGCGGTTAGTAATCGAAAACAGCAAATTTTAGAATTTTGTGTGTGTTTCTCTGTACGTCTGGATGTATGTCTATTGTCAGATCACGTAATAATTTTTGCAAAAAAACCGACTTCAAAACAGATAGAAGGGCACCAGTTATAAACTAAAAATGTAAGAAGTAATCTGTAAGAATTAGATTTAAACCAAATAATAGATGCGCCAAAATTAGCGGAAAAAAGTAAAGACTATGTGAATGTCAAGCATCTACCTATTACTGTTCAAAATTTAAGCTATTTTCACCAGCATCCGTCTTTATGGGGACACCATTCAAGCCTCTGTCTATAACGCTTTCAAAGATAGGGTCACATAGATCAAATAACATCACCTATTGGGACACCCTTTCATTTACAATTTTAAATTAAAGACCTGTTGTTATAGAGGACTTGGCCACAAAGATTCCTTTTAAATTTCAACTATCTGTCTATAACGGTTAAAAAGTTTAACCATATATATAAAATTACATGAACTATTGGGACACCCTTTACATTATAATTCCAAATATTTATACTTGATATCATACCAGAGAAAGTAGTGGATATTCTGCCTAATTTTCAAGTGTTTGTATTTAACGGTTCAAAAGTTAGAGTCATATAGATCAAATTACATAATTTATGGGGACACCATTTGATTTCTAAATTCAATTTGTATACTTGCTATAGTGGACTTTGCAATACAGGTTCCTAGTAAATTTCAGCTGTCTGTTTATAACAGTTCAAAAGTTTGGCCACATACATAGAATTACATTAACTATTGGGACACCCTTTTATTTCCAAATTCAAATTTTATACTTTTTGTTATAGCGGACTTAGCAATACAGGTTCTTTGTAAATGTCAGCGGTCTGTGTACAACTGTTCAAAAGTATGGCCATATATATCAAATTAAATAAACTATTGGAGCACCCTTTAAAATTTTGAATATTTACACATTTAATTATAACGGTCGACATTCTGTCATATTTTCAAGGTTTTGCCTAAAACGGTTCAAAAGATAGGCTCAAATAGGTCAAATTACGTCACCTATGGGGACACCCTTTAAATTTTAAATTTATTATTTTATTAATTACTGCTCTTGGGAGCTATAGCGACACGCAATTTTTTAAAATTTTAATTTGGTGCCCTTTACTTAATACACGTAAAAAATATGTATGTTGTATGGGGATACCCTTTAATTTTTAATATAATGAACTGTTTTTAAAATGGGACCACCCTGAAAGCATAACCTTTCAAATAAAGAAAAAAATTTTAAAATCGGTTCAGAAATGGCTGAGTTCTGCGGTTACATACATAAAAAAAGCAATATTCAGACGAATAGATAACCTCCTTCTTTTTTGAAGTCGGTTAAAAACTAGTAGATGCATTTTAATAAGATTTCGGAAGGAGGAGCCTTAGTATCTTGACTCAAATATAGGATACTTTTTTTCTGCAAAAATATCTCATTTCCAAGAGAAAATAGTGAAAAATTAGTGAAAGCACGCAATTTTACTGATTTTACTAAAAAAAAATGGCAGCACCTTTTTTTTATCAGCGGAATATTTTAAACACTATTTACAAAACTCTGTAATAATTTTAGAATTTTATACATTTTTTAGAATTTTATCCAGGGATGGATATCTGTTTATAAAGTTAATAGATAACCCATATCCGATGAACTATAAAAGTAAGAATTTAAAAATTTGGTGAATAGAATAATTTAAAATCGGACAAAATATTGTCAGGATGCCTACGACAATGCGGGCACAGGTAGTATATTTGGAATTGTTGTCTGTCTGTGTCTGCAGCATGTAAAAACTACTGCAAGAATTTTAATAAAATTTTGTGGGGTGGTGCCTCAGTACTCTGGTACAGCTTGGCTAAATTTTGCTTTGAGTTAGTAAACAAAACCGTAAACGAAAATTAAGCATAAAAGATAATCAACAAAAAATTTCACAAATTAAAAAAAAAAGTTGAAGTTACTGCCGTCGATTTAATTTTGAGCCTTTTTTATTTTGATTTTGACTGAAATGCGTTCGTATTCTGTTCCATCACTAAGAATTAAAAAGTTGTCTTAGAATAAACTGAATCAAGTTTCTATAAAATATCTCATTTCCGAGATAAAAACCCGAATCTACACAATTATACCGATTAAAATGACTTGACAGCACCTGTTATTTTTGTAAACGGGAAATTATAGAGACTATTTACAGAACTCTACGATAACAAAATTTTACATAAAATCTATGTCGCAACTTCCTGAGTAAATAACCAGAGACGGGTACTCCATAGAAACTATATCTCCAACACTTTAAAAGTTAGAGACTCGCAAGCACTGCTTGTACATATATAATATTGGAAGATAATAATTTCCCTGTCATTATTGAGAATGTGCAATTGTTGAATAAAAATAGACTTTTAATTTTGAAATTAGACATAAACTATTGCCCCTTTAATATAAGTATATATCAGTATTTTATATGTTTATGTGCAATAGGAATTAATATATGTGCATATGTTCTGGGATTTAACCGGGCATTCCTCACTATTCTCGAATATGTCACAATATTTCTGAATGTTCTGAAATATTGTGTAACACTTCCGAATACCCTCGAATATTCTACACTGATCTACAGGGCGAAACTCCTCGCTACTATTCCTTCAAAAGTACATGGATGATTGATAGATGGCTGCCGCACAATATTAATTACCTTGATCATTTCGAGACTCGTTTCTACAATTTATTAGCTGCTTACGATGTAGGTGTCGTTTTCAAAATAATTATGTAGCTGTCTCCACAGCTACGCATATAGGGGATTTCGGTACCAAAAATGAAAATTACACTGGCCAACAAATTAGGCAATAAATTTTGACTGTGGAAACGAAGCATGATTTTTAGCTAATCTGGGTGCGCTGAATTCGAATCTGGCAACAAAGTTGGGCCTTCATGTCCAGTTCGTTTTTTATCGCATGCTGGCAATACTGTAAAATACTGCTGTGTCTATGGGATAGTCGCGCTACATTTCATCATTACGTCAGAACAGAGTGGCCAAAAAGGACTGAATATTCACCAGGAAAACAAAATATTTCAAATAAACCGTTAATTGATCCAAATGACGTTCTTTTTCCACCGCTGCATATAAAATTGGGCCTTTTTAAGAACTTTGTCAAGGCTCTGGACAAAGATGGTGCAGCATTTAAATATTTGTTAAAAGTTTTTCCTAAAATTTCATATGCTAAAATCAAATAAGGGATATTTGTTGGCCCTCAGATCAGGAAGCTTATGAATGATCATAATTTTTCGCAATGTTTATCAGAGAAAGAATATTCAGCCTGGGAGTCTTTTAAGTGCATCGTGAAAAGTTTTCTTGGAAACAATAAGAGTGAAAACTACAGACATATTGTTGCTAAATTATTGAAAAATTATCATGAACTGGGTGCACGAATGTCACTCAAAATACATTTTCTTCATTTGCATTTAGATTTTTTCCCACAAAACCTAGGTGAACAAGGGGAGCGCGCCCATCAAGATTTAATGAAAATTGAAAGAACTTTCAAGGATTTTGGGATAAAAGTATTCTGGGAGACTCTTGCTGGACTCTAATACGTGAAACTGAACCAACGAAATACAAACGACAATCGTATAACGCTATTCACTTTTGAAAGCTCATTGATTTTTAAATAAAATAATAATTTTTTATGGAAAAATCCAACAAACGCTTTTTTGGCTAGTGTTAATTGAAAAATTAAAGTTGTGTGAACGGAATAAATTTTTGTTTAAAACAATTTTTCTTTATGACAAATATCATTGCTGAATTGAGTTATTCGACGTTTTTTTTTTTTTGCTTGCAATAAAAGTTAAAGTTTTTGGTGTTTCAAGATTTAGGGTGCGTACAGAGTGGCCGCTTGTTGCCGAGCCGACTGACGCTTATTGCGAGAACCAATGCGAGAAAACTGGTACAATACAAATTAGTACAAATAAGCGCGAACAGGTAATAGTGGGCGCCGAGCTGGTCAGAGCGCAAAGCTGATTGAGTGCGGGAAAACAGTTTCAAAGCATATTTCAGCGCCGAAAACATTGTTTATGTTATGTTGTTATGATTTCAACTTAATTGGAAAACATTTAAAAAAAAATAAAAAAAAATTAAGAAAAAGTAAATAAAACATGCAATCAAAAAATTAAAAAAATAATAAAAATTAAAAAGAACATAAAAAATAAACAAACAAAAATCAAATAAATAATAAAAATTAAATAAAATTATAACAATTAGAAAAAACTTATAAACAAAATTTGTAATAAAAAATTTAATAAAAATTTCAAGAATAATTCAATTTCACAAACTCGAATGAACAACAAACCCAAATGCATACAAAGATACATAAAACACAAGTAATAGATACAAAATCAGCGCTGATTCTTGCATCCACTAAGCACACTCAAACTTGTCTCTCGCATGAACAAGTTCTCGCAATAAGCGTCAGTCGGCTCGGCTCGGCAACAAGCGGCCACTCTGTACGCACCCTTAGTTTTCACTGGTTTCTAAAGTGAAAATTAAAAATATAATAATGGCACCTTCAACCTCGGATTAGTAATGTGTGCGCTTTAGTTTATATGTTGTTATTCTAGATTCGTTTTTACGCGCAACCTTATAATGTAGTGGATTTCGGGAAAAATATAAATAATAGTTGAAAATTTAGCCGAATTAAGTAAAATCTTTTTTACTTCTGAAACTATAAACATATTTAAAATAATTTTTAAAAAAACATTTTTCACAATTTTAAATTATATGCAAATATACAATATAAAAAAAATATTTTACTCGTCGTGCCTCATATGACCGCATTTATTGAATCAAGTCCCGATAGTGAAGAACATGCCAGTGATGATGATAATGATATTTATAACAATTCTAGAGATGACAATTTTTGACAATCGGATACAGAATAGAGATGTTTAAATAATATGTTTTTTTATATTCTACTTTTTAATATTATACATAGTTTTTTTTTCAAATAAAAAAATGGAAAATAAATAAAATTTCACTTATTTAAGCTAAAATTAGAAACGGGAAAAGATTCCTCGAAATAATTGTCAATTTTGGGTCATAATTATTAAATACTTTATAAGGGCAGTACCCCTTCCCCCACACCTACCGTATCACTTTTTCACCCAATTTCAAATCTCGTCTTCAAAGTAACGCATACCAAATTTTAAGACTCTCATTGTTATGGATTCCTAGATAAGAGATTATTATTAAATAGTTTGAATGGGAAAACCCTTTCCCTCAGTCCTATTCGACTATCTGTTGTTCCTGAATACGAAGCTTGCTCTCTCCAAGTGATATTGAGCAAAAAAGATCAACATTTACAACAGGGAAGTTACCAATTTTGGCATCGAAAATCCCAATGTGCGACAATTGCAGCCAATGGAAAATTTTTTATATAAAACGCACGCTATTTTCATTTTAGTTTATATGCATAACACGACGCCTACTGTTTTTGTCCAATCTGTTTTTGCTAGACTATACGTATTAACGCGATAATAATTTTTTACTTCTTATGGGAGGTACTACTTCCTCTAGCCTAATCTAGTTTGTTTTTTGCTAGACAATGCACATTACTCTGAGGCAAAGTTTCAAGACTCTACCTATTGTAGTTCTCCAGGTACGCGATAATAATTTTTTACTTTATATAGGAGGTACCATGCCCACTGTCTCAATTAATTCTGTATTTTGGTAGATTATATGAATTTGCACAGGGGTTACTCATGAAAAGTTACAAGGCGCTGTCTATTGTAGTTCGCCAGGAACACGATAATAACTTTTCACTTTTTATGGGAGGTGCCACGCCTACAATTTCTATTCAGTCTATGTTTAGCTAAATTATATACGTTAATATTATGTTTAGTGGAGCGAAATTCCAAGGCGCTCCCTATTGTTCTTCTCTAGATACGGGATATTAATTTTTCACTTTGTATTGGAGGTACCCCGCCCACTGTCCTAATCAAGTCTGAATTCTGGTAGACTATATATATTAGCATAGGGGTTACTTGTGTAAAGCTTCAAAGCTGTATATATTGTGGTTCGCTAGTAACACTATAATATTTTTTTTTTCACTTTGTATTGGAAGTACCACGCCCATGCTTGACTATGCAGGTTAATATGGGGGTTACTGGTGCAAATTTCTAAGATGTTATCTGTTGCAGTTCTGTAGATACAGGATAATAATTTTTCACTTTGTATGGGAGGTACAACGCCCACTACTCCAATCTACTGTATATTTCTCTAAACTATGAATGTTAATTTATTGGTAACTAGTGCACAATTTCAAGGCGCTACATGTTACCAAGCAACGCGATGATAAATATTTACTTTGTATGGGAGGTGCCACGCCCACGTGGAATATCAAAAAAATAAGTACCCTATTTTACCAACCGTATATCTAAAACCAAACTAAGAAAATTTCAGACAGATCGGTTTACTGGTGTAGACAGTTATAGCTTTCCGACAAACAAAGATACAAACAAACACATTTTGTGCTCTATATATGTATAGATAAGCGTTAAACCAGGCGCTGGCCTACGCAAAAATTAGTGCGCTGTTTTATATCTGACTGTAAGTTACTTTATTAACCACAAAACAATATTGCTTCGAAATTTTGTATAGAGTGCAAATGATATAAAACACAAAATCAACAACATCATAACTGCACTAAAGATATTGTAATCATTATTACTACAACCATACCCGCACAAGATCACAAGTGCATTTATCCATTCGTCTATTTATTTATCTATCGTACCAGCAACCATTTATCCATATATAACTTAGAATTTGGTACATTTACACTCCCAAACAACTTCGGATCGTCCGACAGCCAAACGGCAAATATTTACAGCAGACAAACTTACAGACGTACCAAATGAAATTAAATGCTAAAACAAAAACACAAACAAAAATAAGAGAAAATAAACTTAAAAATTTACTTTTAAATCTAGTTTAAAGAAATCACGTTTTCATTCTGTAACTCGCTCGTCCCTGTTGTGGCATTCTACTTTTTGCACTTGATTTCTTTTAAACACAAAAAATCCAAAACTGGATTTCCTAGAAAACGATTTATTATCGTTAAATATTTGTTGAATTTTTTCTTTTCATTTTGTAGTGACCAGAATCTATGAAAGACCATACAGCAGCAGCAGCAGTAACAGGCAGCATAAGCAGCAGTTGCTGTAATAACAATAATCGTACATCATACAAGAGCTACGAGTACAACAGCTACAACTCCAAATGTACATTTAAGTATTCCGTATTTGTTTAATTTAAATTCAATAAATGTTTTCATATCAAATTATTTGGTATCATTTAGGCCATGATTACTACCATTTTTGTCATCAATTGCACATTTAAAAAAAAAATTGGTTTATTTATATAATGCAGAAGTACAACAATGTAAAGTTGTGTAAAAGCATTAACAATTGGTAATTTACTAGACAATTAATTATAAAATATGTTGGAGATTTTTCAGAATAACATATAATGGTATTTAAGGATTTTGTTAATTGTGGGAACTAAGAAATGGCCTAAGTTTATATCAAAAATACTAAAACAGGATTCCTAGAAGAAAGATTATACAACTATCGACTACTTAGTGTGTAACAGACTGTCAGAAATTCATAAACATGGCCTCTCTGTGAACTAGGATTAAAACGTATCTTAATCTACTTTGGATGTATTCGTCACGATACGCAGAATCCACAATACTTTTACACTTCCATTCGAATTAAACCGCAGCCACGACCAAACCTCTTGATTCATCCTACTAAAGTTCGACTTTAGTATAGTATTAAAACTACACTAGTTGAACTTTAAAATAGTTCTGATTTAGTGGCCCACAGTTGTTGAAAACATAATAAATACATTACAAAGGGAAAGTGCTGACAACAACGAAACCACAATAGTTAACATAAGTATGTAGGTACTCTCACATCCAACACACTACTAGCCAAGAACATCACGCGCAAAAAAAACAACCACGGTAACTTTAAACGCTTTTAAAATCTTGCTTTTGCTAATAAAAACAATCATAAAGTAACAGCATTGACGATTGACTAAGCTTATGAAAGGGGAAGAAGAGGCTTGACTAAATATAATATAAGCAACTCACGAGCCTACTAATTAGCTTTACATCAAACTGTTATATTGTGTCGCACACAATTGAAAGCATTTTATTTTTTATTTGATTTTTAGCTTTCACCACAACCCCTGTATTTAATCTTAAGTTTTTAATGCGGTCGTGTTTTATCAACCATCTTCTTACAAATCCAAGCATCTTCTCATTGCCAAAAAAAAATAAGAAAAACATTAAGCACCCAGATACATAATAATAAGAAAAACCGAACATCAAAGAGTTTTACATATTTATCAATCGGAAATACCCTTAAAGAAAATTTTAAAAAAACTACAGTAATGGTCAAATTGTTGCTAACGAAATCGTGTTTTTACTTTCAACTTTGTATTGCCATTTCAGATGTGTTATTGCTAAATTAATGCTTCTAAAATTTTATTTCAATTTAGTCATTGTTTAGCCATTGTTTCCTATACGTTTAAATTAAATTAGCCAAAGGCGAATCGGACTCACACATGTAGGGTTCCATGATTTTTGTTATAGCAGAAGCATTGAAGCATACTCTGTGTAATTCACAAAAGCCTGTCTTCTTTTATATGAATAACATTTAATTTTTTTTTTATATTTCATATTAGTAAGACATAGTAAGTTTCAAAATCCTGCCATTTATAGTTCAAAAGGTATGGCAATGTTCGTAAAAATTGTTATGTAAAATAAACCAAATCGTCAAGGAGGTTACACCATATCTATTGTCATAATTCGAAAATGGTTCATCCGATAAATTCGAAAATCTTTTTTTTTACTCTCCTTTAAAAATAAGCAAATATTGGTTTTTCAAAAAACCTCAAAAAGAATTTAAAAAAAAACTATATGATTAAAATCAAATATCGTTCCTTGGTAACCACATTACTTAAGAACGGCTGGCCACTTTTACGCACACTTATTAAATAGTAAGAGAACTATAACAGGTAGATCTTTGCAATCTTGCACCATAGGCTGGATTTGAATAGTGAGTGTGGTACCTCCCAAACAAAGTGAAAAAATATTATCGCGTACCTATAGTAGAGTAGTAGGTAGAAACCTTGCACAAGCAACCCTCATACTAATATGCATAGGCTAGCAAACTTAAATCTCGATCGGGATAGTAGGCGTGGTACCTCACATACAAAGTAACAATTTATTATAAAGCAGCTAGATAATTGCGACAGGTAGAGTCTTTAAACTTTGCACTAGTAACTCGTAGGCTAATGTGCATATTCTAGCAAAATGTAAACTAAATTGGGACAGTGGGCCTGGTACCTCCCACACAAATTGAAAAATAATTATCTTGTACCTATAGAACTACAATAGGTAGAGTCTGCAGAAGTAAACTTTATACTAATTTTCATAATCTAACTAAGCAACAGACTGGATTGGGATACTAGGTGATGTACCTCCTATACATGGTGAAAAATTATTATCGTCCAACTACAGAACGACAATAGGCATACTCTTGACACTGTGCACATGTAATTCTCATACTAATGTACATAGTCTACCAAAATTGGGAGAGTGGGCGTGGTAGGAGCCCATACAAAGTGAAATATTATTATCCTGTACCTAGAGAACTTAGCTAGGTAGAGAGTCTTGAAACATTGCACAATAAACCCTCAACTATCATGCAAAGTCTAGCAAAATTTACACTAGATTGGAACAGTGGGCTTGGTACCTCCCATACAAAGTGATTATTGTGTATCTAGAGAACTACAATATGTAGAGTCCTAAAAAGTAACCCTCATATTAATGTGCATAATCTAGCAAAATACAGTGGGATTAGGATAGTTATCGACAGAATAAATAAAATAAAGCGGAGTGCATATTTAAATTCAGTGTCCTAAATAACCAGCCCCACCAGTCGATATCCATGTGCCATATACTCGTGTAATTTTTGTCAAAAGGAAGTACCATCAGTATATTGTGTATCAAATCAAAAGAACTAAGCGAGCAAGTCGAACCATCTATTCGGATTCAGAAAAAAACTCAGTGTAAACAAACATACATATATGTTATTAAATGTAGCCAAAAAAGACCATTGAGGAAAGAAAGTATTGTTGAGCCCTTTTCATAAACGTCAAGCGATCGACAAGGTTTGGCATAAAGGCTTAATATATAAGTTAAACCTAAATTTGCCTAAAAGCTTATATAACATGCTAGAAAGTTATTTAACTGATCGAAAGTTTATACTGAAATAAGAATGGTTTTTAAGTTCACATCTGATAATTGACGCGGGAATTCCCCAAGGTAGTACATTGGGAACCATATTAAACTTATTTCACACTTCGGACATGCTAACTAATAACCGAGTACACATATCGACATTTGCTGATGATACAGCTTTTCTAAACATTCACAAAAATCCCAAAATAGCATCACGATATCTACAAGACCACATATTCAATTTAGAAAAATGGTTGAAAAAATGGTAAATAAATGTGAATGAACAAAAATTTACTCACATCACGTTAACACTATGTAGAGACTCATGCCCCCCAATTCGCATAAATAAACATATGATCCACAAGCTGCTGAAGTGTAAGTATTATTGCTTTCTATAAAGGCCTTTAATACAAATCAAACCAGAAAATCCCTACCAACCAAAAATCGCCCCTCATGCGATCTACTGGTGGCGGTCTAATATTTATTAAACAAAAAAAGTGCAAAGGGAAATAAATAAAAACAACGTGAAAAAACATGGTTCATTTTGTTTTTTCTGAAAATATAAAATTGTAAAATTTTGCATATAAATTACCTAAATATCTGCGAAACATTTAAGCAGTTAAAAAATAGTATCAGAAAAGCACCATGAGATGTTGCATTCGAATTTTTGAATTAATCAAATCACTTGAACCGTTTTCGATTTATAATAAAATACGAGTATGTGGTGCAGCTCCCTAATTATTTTGTATTAAGGAGTGATCCATATCGAGTTTCCCTACTTTTTTAAAGAATAGAACACAGAAATTTCAAATTTAATGGAGAATGTTTATTATCAGTTGGAAAGAACATTCTTTGGCATTTATTTTTTGAAGGTTATGTCTATGAAATGTTGGCCGTTGCTACGGCGCAGATGGTCCATCCGTTCAGTCCAATTTTCGATGACTCGTTGAGCATTTCGACTGGTAACTGGTGAATGACACACGTGATGTTTTACTCCAAGACCTGAATCGAAGCGGGTTTGTCCGCAAAAACTTTAGACTTACATATCCCCACAGGAAAAAGTCTATTGGTGTGATATAACACGATCGTGGTGGCCAATCGACCAAGCCAAAACGTAAAATTATGTGCTCACCGAAATGTTCTGTCAATAAATCCATTGATTGATGTGATGTGTGGGAAGTGGCGCCGTCTTGCTGAAACAAATTAAAGTCGAGGTCACGAGCTTCAATTTCAGGCATCAAATTGTCGGTTATCATGCCACGATAACGGTTGCCATTGACGGTTACCCACCGACCCACAAACCACACCAAACCGTTGTTCTTTCTGGATGAAGTGGCAGCAAATGCGGCAATTTTGTTTGATTACATACCCATTGAACCAGAAATGGGCCTCATCGCTAAACAAAATTTGCCTCGGAAGCGTCGGATCTACTTGGAACTTTGCAAGAGCCCATATAGCGAAGCGATTCAGGCGTAAGTCTTTCCATTATGAAATGCCAAACAATACTAAACAAAATTAACATGACACCATAACACGACCCACACGTGATCTGTCAAAAAAGACTATTGAAAAAAGTACATAAAAATTTATTGTGAAAAAAGCAAGTTCAATTTTGATTTTTAGAACCATGGTTGGTCAAAATTCCTAAGAATTTTTCCATTAGATAACGTTACTGCCTCGGACAACTTGTACCACCCTAATATTTACATTTACCCTAATCATAATGTGTAAGTGCATAATTAATATGCAGAACCAAAAATATCAAATTAATTGCATCAAGTTGATTTGTAAATACATTTGTATTTGCCTAAGTATAAATATTCTTATTTATTTTATTATAAATGTATTTTTATTATTTGAATGCATATTTTTTGTAATTAAAATATTAAAACAGTAACAAGAGAAAAAAAACAACAAATCTATACAAGACCACTTTTGAAATGCCACAAGTTGAAAATTAAACAATAACAACTACAAATACAAGTGCAATTTAATAAAACAGCAACAGCAACAGTAACGAAATTGCAACAGCAATATCAACAAAATGCATGTATCCATAAAAGTAGAGCTGTTTTTCAACAAAGGTAGGTAGTCCTTTAAGTTTTGGAACCTTAAAAAGTAACATAAAATGTGGGCCTCGCTTTTAATAACATCATCTAGCTTTGATGTCTGTTAAAGTACAGCAGGAAATATGCAGTCTGGGGTTTTCCTACAGGTCCTTACAAACTACACCGATATAGCATTTCACTTACGTTCGTGTGTTGGCTAATTGTTTATCAAACAAGTTAAGTCTAACTTGGTTACCGAACGTAAAATAGTCCACTAGAATATCTCAATTTAAAAAAACAAATTTTATTAATTTTATATATTGGTTGACAATGCAACTTGCCTTTAAAAGTTGTCTTTATAGTCTGAAAAATAAATGACAGGAAAATTATGAAAAAATAAAACAACATAATCGCCATAAACTGCCAAATCTATCTATCCCTATTGAAGAAACCTGTTTCAGTCTTACTTTTCAGCCACCCTGCTAGTCCCTTTTTAAGAGCTTTAGCTTAAATTGCTGGTTACCAAAGTCAGCACATTTATAGGGATGGAACAAAAGTTTATCACAGTTGGCAATATTTAAAATAAACATTTGTGACGCCATTAAGTGTAAAGTTACATATAATCTCGGATCTATTTGTAGGAGTGTCAATTTAACGGCGTCCGTTTTACTGTCCGTGTTCGAATTGAAGTGAAATTTGCATAGACTCCAGATTACTTAGGGCCTTATATAGTGGACCGATTTGTCAAATAGGGCTTGGAGAACTTTGTTATAAAAAGGCTAACCTGTTACAGAAATGATGACTGCCATTATTTTTAACCGACTAAGAAGAAAGGAGGAATATTATCAATTTGTTTGTATGTATATTTTTTGTGCCAGTCATTTTTAAAGCGATTTTGATTGTTTTTTATTTGAAAGGTTGTACCTGAAAAACATGTCACAAAAATAAAACGTGTCTGCAGATACATATTAATGCATGGGGATATCGAAGCAGACCTCTAACTTTAATATTCAATATTCATTAACTTTAGCTTCAAACTGCACCCTGTCGAATAAACAAATTAAATCTACAATAATATTACGATCTAGACACAAATCGGGACCCAGTAGTGTACACGATGAAATTTTTTCATGAAATCAATTGCATGAAACTGTTTCTGGCAAGAGGTTTAGAGAGGCAAAAAAAAACAAGAATATTTAAAAGCAAATTGAAAAAATTAAATGAAACAATTTAATGGTGTAAGTTCCGTACTGTTTTAAAGAATATCGAATCGTTAAAAGAAATTAAACAACAAACTTATCGATTTTTCTACGCAGCAATACTCCTTATTGTTTGAAGTCAGGTGTGTTGAGAAGTCGTTAGTAGAAGTCGTTATTGTTTTAAATAACGGCCATCATTTTTGAGTTGTTTATTTTGTCGACAAGCACGTTTTAATTTTTATACCCTTCACCACAGATGGAAAGGGTAATTTTAATATATATATATATATATATATATATATATATATATATATATATATATATATATATATAATATACAAATATTCATTTCCGACCCCACAAAGTATATATATTCTGGATCCTTATAAATCACAGATCTTGGGGGATCAATAACCTCCTGCGAGGGCCGATTTTGTGCTTATTTTAAGGTTGGTAAGGTTTTACTGTTTCGATTTGTATTAAACGCCTTTTTAGAAAGCAAGACATATAGAGGCAGCCAATAGACTCGCAGGGTGGCCACAGGTAACCAGGAGTAGTCAGTAGGCCCATTATGGTGGGCCAATATGAGGAAATTTTTACTTAAGGTTTTTTTTTGCTTTAGTCAAAATCAAAAAATTTTTACAAAAAAATTTAAAAAAAAAATTTAAAAATACATTTAAAATTTTAAATCAAGCTTAAGTTCGTTTTTATTCTCTCTAAGAAAGAATAAGGTGGTAAATAATAAAGTAAAAAAATTAAGCAAGAGGGAAGGTAGGTAGGTAGTGGTAGACTTTGTTCTCACCAACTGACGATTGATGATTGAATACAGTTTTCTCGTATTCCTATATCTGAATTTGGTGGGTTAAATAGATGATGCTTACAGCTAAACGCTACCAAAGGTAGATAGATACGAAGAGTGCTGCTGACGGACGTATCTATCTAGAAATTGTGCATTCAGCTCTGTTGGTATCTAAAATTACATTTTACCAATTTTTCTTTAATATTATTACCTAATTTGTAATTTAATTTATTCTTTCTTACAGAGAATAAAACGAACTTAAACTTGACTTCAAATTTCATCTGTATGTAAAATAAGTAGTTCGACTAGTAAAAATCAAATATTCAATATTTTTAGAAAATATATTTACAAAAAAGTTTCAAAAAAAGTTTGCAAAGAATTAAAAAAAAATTAAAAAAAAAACAGAAGAAGGTAACACAATATCTAGGATTACCATGGTAAAGGGTGTAGTGCCATGTTTTGATATGTAAAACTTAAATTAATTTCTTCTAAACACGTAACTAATTAAACATATTTTTTTCTGAACAATTGAACTTTTCTTTTTATGTCAAATATTTTATAATTTTTTTTATTCTGTTTGTAACGTTTAAATAATAAAGAAGTTTTTTATATAAAAGAATTCAAATAAGTGGTAATAAATTTATATCTCCAACAAAAATATAAGAATCGGCATGACCGAGTATAGCACTTTTACTTATTTTTCATTGTAATGGATTTTGAATATTTAAAAAATTGATACTCTAACAATATATGTACATACAATAAATAACAATATATAATACGCAAATATTAATTTTAATTTTTTATTTATTTAATTAAATAAATAAAAGTCTACATAATAAATTAATACAGACTTTAGCAACACAATTAAATAATAATTTGTTTTCTTTTATATTTCTCTTTGTGCTTATCGCTTTTTTGGACGGAGATGCCACATGATTGGAATTTGTGTAAGTAGAAAAATAGTATTTTCTGCTAACGTTAAAAAGTAGTTAATCTTGCTGTCGTTACTGCAAACAACAAAAGCTGTTGACTATTATAGCGATTGCCGTATTGTTAAAAGTTAATGCATTTCACTACAGGTTTATTTCGATCTGATTTAAAATAGATCTTACCGCTAAGCAATTTTAGATAAAGTAACAAAAGTAAAGTTGTACATTATACACATTTCAATACTTTTCACACAACCCTCGCTGAAACTACTCGCATATATATTTAGAGTTCTGTGCACATACAAACATATGCAACAAATGATATCCATCATAAGTGCAGGATAATAGAATAGTAGACTGACTAAATAAAAAAGAAAGAAATTAAAACAAATTGTTGAAATAAAAAATCTCTAAAAAAATAATTACGCAACGAATTGCAAATTCTCATAAACACAAATACACTAAACTGCACGCACACACACACACACGCTTAAACAACCATAGAATAATTTAAATTTTTTTTATTGTTTGTTTATAAATTTGTAAAACGAAAGCCTATAAAGGAGGAGTGTATGTATTCGTATGTGTATGTAAATTCATGTGCGTGTGTATGTTTATGTTTTGTATTCAATTGTCATCAGGATTTGTATGCGTTAGCAAACAGGATAGCAAACGCACACACTCGTGAGCACTACACAAAATGCACGCATACATAAACAAACGTATTTAATCAAATGCGTATTGCAGCATTATTCAAATACACTAATAACAATTGGCAAACCAAACAAAATGAAAAAATAATTTGAAGGATAAAAAAATCATATTGGATGGCGACTCATCATCATTAACAACATTAATGTGAATGTTGACGAGTATAATGACGATGATGAACGCATATCGTCATCATCATGATCATCATCATCATCTGTACAATAACTTCCATCGTCAAATACATAAACAAACAAATAAATAGACAAACAATGAAATAAACAAAATATAGAAGAAGAATAAAAAATGCAAATTCATGAATTAATGGCACACAATTCAAATATTAAAACTGCGTAAAAAACGGTTGGTTTCATTTGGTTCGTTGTTTGGTTTTAGTTGGAAATTAAAAATTGGAATTTGTTTTGCTCAAGCCTTGAGTCTTGGCATACGTAAGTACGTATGTACATATGTATGTTTCGGTTACCACCACTCACTTCTGTCCATCAAACGTTTGTGAATGCGTCGTTGAATGCAGTTGATATTGATGTTGATGTAACTGATACTGATGCTTGATGACGTTGATGATGAGGAGGAGAACACAAGTGTTGGCAAGTACTAATATGTATAGTGTAGGGCATCCACATACAACTACAGGTTCCTAAAAATTAATATGAATTGTAATCATATTATGATTACCGCAAGCATATTTACCATAATCAAGTTTCTCTTACATCATTATTTAAGAACAAAATATAACATACAAAACCGTATTGAAGAAAGCGACTGCCACAATAAAATTATTTATTATGCGAAGAGTAAACTCTACTATAATATAATTACGATAACTATGATAGCGTTTGCAAAAGTCATTGAGTTACTTCATGTTACATATGTTTTTACTTAAGTATAAACATTATGTGTTCGTAACCATAAATGGTTGTCTGTAATCATATTATTCTACCTTATAGTATTAGGAAATGGTTGTGGTTCAAGCACATCTCATCAGGCATTCAAAATTAAAAAAAAATTAAAACTTGTCGGTTTTTTGGCAAATTATTGTTGAGTACAAAAAGAACACAAATTTGGTAGTTGCCGGTTTAAAAACAATAGATAAAAATGGATGAAGAAAGCAAGAGGTTATCAGCATAAATATGCTAAATTCCATTTTTTTAAGCAGGTAAAGTCCATTGCGATTTAAATAGTATTATAATAATGCCACAAAGTTTATCGTTTAAATCTGCCATAAGATCGATTCACAATGCGCGGCTTCAATAAGCTGCAATGGCATTTCTAATACTCGACTGGTATTGCTAAGCTGCCACCTGTTGATGTTAGTACGGCAGCTCTCTTAAGATCTGAATTTCGTCATATTGAAAGGGCAACAATTGATTTATACTAGAAGAAAGTAAAGGCTTTTCTAAGCATTCTCTTTCACTATATGTATCCTATCAACGTAAGGTGGCATAGCATCCCAAATGTCACCGAGATAGTGATGATGTGGTTGTCTGGCAAGTGACACGCTCATGTAGCTGATCCACGTTAATTATTTCACCACGTCCAGTTGTTACACTCGCCATTCCGGATCTTATACTTCGTTTTTTTTTTGTCATACCCCGGGAGGTACCAGTGGGAACTTTTAAAGCCTTATATCGGGATATCACCATTTGGCTGGTGTAAGATGTGCGAGGAAAATTGATTGTAGTTATTGGTAGCTGTCGACCTATATTATATTTGCCCAATGTAATATATAGGGATGGAAATTTTTTGATTGTCACTCACTTGGCTACCCCCGGGGGTTCCAATTGTCAATGCAGGAATATGGCAAATGCTTTGACGCAGTTCACTCGGGGAAAATAGGGGCACCAGACGCTAGGGTTCCTAGAGCCTAAATCTGGAAGAAAAGGTCTGTGTGTTAAAACATACGGGTTCTCTTCGACGCCCGACCAGTGCCCAAAGGACTGGTACCACGGGAATCGGTGGCCCCACAGAGAGCCTATCCTCTCTGTGACCAGTTATTGGTGAGGTCCCCTTCGGGGGTACACGTGGTGGTTGTGGTTTAAGATCGATTAAAGCAGATGTGGTGCAGGGTCGATCAAGTGTGCTGTTGCACTCTCAACAGACGGAGTTTGGATAATCTCCAAACCCCTAAGCAAGAGGTTATAATATGGATCTAGGCTTGCCTTGGAAAGGCTTGCCATATTGTATAAATTGCTACTCATTGTGACTGTATACACACAAATTGCGATTGGTGGCAATCGTAAAGTGTTGTTATACTACACAATGGGGGCGCTAGTCTACGTCTTTATTTCACTCGGTGTTAAGAGCACCGTGTGATAAAGCCATCGTGGCAGGAGCCCACGTTAATCTTGAACACATCTGTCACTCACTTGGGAATGGTCACCAGCTAAGTATTCCCCAAGCATTCTCCGGGCAATGGTTTTGTGGTATCCGCTTTAAATTCGATTATTCCACTTCAAAATGACATTATCCATTTCAAATATACATTATTGGGACAAAATATGATTAATCCAGAAGTTGATAACAGTAAATTTTAACAAAACATGTTTTACACAACACTTGTGTTAACACGCCCACGCGCTAACTTCATATCATGATTGTCATTAATCCACAGTGGTTTGAATCGAAACATGATTATTCCAATCAGCCGCGTCAAAACAAGATTAATCCATTTTAAATCTTGCATTTATTCCAAATATAAAGTGCAAACTTTTTAAATCCTACACAAAGCGGTGACTAATATTTACGCCTTCAATAATGCACCAACATTTCGGATTAAATAAAGGATATTTTTTATAGAGGTATAGAACTTTAAGTTGGCATTACTTTTCAAGATGGCAACCGATTTAACAGCTGTCAAGTGATTTATTCTCAGTTTGGTTTGGCAATTCATCATGAATAGACTCACGCCTGAACAAATAGTGCAATTTGGGCCCAAAACGAAATTACCGTTGTTCCCGATTTTCATAACCGAATTTTGTTTAGCGATGAAGCGCACTTCTGGTTGAATGGCTACGTCAACAAACAAAACTGCCGCATTTGGAGTGAATGTAATCCTCAAGTGTAAACACCGTAACATCCAGAAAAATTGACTGTTTGGTGCGCTTTATGGGCTGATGGAATCATTGGTCCATACTTTTTCAAAAACGATGGTGGCCAGAACGTTACAGTCAATGGTGATCGGTATAGAGCCATGATTACTAACTTTTTCATTCCTGAATTGAATAACCATGATGTCCAGGAGATGTGGTTTCAACAAGACGGTGCAACATGTCACAGATTTATTGAAAGACACGTTGGTGACCGCCTAATTTCACGTTTTGGAACTGTGAATTGGCCTCCAAGATCTTGTGATTTAACACTGCTAGACTACTTTCTGTGGGGCTACGTAAAATGATTGGTCCATGCGGATAAGCCACAAACGCTTGACCATTTGGAAGACAACATTCGCCGTGTTATTGCCGATATACGGCCACAAATGTTGGACTCCAGATTGGACTACATCCGCACCAACCGTGGCGTGGCGGTCATATGCCAGAAATCATATTTAAAATGTAATGCGACAAGATTATATTTCGGATAAATAAAATTCATGTCAATCGAATAATCCATCGTTGTTTTATTGCAACTTAAAGTTCTATACCTCTATAAAAAACACCCTTTATATAGGGGCATACCTAAAAAACTATTTTTTCAAATTGTACAAAAACACAAAAATTGGAATAGTCATGTTTTGAAAAGTACCTCCTCATATACTGTCATTACCGTGGTTCAACTTCTGAATTTATGGACATATTTCAGTGCCAATATAAAATCCAAGCATAACTCTTTTTAATGCATATAATTACGCACGGGTAAGGCATTACAATGAGAACCTTCTTATCCTATACGCAATATTCCAGCAGGTGGTTGGTCCAATGCATGTAACAGTTTAAAATTCTATTCATGGTCTACGATAAAAAAAATTATCGAAAGAAGTAGGGGACTGCTTCAGCATAATGCGCCTCGTAAGCAACTGAAGCTAACGATCATTTTATTATATTGTCATTACACAAGAATGATAGAAGACAAGATGACGTAGTTTGGTCAATGTCTGTAACCAGCAAATGCTTCAAATAAATATGAACAAATGAGTGTAAGTAATGGGCAAAATTTGGCACCCCTGCAAATAAACTCTCATAACTTATATTCAAGCATACCCAACCAGAGAAATCTGTTAAAACTGGTTAAAATGACAATGTGTTGGTGTTTTGCACTGAAAAAAATTACATTGTTTAACATTAGTAAATACAAAAGCGTTTAATTTTGAATGAGTTAACCAAATTTTAATTTTGGGTTTTTTAAGATGGAGTTAAAAAGCAGCAACAAATGATAGCATATGACTTTTTTATGATTGTGAAAGTTCCACACAAAAGGTTTTTGTAAAATATTAAGTTAATGTATAATTAAATTAGTTTTCATACGATTCTTATAATTAAGAACTAGTCATATCTATGTGTATGTTGTGAAAATTCCGTACAAGCGATTCTTATGAAAAAAATTTCACATATTCATTATCAATGTTAACTGGTAGAGAAATCACACAATACAATAGCGCTTGGTTAGAAATGCCCATTACTGTCAAAGAGTATTTTGTGTAAAACTTTTTCCAACCATAAAACAAATTTACGTTAATTTATTTTTCATTCTGATCTATTAAAACTAATTTCGTATTTGCCAAATTAATAATATCCAAATAAACTATTCATGCATGCGTACCCGTGTATCAGTTTTTGTAAAAATAAAACAAATAAATGTAACGTTAATTGCTTTGCCTTAAAATTGTTAAATGAAAGCGTGATTTATATATTTAAATAATAAATGTTATCTCAAACTAATGGCTTTGGTTAATTATGGTTATATATTTTCAGTGTCCTTATTTTATTACACAATGCGACATAAACCTGCTTTGTTGAAAGTCGGCATGCTACTGATTAAAAATTGTACATGTTTTGGTTTCTTTGTGAGAGTCTCGTTGAGATTGTGTGTGTGCACACAGAACTCTGAGGGGTTTACGTGGGTCTCTATCTATGCTTATATTTATACTCTCAACCAGAATTATGAGCCAATAGGAAGACAGTTTCGTAACATCATTTGACCGGCATGCGCAGAAAACTTGAATTTTATTTTCGGGACTGCGTAATCTTGTCTTCTATCATTTTTAGGCACCCACGCACAGTAAGACTCTCATTGCGATTGTACTTTGCTCACATAACCTCTGGGGTTAGCATGGGTGCTTTTGCTGAACTGGTCACTCTGATTTTGCATACGCTTAATCTAAGTGAGCCATACATACAAACATATATACGTATGTGTGTATGATGACAATTTGTACAAAATAGTGGATTAAAAATAGAATAAATAAAAAAAACCTTGTTGTCAGCCACAACCAAAATCTTATCATGCGTAAATCTTTAGGAGATGATACGATTTTGTTTGTTTTAATTTTCCAGATTTTTGCATTTAAAACGCATTTTTAGTGAAGTTTTATTTTTTTTGAGCTGTTGTTGTTGTTGTTGGTATTTTTTGTTTAAAATGCACTCAACTTTTTGAATTGTATGAACTCTTGCAAGAGTATATATCAATATCATATACATTACTGTGTGTATATGTGTGTGTAAGTATTGCAAATCGTGCAAATGTTTAGGCTTATTTCCCGTTCTATATTTGACTTTGATGATTATGGGATACTTTTTTTTGTAATACTCGTACAAATAGTACGCAGCTGAGTAGCACGCACATACAATACAATGCACTTGGTATTTAAAAGCATATGTACGCACATATGAGAATATGTTTGTTAGATTATGAACGTATTTCGTAGACATACATACATATTTATGTTGATATTGTTGTTGAGTTTTGGTTTTAGTTTGCTTAGATTTTTTCGTATTTGAAGTGGTACAGACGGTCTTTTTTTGTAATATTTAGACCCCTTTTTACCTTATTCTTTCTGTCTCCTTCTCCCCTCTCTCCCTCTCCCTCTCCCTCTCTCTCTCTCTCTCGCTACCTTTGAAGGTTTTTGTTTCTATTTTTCATATTTAGTTTTCTGCATCCAATTTAATGGTTCATAAGTCCAACCATCCATTCAACGTCCGCATGTATGTATATATGTCTGTCCGTCTATGCATTTGTCCGTCCATTTCATCAATCTATTTTTTATTTTATAATTTTTTTTGTGAACAAAGAACTCAAACTCTTCTTTTGATACTTGTATGCGTGCTTTGCATTTGTGCGTATTTTTTGCACTTTTTATGCACTTTTTTCGATTTTTCTCTTTTAATCAAACGCATTTTGTTTGTAAAACCATTGTTATGATGTCTGTTGTTTTATCCCTTTTTGGTTTAATTTGAATTTTTTTTTTTTTTTGTTCAACTTTGAAATTACTTTTTTTTTTTTTGACGAACTCATATTAAAATATATTTGTTTCTATGTTGATATTAAAACATTTAGATTTTATTTCTTCACATGTTACACATGTTCGTATGCGTGGCTGGACGTTTTAAATGTGAACAGGATTTTATAAATTAACTACATATATTCTTTATGCAACAAACACTCAAATGTGCATGGACTGATACTCGTTTTAATGAATGACCTGTACAATCTCATGCTTGGTTTCATTTAAAAGATGATTTTTCTTTTCTTCTTGCAATTACTTATATTTGTATAAATTTAAGTTTATTTTTACAGCCTCAGAATGTTGATTGATTAAAAGTGGAATTTTTACTGCTTTTCTATTTTTAGACTTACACAGAATTTTTTTTTTTTCACCAATTAAAGGTTTTAATCAATTTTAAATTAAAGTTCAATTAATTTTTTAATTGATTCAAACATATATTTGTTTAAAACAGAAGAACCAAAATTATCTAATTAAATAATTAATTGAACAAATTGTAATCTAAAAGCAATTAAAACTTTTAACTGGTGAAAATATTTTTTTCTGACGGTCTCTTGAGAAAGTACGGTTTTCTTTACACATTAAATTGCCCAAAACCAAACTTAGTTTTTATAACAAAAACTTGAGTTCTTTTTCCCTCTTCATATTACTCTAGGTTTTCTAAATAAAGCATTTTAGGATTTTAATTTAGTTTCTTCATTAATTTCTTAGTGACGATTTCATCTTTCCTTTAATGCTCAGGTTTATTCAACACCGTAATACAATTTATTTTCCAGCTAAGGTAAGACCAGTTCTTTTAGGTTTCATTAGAATTGTTCTCCACAGAGCAGACCCTACTGCGTGTTTAACCCAGTTTACAAAGGTACCTCAACTCCCTACTAAGTAACAGATAAATAATGATCTCGTCGCTAACACACACAAAAAGGGATTTTCCCGAATTTGTTATTTCCCCGAAAACGGGGAAAAATAATTGATTTTCCGGATATTCCCGGGAAAGAAATTAAGTTTATTTAACAAAATAGTATATAAATATTGATAGGCTTATTAAAACAAACAAGCAAAAAAGAGACTCAAAAAATCATGACTTCATAAAAAAACCATCGCAGCGACAACACATACAATACCAAAAAACACCCACATGTATTTTGTTGTTGGTTAAATGTACGGCAGACGCCAAAAGCACTAATTAAAATATTACATCCAACAACTAAAAACACTTATTACTTACCTTTTATATTAGTATTTTTTATTTCTTTGAATCTAAAAATGTTTTTTTTTAATAAATATATTTTTTTCTCTTCTTTTAAGTTTTTAAAAAATAAACGAATTTTTAACAGCTGCCATGCACATAAAAAAGTAAAGCAAAAAATAATTAACTTTGCCGTGCTGCCACCTAGTGAAATTAATTCACCTTGCATAAAAACAAAGAAAAAAATTCAGGCAACGGAAGATATGTAAAGCCTAGTACTCTGTTCAGTTTTGCACGCGGAATGCTGTCAAGCTACATACATAAAAATTTTGTATGAAAAAGTCACGAACAAATGTTGCAGAAGAACTACTCTGTTTTTACTGTGGAAAACCATTGAAATGTTTCTGGCAACATTTTATCAAACTGTGAAATAAAGCAAGTGTACATTATTTCATGTGGAAGTTTTTGTGGAAAATTTTGTAAACCAATGTCATATATTTAGATATAAAAGCAAAACAACCTAAAATTCTTTTAAATCGCACGATAGAGACCACATTTTAAATGTAAAATTTTCTTTGTGAAATAATAAATGTTGATCAACATTTTTCACAAATTCGAACAGAGTACTAGGCTTAAGAGGTAAAAAATGCATATTAATAGCAGACCTGTTCTAAAAATGAGTTTTTATTAAAATATTTTTAAAATATATAACAGGAATTTTTTTCCAAAAGAACTTTTTAAATCATGTGATTTTAAATCGGTGAACGTGATTGAAGTGAACGTACGTTTTAAAATCACTTGCATATTTTTAAGAGATCTTTGTTGTCATTTTTATAATAAATTGCTTGAATAAACAATTTAAAGAGTTATTTTTTAACTTTTTTATATTAGTATGTATTAAAATGGTAAATTATATTTTTTAGAAGAATATGTGAAAATTACAAATCTTAAAGGACGCTTATTTTGCAAAATTATATTATTTTTTTTTTTTTAGTTTTTTTATGATTATTCTCTACTTTTAAATTATCAACAGATTAAGTGAGTAGAAAGTACATCAACGCTTGCCAATCTTACAAAATGTTGTGGGCGGCAAAATTTCTTTTTAACATACCTTTTTCTGCACTGCTTTTTTTAACCCGTTCGAGCCAACAATAAAGCTCCACGCCCTTTCATTTGCTTTCACTTTAATTGTTTTTTCCCGTGGTTTTACCAATCTTAAATCACACAGAAATATAACGGTTCGGCAAAATAACTTTTTTTTTTGAAAATGCTATAAAAAAAACTAGTGGATATTTTCTCAAATTTCTTTTTTTATTTGAAAGTACAATCCTTCCGATTAATAATGGAAAATAATTACATTCAAATGGCTGCCTCGGCTAGCCACGCAGTAGCCTACACGATCGGTTCAATTTTTATTGTATTTCACTAATGGCTTCACGAATATTATCCTTTAAAGCGTCAATTGTCTCTGGCTTGTCGGCTTAACACTTACCTTTGACGGCACCCCACAAATAATAATCCATCGAGTGTAGCTTCGGCTGTGTGGCACGTAGCGCCGTCCTGTTGAAACCAAATGTTGCCAATATCCTCCGCTTTAATTTTTGCGAACAAAAATTCGTTCAACATGGCCCGATAACGATCGCCATTGACTGTAACGGCCACTTCTTGCTCATTTTCGAAAAAAAATTACCCAATTATGCCTCTGGACTAAAATCCGCACCAAACAGTGACTCGGCTTTTCAATGTGTGCGTGCGGGTTTTATGTGCCCCAAATGCGACAAATTTGCTTGTTTACATACCCGCCCAGATCAATATGAACTTCATCTGAAAAGATGATTCTTTGGCAAAATCGGCATCTTCTGTAAGTCAATATTTCCCAGCGTTGTTCAAGCGTATACACAACCATATTCGCGGACCCTTTATAAATTATGTGATCAAGCTAAAATCACACAGGTCTTTCAAAATGGCTTGTGATCAAAAATCTTGTAATTTGCAGAAAAGACGTCAGAAAAAGTATTTAATTAATTACCAATATTTTTTATAAAACAGGTATTTGGATATTTAGCAAATCTCTAAATATTGTGCTTATATTAGTTGCAAAATTTTCAGCAATTAAAAAAGGTAAAGCGTTTTTATTACCTTCTTGCTTTCACTGAGGTAGGATTAATAGTCAACATGATATTATAGAGATAAATCAGATTCTGAAGTCTCTGGCCTCAAATAACTCAAATTCTTTTTCAAACAAATTAAAATTTCTAACTAAACAATTAATTGTTTAATTGAATTTTAATCTAATACCAATTAAAACCTTTGATTAGTAAAAAATCATTTTTTCTGTGTAGTTCTATAGATTTAACTGAGTTGAATAATCTGGTGAACAGTTGTAAATTTAAATAACAATTTTTTTACATTTATGACTATTAAACTTTTACTATTTCCCGGGATAATTGAGTCGATAACATTGTTTCCCGGGTATTCCCATTTCCCAAACCATAGGTTTAATGCTAAGACTTTTATTCCCTATCTATAGTTATGAGAATTCGATTATGTCCCGCTTAGAAATTATTATAGAAATTCGGCAGAGATAAATGCTTCGATTATCGGTCGACTAACTACACGATAACAGTTTATGTTACAAATGCTTCAACACGAGTTTGGCTTACTAAGATTATATAAACTAAACAGTAAACTCGAAAACGTATTACCCAAAAAATGGCGAACGGTGTGGACGCGTATTTTCTAGAGACAGAGAAAGAAAGCACTTTAAATTGGCAGAAATGTTTTCTGTGACAGTTGATTTGACAGTTCGCGGTTGTTTTGTGGACAGTTTGGTTTGACAATTTGTCATGAATTGACTAATGGCAAAGCAACATTCAAATTTATTTCGAAACTAAAAATCTAACAATTCAGTTTGAATATTTCGTTCCGTTCTAATTAAATTTATTGGTTTAATTTATTTAAAAAAAATAAACACAATTTTCACTTTTAAAGCGATGATAATCCTCAAGCCATTGTTGAAACAAAATACCATTAAGTCATTGTTTTCACAAATATCGATGATCAGAAAGTATGGAGACATGCTTACTAAGATTTTCATGTCTCAATTGGAAGGCATTATTAGTATTGCAGACACGTGGTTTCGGCAGGATGGTGGTGCAATCATACAACGCGCGATACAAACAATTTACTGAGTGAAACATTTGGTAAACGAATACTTTGCAAAAATAGGCCTGTTCACTGGCCACCTTCTTCATTTGATTTCATTATTTTTTCTGCGGCTATGTAAAGTCGAGCAATTGCAGGCGTATAATCGTCGTGTTGTTGCCGCAATATCGTCCCATTTACTATGAATTATTTAGAAAAATTAGACCTTGATGTTACGCCTTGTACGCATTAGCCTTGGCAGTCAGACATTAATGCCCTAAATACTTTCTAATTAATAAAGCAAATTAGAAGGACATAAAAACGCGTTTCTCTATTTTATCTCAATTTAGAAATATCTACCTCTGTAAAATTACCCCCTTTATGGGATATGTAATATTAGCATTTTGTTTCGATTCCCAAAGGTTTTATAGGTCTTTTCATTTTCCGAACTTGTCCTTTCTTGAACAAAGATAATTTGATCAGGCTAAACCCTGCTTTTAAACAGGAGCTGATAGCAGGGAGCTGTGATCGCTTATTTACAATTTATTGTAAAAAATTAAATTTGAAGTGCACCCGTTATTTTTGTAAATAGTTTACATTTTGTTACTCAGTGTTGTTTAGCTCTTTTTGCCATTATTTTGTTTTTCTATATTTAAACATTTTTGGTTATCACTAAAACGTCCTAGTCATTTACAGAATATTTAAACTTAAAGTTTAGAGCTAATATTCACAACAATCTTTTTTCAATTGCTTCAATTCTACTTTACACTCGCTGGGTTTCCCTTACTTCTCTATACTTCTTGCCACAAAACAAAAAAATTGCATGTCTCTGAATGTATTAAAAAGTGCCAGCGTGTAAATTGTAAATCTAATATTGGACTCTTTACATAGCCCACACTGTGGCCAGTAACTTTTATATAATAAACTTAAAACTTTAAAAGGTTACTTTAAACAGGCAATAATTTTGGCAAAAAACCCTTTCGACAACTTTTACATTTTGCATGCTATTGTACCTCAACTATAAAGCGTTTGGAAAAATCTAACAGAAACTAATAAATTTAAATTAAATATCAGAATAAATTAAGCATTCAAATTTGTGTAACATTATCTTAATTTGGGATCGTAACAAATTTTACGGACTTTTGTTTTATTTTAATCACATTTTAAACGGCTTTGATTTCCTGTTCCGGTGCGTAGGCTTAAGGTGAAAATCGCATATCCACACACAAACATATGTACATATACACACACCACACCTACAAACAATTGAAAAATAAAACTAAAGAAAAGAAATCAACCAACAATTTTGTTCAACCGAACGGATGCGGAAATGTAAAGACATTTGTTATTGAGCGTAAACTAAACAAGGAAAGCAAACAAAAAAAAGTTCGTACATCTATCTGTGATATGCGTATAAATATGTTCCTTTAAATAAAATGAAGAAAATCAAAAACAAAAAACTGCATTGCCTTGTTTTATTACACCTTCAACACATTTTTTAAGTCTCAAGCAACAAAAAATGCAATTTGAAATATTTATGTTCAAAAAATAAAAAACAAAACTACAAAAAGGAAAACCTACAAATTGCATAAAATTTATGCTTAAATTTTAACACCCAAACTGTAGAGGCAGGGAAATACAAATAAATTATAGTGCAAAATGTAAAATAGTGCGTAAGTTATAAATTACAGAATTAAAACAAAAGAAATTGGAATGAAGAAATACCTTCAAATGTTAGCGAGTTTTCACAAAAGCATGAAGAAACCTCAAACCAAATTTACTTAACTTTGATTTTTAGAGCGAATAAAAAGGTTTGTTCTTGTTTTTCGTAGCCGTTGTTGTTGTCGTTGCTGTTTTTATTTCGTAATAAAATATAGAAATTTATAGCAAAAAGTGCGTGTAGTTTAACACTGCTGTGCATGTGAGTATGTGCAAATGCGTGTGTGTGTGTGTGTGTATGTGTGTGTGTGTGTGTGTGTGTGTGTGTGTGTAGATATAAACACATTTTCGCCGCATTACGCAATGCATTTACCTAAATTGGAAATCAAAAAAAATTAAAGTTCTTTGATCAAGTTTTACTACTGTTCTGATTTTATTAAAAAACCAAAATAAATTATTTTTCTAATTTTTATTTCATTTGCACCATCTCATTAATAAATCAGTCAAGTGCAAGTTAGTCTCACACACGTTGGGTTCCGTACTATGTTTAGTACGACTTTAAAAAGTCAAGTTGGTAATTTGTTCATGTCTTATGGTGCACCCTTAATTTTTAAAATCGAAGTGATATTCGCGATAATTGCACGCTATTGGAACACCTTTTAAAGTTTAGGAATTGTTGTTATAACGGCCATCGTAATACACTTTCTATGAAAATATCAGGCGCCTACCTATTGCGGTTGAAAAATAAGGTAGTATACATGAAAAACATGTCACTGATGGAACACCCTTTAGTAATTAGTAATTGTTACAGCGGCCGAAGTACAACATCTACTGTAAACAATTCAAGAGTCTACCTATTAAGGTTCAAAAAATAAGGCTATTTAAGTAAAAATCATGTCTCTGTCGGAACACCCTTTAATTTTGTTATTTGCTACAACGGCCATATCAACAGTCTACTTATTACGATTAAAAAAATAAGTCACTATACGTGAAAAACATGTCATTGTCGGAACACCCTATAAGTTTTAGTATTTGTTGCTATAGTGGCCACAGTTATAGACATTCTGTGAAAATTTCAAGAGTCTACCTATTATGGCTCAAAACTTAGGCCTTATATATGTAAATCACGCCACTATCGGAACACCCTTTAATTTTTAGGTTAATTTTTTTTAGACTTGTTTATATAGCGAACTAAATTTTAATTACTGTTTGTAAATCATTAGTCTATGCCGCTTACATTTCAAGAAATAATCACACATTCGTGAATAACACCTCTTTATCGGAACACCCTATAAGTTTTAATATTTTTTGCTATAGCGGCAACAGCTATACATATATCATCTGTGGAAATTTCAAGAGTCTACCTGTTATGGTTCCAGAGACAAAAGGCGTTGACAGGCGGAACGACATTGTAGCGAAAACAATAGGGTTTCGTTTTTACCCTTTGAGTACGGAACCCTAAAAACTAGCTGTGCCCACACACGTTGTGTGTAAAAATTGATTATATAATTGTACAAAGTTTTACGCCCTAATGCCAAAGAAATAAAGTCTACTTCAAGACTACTTTATTTAAATTTTTTTATGAAATTCTGTCTTAAAGTACACTTTAAGTAGGGTAGGCATTAAAGTGTTTAAAAATGAAAATTATCCAAGATTTTTTTAATTTTAGCAAAATACCAAGAAAACCAATTTTGAATCACCCTGTTTGCCATGATATAGTTGAAATAGAATAGTAATTTTTTAAACTAATTTTATTCAAACCAACAGAATTTCGTTTTGTTAAAAACATATTTCAGTAAAACTTCAAAAAACTTATAGAAATTTAAATAAAACTCTGTTCAATTAACAAAAATTTAGTAAAAAAAAATAGTAAAACATTCCAAGAAAAACAAGTCATAAAATTAGTTAAATATACGTCCCTAAAAGAAGTTAATGTGACTAATTTATCCGTTGATTTGACAAAACTTTCGTTTATTTTACTAAGTTTTTTATTTAATTTTTGAAAAAAAAATTCAAAATATAAAAATGAAAACAGAGATATAAATAAAAAAAACTCTCCAGTACAATTTTAAACTCGGCTTGAAAATGATGTCTTTACATCGAAAGCGCTCGCCAAACGTACCAAAACAACAGCCAGTGACGACGGTCTTCACCGAAAAATATGACAACAAAAAAAATTTCGTTAAATTTAACTTCAGAAAAATAATTTGAGTTGACATATAAAATAGAAAATTTTTTCAATTTATGTACATACATATGTACATATGTATATATATTTTTTTTTAATATTTGTGGCAATAAATAAATCATAATTGCGGTCAATTTCGGTGTGTTGTGCAAAATAAATTTAAATGAGTAAAGTATTCGAATAGATTTTACACCATAAGCTATTTGGAAGTCATATAGTTTCGTGGAGAAAATAAGAAAACATTAAAATAATATCGAATGCCCGCAACATGAACTGAAAGCCTTATTCGTTTATTCCTCTTAAAACGGGAATAAAGGTAATGAGGCATTAATATTATGCAGTTTTATTTTCACATTACGTTGCAGATTTATATCTTCTAAAGATAAAAATTTAATAAAAATTAACTAATAATTTTAGTTAATTTAATTTATTTATTTATTTTTTTTTTTTGTCAAATCTACACCCTATAAAATAACGAAAAATATAGTCATGTTGAAGAAATTTCTTCAATAGAACGAATTTAACAAAATTATTTTTTTTTTTCCTAAAATCGCCTGTAGATTTGACTAAAAAGTTTGTTAGTTGTTAAATAACCTACTTTTCTTCAATTCTACACCCCATTTTACAGTATTTAGGTAAATTTTTGGTTCAGTGTAGTAGAACTTTAAAATCGGTTACCACAAAAAATGATTTTTGGTCGGCAATTGAAACACGAAAAAATATAATATTTAAGCAGCTCAGGAAATTCGACATTTTTTTCAAACTAACTAGTTTGCCTGAGTTTCCAAGCCATGCTCGAAATTCCAAAGCAGTCCAGTAACAGACAAAAAGTAATCAGTATTAAAATGTAAATTAATGTGATGAGGAAACAAAAAATAGTGAACTTAAATTAAAAAATTATAAAACTTTACACAGCCCAACTCTTCAACAGATTATTCAACTCACTCGAGTCTATGTAACTAAAACAATAAAATAAAAAACAGACAAAAATACCGAATTTGTTTGAAAAGGAAGAAGAAACGTCGAAGTCTGGCTTCAAATAAATAAAAATAAACAAGTGATTTTAAACGGTCACTTAAATCACGTTCACCTATTTAAAATAACAAGATTTAAAAAATTCTTTTTGGAAAAATTACTAAGTGAAATATTATTCAATTACAATAAATACAACCCTGTTGTATGTCTACTGAGAAAAATTGAGTTCACTGCATGGCACAATAATATTAGGAAGTCGCATTACTACAACAAAAACAACCGCTTGTGTTTTGTTGAAAACATTTTAATTTTTAGATGTTAAAAAGAGCTGAGAGAAATAAGCGCAACAAAAAATTTTCACGATTATGAAAAAACGATTTTTCAGCTGTCAAATAGTAATTGAGTAGGCTTAATTGAGCATGTGTGAAAACTAAGCTAAATTTCTCAATTAAAGCAAGCCATACACGTTGGGATTAGTTGTACAACCAATTCTAGGAATCAGTTGTATGCGATCCACAAACGAAACAATTTAGCGTGCGCTTTCATGTACAACTTAATTTAACAATCCAGCTCTCTCAAAGTAAGATGGCGTTCAATATTCTCTCATATGTTATAATTAAGATAGACCGCAAATAATACTTTATATTCAATGTTAACTGCAAGGTGGTCAAAACAATTCTAAAAACAAATACTACATAAAATCGTAGGCGAGAGGCACGCAAAAGATGGGTACAACTTGACAAAATATCAAAACTTTTTGACATACAACTTGAATACAATCAGCCCACAGACGTTTCAATTCATATACAACTCCCGTACAACCCACAATTCCTAGGATTGGTTGTACAACTTATCGCATCGTCTGTGGCTTGTTTAATATTAAATGGTCTCAATTAAGAAAACATTTCTAAACAAGGTATTACCCTGCGTATGATTAATATATTAATCATACGCCATATCGGCTAAGAATATACAAAGTAAGTATGTACTTCGCATAACACTGCCATAAATTATTTAAAAAATAAAAATTAAATGCTTTTCATTTGTATTCAAAAAACAAAACATTTTTTAACCGGCACCAAATGTTTAAATGCAGGTTTTCTTTTCTTTCAATTACGTAATTATAGGCATAAATGATGAGAAAATTTTAACTATTCTTGTATTTTACAACCAACTGTCATTAAGTATAAATTGTTCAGTGTATGCGTAAACTTATGCATGTGCGTGTCATAAATTTCGCATATAGTTAAAAAGTTAATAAAAATTTACCAATAATAATTTATTTATAAGGTAGCAAAATGCTAAATAATAAAAAATTAAACATTATTTATTTTAAAAAAATGTTTGCAAAAAGTGCTGGTTTGGTATAAAATGCAAATCATTTATACAGACATTTGCTGCCACTCACACTTTGATCAAATATCTGAAAATTTTTAACGAAACGCACATCATGTGTAAGTAGTTAAGTTGTCTGTGTCATTGGACTATTTTTCCTTTAAAGTACTAGTATTTGCTAGACGTAAATAAAGTAAACTATTTGAGGAGAATAAAAATTGTATGAATTTCTGTAGGGTGAAGTCGAAATTTTGTTGAAGTTTTTAAGAAGCGTTAACGTTTTTTTTTTTTCTAAATGAATATTAAAAGTAACTCTAAAGCTATTTGTTAAAATCTCTCTGTCTATCTATATTGAGAAAAATGTTTTAAATAGCAAATAAAGCAAAAGTAACGACACAACATAAATCTGCTCTCATCCTTTTATTTATTTCTATGGTTCCAGTGTGGCACAAAGGGCCGCAACAATATTCCTCCAGTTTGAGCTATCGTGCGCCTTTAGCATCATTTCCCTCCAAGTCGCATCCACTGAGCCAGCTTCCGCTTCTATTTGAAGGTTAGGCAGGCAGCTGTAGTACACAGCTCACTAGGGTCCATGTTTTGGTCCCTTTGTGTTAAAAAAAGTATCCTTTTTTCAGTGTGATTTTTCCCTCTTAAATAATTTACAAATAACTTATAGGAGTTTTCGGGTATATTTAGCTTTAACTTATACCATACCTTATCGTATGCTTGAAAAATGCCGATAAGCAACGAACAGCAATATTTTCTTGCTTCGAAGGCCTTTTTACTACGTTAACCACTTGTAACGTTAAGGTGATTGGTAACTGTGCCGAGGACCTGAATGGCTAGTTAGTGGTTAAAGAGGACTTGTCGTTAACAGCTCCCCTAATCCACGGTGGAACAGCATACGCCTGGGATGCGTGATGAAGAGGGTGCTTGGCCTTTAGTATGCCAACTTTGGAAAGCGGTAGACCTCCAGTTTCAATGTAGACTAACCCTCGCATAAGGGGCTCTGTGTGGATGGACATAGTTTTCTCCAATAAATAATAATTCAGATGGGATGGACAGGAACGCCTCGCAAGCGGTAAACATGTTAATCACTTAGGGTTCTTCTATGGCATTGAACCTGGATATTTCGATAGGGATAGGTAAGGAAGTCTTGTTAGAGGTGGAGAAGTTAATCCCTTTAAGAACTCCGGTTGCCACTGGCCAAGGGACTACTAAATGGACATAAATGTGGATGAATTTGACGCACCTGGCCCTGTGGGCTTTGGTAAATCCTTTTCGGAAGCAGGCACCTCAAAACGTTCCTTCAACGTCGGGTTGGAGTCTCTACAGCTCATGCCTAAAAGTGAGAGGCAGAAGAGGAGACGGGGAATGGAAAGAGGCTGAGACGATGGCGCACAATTGTGTGTGAATGTCCAGCACTCCCTATCATAAGACTCAGGACCACTGTTAAATGTAAATGCCATGAGCGACCTGAGCCTTGAACAAATGCTAGCAATTACCAGATACAGATTAGAAAGAAGGCCGACAGTTACCAGTCGACAGTCTGCAATCACTAAAGTCAAGATTAAAGTCTGATTGTAGCACGCGACTCAATGTAATTAGGTTGGCGTAAATTACATTTCGGTTGCCTGAAATCATAGAGCACGGATGGGTATCGAAAAGAAACCCGCTATGGAAGTGGTCTGCTTCGATATTTCCTCTATATTAATATTAACAACTACGTTAACTAATCTGTGTGTCTGTTGGATTGTACCATGTTTTTTTTTCTAAAGCAGACTTGATCAATTGGATTATATTGCTTATAATTGTGTTCTTACTTATTAATATCATCTACAATAGCTTTGAAATTTTTGATGGAAGTCCCATTGGACTGGTGTGAGTTTTTTTCCTGGATTAAGATTCATAGTCATCAAAGAAGCAAGTACTCGTGACCTAAAAAGGTATTAACAAAATTATATTGTTTTCTTAAATCACATCTCTTTACTGGTTTTATCAACACCAGAGAATTTCTTGGGGTTTAAAACAGGAAATTCAAATCTAAATAAAGCTCCAGCTCTAGCATCAACAGGTGGCGACACAGCCATGTCAGTTAATAATCTTGCAGTAAAAAGAAAATTTTATTGGGTGCCCAATCCCTGGACAAATTGAACATGCCTTCATAATAAAAATCTATATTTAATACTGCTACAAAGGAAGTAACTCACATCTATACTTGTATATTTTACAGTAACGCATGTGCGTAAATGTTTTTTGTCGCAGTATTTTTTCATTTTTATTTTTTTTTTATTTATGTATCTGCTGCGTGCTCTAAATTATCTGCGGCGTAACATTTCACCAGTCTTCTTTTAACTTGTAATTATATAATTATAATATGTAAAATTTAAAACATAAATAAAATTAAAGTTCGCTCTTTCCCATTGCTGGTGTCGATTTTGTTCACTGCTTTTTTTTCTACGGGGGTCTATTTGGTGGTTTGGTTTCATACGCACATACAGAGACCTTAATTTGTTTGAAAAAGAAATCGTTTGCAGAAAAAAATAAAAATTGCGTGTGAGTTAATGCAAGTGTGTATTGAAAATACTTCGTTTATGAAAAAGGTGTATTTATGCGGTTTTCCATGAAATAATTATTAAGTTTTAAGGGTGTGCCGCATAATAAACTTCAAAAAATTACAAGAATGAAAATAATAGTTCTTATCTTAGTCATTGACGGACAGACATAGCAGTATGGCCCACCATAACTGAGTTTACTATTAAAATTCGATTTATACGACTAATCCGTCTTATTAAGGAGGTATAAGTAACAGGGAAATTAGATCTTGTATCTGATAGGTGACCAATTTATGTAGAGCATCAGAAGTTTAATTTTCTCTTTTATATAAATTGCCCTAATCCACTGCGAAATAGCACAGGCCAGTGATGTCTAGCCATTAGGGAGTTTGGTTGCTAGTGTGCGATCTTTGTATACTTGTTGCCCTCGAGTGTTATTATAGACTTGCCCGTGTTTATGGAGCTCTATGTAGGCAAACATCTTTTTCTCCTAATTTATATTTTGGGTATTTAAACTTTTATAATTTTTATTTTCCAATAATAGCGTGCTATTAACTCAAATTATAAATTCACTCAATTCGATTAATACGGGCTAGGCTAGTATCGATGCCATTTCGCTAAGTGTTCAAATTTAGCTCATCAGGAAACCTTAACCCAAATTTTAGATTTTCCCAATTACTCTTGGGAATTTAAAAAACTCGAATTTTATTTTAATAATATGCTTAAAACGTAAGATCCCAACAGAAAGCCTAGCAGTAGGTGAAATGATTACTCTTTGAAGAAATTCTTTTTTTTTATTTGTCAATAAAGGAATCGTAACAAGCTTAACAAGAATACCTTGTAAGAGATGGACGTGATAATATCCAAAAGCACTGCTGAGGCAATAGCCCCTTTAGAGCACCACAAAATTGTACGGATATAATCGGGCATCTCGCCATGGAAAACCTTAATCATCAACAAAAGCCAGCAATTGCGAAAGACTCTGTGATGAGGACAACATTCGACAGGACTCTAGGCGAGGCTAATTGCTAATGGCAGTACAAGACTTATTAAGAGTAAATAAGCTGTAACGTAAAAATGGGATTCTAGAAGTCATTGACGAACGGAAGCAGTCACAGAAGGACCCATAAAGTACATATTTATTTAAATTGGGTTTCTCTTGCATTTGAAACACTTTCAAAAAAATACTTGATCGAAAGATATTTTTTGCTGAAAAAAAGGCTTTTCAATAAAGTCAATAAATTTTTAAAAAAAGTCAATAAATTTAAAAATCCGTGAAATGACCCATCATTTTATTTTAGTGGCATATTGTAGGCGTTTATCGATAATTTATTAAATAAAAATTTCTATCATGCCGCACTACAACTTTAGTCACACCCGAATCATTGAACTCTCTGTTCAACTCATACCTGCTTATCAACTAAATAAAAGGCTTTTTAATATTTTTTTGTTTAACTTTTTTCTTCAAAATGCCAGGTTCATTTTATAATTTATCCATTTGAATGTATGTGTAACGTTCGAGTTAGAGTCCATATGCTACCAACTGGCAAGAAAAAAAATCATAAGTTTGAGTTCACACACTCATTTTAACCTCCCTAATAATACGCACCAAAAGCACCAAAACCTTTAAATAAGTTTTACTCACGCACTTTGCCAACCCAGTACCTCAAACATACATATTCACACGCATTTAGCGGAAAGCAAATACACGACCTCTCCAACCAATGAACAAATGCAAGTAGTATCTGTAGCCTGGCATATGCCCATTTGCTGGCTTTTTGTTTTTCCTTTTTTGTAATTTACGTAAAAGTTTAACTAAATTTACTTGCAAGAACGAGTATTTAGGGTTGTTATTTTAGTCGCTTGGCTTTAATACTCGCACAAATAAACTCATCGTAATTTAAAACGCACTTTATTGCACAACTCTTTGCCTTCTCTCGCCCAGCCTTCCTGTTTAATGGTTTTTTTAGGGGTTTTGGCGCCTAATGTTATTGGTGTTGCAAGTTCTGGTTCAAGTGAGTTTGAAGAGTATTTTGCATTTTATAGATTGATGACTTTAGTTCAAAATTACTTTACGCCTATTTAACTAAAAAGTTTGTTATTAAAGAAAAATGTTCTGCTTGTATGGTTTTTAAATAAAATTATTTTTGTAAAGAAGCCAATCAGTGTAAAATTAACGATTTTTATTTTAAAAATTTTTTTTAATTAAAGGATTTCTTGATTTTTCTTTTATGAAATAATTTTTCTGAACCTCAGATTTAAAAATGTTTAAATATTTAAAAAGAAAATTCTGCAATTCCCAAAATAAGGACCAAAAATCCCAAAATTGCGATTTTTCACTCATTTGCCCATAAATTAGGGCTCATAAAATACTTTCAAAAACAATTTTAAGCATATATAGCTTTACTACAGCAGTCTTCTTTTTTCGATCTAAGCTTTAGCATTTTAGAATATATAGGCTAAAATCAAGATTTCGATGTAAAAAAGGTCATATTGTGGGACCTCCATCTTCTACAAGGATGAGCAATTTTATAAAAAATTTTGTTTAAATGTACACACACATAGATAGCTTATACAAAAATATAAAATTTTTATATATTCTTTAAGAAATTTTTTTTATAAAAAAAAACCTTTTTTTGGCTAAAGTACACAAAAATGCAATAATTTTGGATGTTTTATATTGAAAATCGTTTAGTTTTTAACTCAGTAAATTTACAATCTTCAAACTTATAAAAGATATTTAGAATTTGGCTCCCTAACTACGGTAAAAAATTTAAAAAAAAATGGTAAAAATTGTACCCAATATTTTGAAAAAACTGGACCAGGGTAGGGATATATCAACAATTTTATTTCTTAAAATGCTTATAACTCAATCATTTTAAATTATTATTTGCAAATTTAGATACCATTTCGTAGGTACTGCCAAGGCCTTTACGACCATGTATAATTTTAAAAAGTCAGAAGAAAACTGAAGTAATAGCAAGCGGTAAAAGAATTTTCAGGCGTGAGGTTCCCAACTTTGAGACCACATAGTGCTACCCCTGGAGGGTGTATGGTACCTACATTTATCTTTTAAGTTCATATACTCCTCTGTTATGCTCATGTCATGTCATTTTTGGTCAATCGGCGTAGCCCTTTATAAATGACTAGGTTATTTCCAAAATATTTTGATTCTGCCCTACTGTGCACTGTAATAAGCGTAACTTTTAGAGCTGTTGATAGAACTTAGAACTATTAATGTCGCGATAGGTAAATGTGACTTTAGTAAGAGTAAACTGTACAAAAAGGCTTCTATTTTTCGTTTTCACTCACTACACTCAAAAGAAAAACAAGTTTGAAATACAATATATAATATATATAGTAATATACAACATATTTTGTTTGAAATATATGGTTCTATTCAAATCATATTATTATTAAACATAATAACAGTAGTGTTCATGCTGGAACATATTCTTGTCTTATATAAAAGCAACATTGTAAAATATAACCATAAATATATTTAAAGTAGAACATAACATGTTTGTTTCTAAAACGTTAATGATTTCTGTAACAACATTAAGGGATTCACAATAAATAATAAATTTTGCTATATACTTAATATAGCAAAGTTAATTTTTTTTATATAAAAAAGTACATTTAATACTTTTAAATTTATCGCTTTCAAATGAGCCGATAGCTTCCAAATAAAGCAAATTATTAGTTTGTTTTTAGAAAAAGTTTTATGTTCAATAATAATAATAATAATAATAATAATAATAATAATAATAATAATAATAATAATAATAATAATAATAATAATAATAATATATTATGGTTATAAATATTATAAATATGTATTATGTACATAATACATTTTTTAAGAAAGAATTAATTAAATTACAAATAAGGTGATAATATTAAAGAAAAAGTGAGAAAATTTAATTTTTTAAATTAATGTCTAAAAATTAAATTTTCCCAATTTTTTTTACTCCGGTCCTCAAAAAATACTCTGTAGTCTACTTTAGCAACATTTTTATTATTTTTTTTTTTTTATTATTTTTAAAAAAATTATTAAAATTTTTTTAAAATTAAAAAAAATCTGTGATTTTGTACTGTCAGTATCGTAGGAACATTTCAATTTTTATTTAGGTCGAGTTTCATAACATACAGCTACAAGTCGGATGTTTTTTTTTTGTCAAATTTTCAGCTTTTACTTATGACCAGTGACCCCCATGAAAACTCCTGAGTGTCTGTGAGCAAAAAGACTCTCACAAAGGGAACAAAATATATAAAAATTTATTCAGTCATATGCCAGCTTTGAGCAATGAAGGTTTGTTTCGCTTTGGTTTATAAAAATGGTGCATTCTAAATATTAAGGAATAAATAAAGAGGTTCATGTAGTAGTTACCTATGTCTCTTTTTACTATAGCATTTATTATTATTTTAATAAAAAACGAAAATTTGGAATTTCTTCTTCTGGCATTGTTTTTGATTTGTTCAGCTGAATCTTTTTTATTTTCTTTAATTCATAAACACAGAAAAAAAATGTTGCATCAATTAAAGAATTTAATTAATTTTAGATACAAATTTAATGTTGTATTGATTCAATTATATATTTTATTAGAATTTAATTTTTTTCTTTATAATATAATTGAACAAAGTAGAAAATTAATTGAAATTGTATTTTAAACTAATTAATTTTTTTTTTATTGTTTTCTTGAATTACCACTACTTTCAATGTAACCTTTCTAAAAGTAATCAGTGTTTGCTGTAGTGTTACCATAACTTAACATTTTAAAAATTTATTTTACAGGCACACACAGAGAAGAAATATAGTTGTTGTATGATCACAAGAACCATTTTATGTTCTCTGTTAAAATACATAGTTGAGGTGAAAAAATTTCGGTGGTTTTAAAAAATAATTTGGTCACGATATACATCATCTTGTTATCATTTAAGTAACAAATGGTTATTAGGCACAAAAATACTGCATGAGTTGTTTGAAAAATACTAAAATGGAAGCCGCAACTAAAGCTTTATAACTATTCAAAAATAATATAATATTTATAACCATAGTAATAATATTTATAACCATAATTATAATATTTTTGAAAATTTCTAATTACTATTAGTCGAACTATTTATGTATTACATACAATTAAATTTATAGTCAAGCTTAAGTTCGTTTTTATTCTCTCTAGGAGTAAATGCTTTAGTTAATTTGAATTTAAGTTAATTTGAATTCAATTCATTGACTATTTAAAGAGGCTTATGTAACTTTATCTATTTTATATGGCTAAATTATGGCTAAGGTCGGTGAAAGTAAAATTCAAGAAAATTTGAAAAACATTTTAGTTTAATGAAAAAATTTTATAAATTTTTATAAACGATCAAACTACAAAAGAAATAAAAAATCAGAATCTACTTCCGCGGAAAATCAAAAGTTTTGCTCAAGTTGGTTAAAACTCATTCAGAAATCGAAATGAAAAATAAAACACCAATTTTTAGAATTTTTATGTCTGTATTCACACCCCGTAAAAACTACTGGATGGATTTTTATAAAACATTATGAGAAGGTACCTTAGTATCTCGGTTTAAATATAGAATACTTTCTTCCCATAAAAATATCTCATTTTCAAGATAAAACAGAGCAAAAGAAGTACGTAATTTTACCGACTCACTGGTATTGCAAATATGGCAGCGCCTTTTATTTATGTCAGTGGGAAATCTTAAACACTATTTAAAGAACTATAAAATAATTTTAGAAATTTTTATATAAATTTTAGAATTTTGATTTTTTAAAGTTATATTAACCGATAAGATTAAATATAACGTCTTTAGCCATTATGTAGAGTTTGAAGAAATCTCTGAACATCATTAGATCGAAAAACGTCTAACTACACGCAGTAGGTAATTCTTAGTTAAAAGCTTTTTTTTCTCTTACAATATTACATTTTTTGCTTGTAATTATTAAGTAACCGTGTAATTTCTTTTTGCATATACGAAACAACTTACAATAAACTATATAATAATGAGTTTCTAACAAGCTTTTAAAATGTTGGGCGTGCTTTAAAAACACATAGACGACAACAGCTGCACGACTACAAATGCTATTGGCTACAATTGTTTTCTTGTAGTCAGCTACTTAATTATATTAAAGATGAAAACAACGGCGTTAACTCTGTCATTGTCGTAGACATACATATTGTAGTTTTATAAAAATAAAATAAATTTTTCCAAAAATTTTATTTGCTCAAAACCTTCTGCTTGTAAATAATTAAGTATTTTTTTTTTCTTTTGAATAAAACAAATTATTGCTTACAAAAATAGAAATTATCATACAGCCGCAACAGTAGTCATGTTCACATGTGGTTATGATTTCGTCCAAATAATCGTTTTCATATATGTAAATGTGTGTATTTCAGTTTTGACAGTTTGCTGTCGTCTATTTTTTATTAAATGCATCACATTTATATAAAATAAACTGTTTATATTATTGTCTAACTTAAAAAATTATTATGAAATAAACACTCGTTTAGAGGAATATGCGTATACTTATAAAAGCATAACTTATTTTTTGATATAAACATAGCTTATAATCAAACACACCGTTATTTATTACTTTATTTTTTATTATTCGATTTGAGAAATGACTCAATAAATAAATTATTATTTTTTTGTAAGATAAACCCCTGAAATAAGATTCTAATCCCCATATTTATAAAAAAATAAAACTTATTTGAAATTTATTTTAGATTTCAAACATATTTTATTTTTTAAAAACATGGGGTAATTATTAAAATAATAAACACAAAACTTCAACAAGACCAAACATTATCACCCCTATCGTGAATAACATGTGAAATTTTTATTCCCATGAACTTTTCATTTCCCTCGAAGGGAAAAATGCGATCGTGAATCTCCCGTGAAATTTTTGTACCCTTATTTAGTGCTATAAGTTTGCAGTGAATGAAATAAGAGAAAAGAAGATCAAAATAAACAAATTGGAATTAATTGTGGACAAGAAAAGTTTTACTCTACCATGTTTAGAATCGGTGCATTTATTTTACTGCAGGAAGAAAGAAGGCTGTAGAGAACAACGCATTGTTCGTAGACGTTTGCGGGATGCATCTAAACCATTGGAACTACCCGATGCATTGTAAGTTATTTTATTATTTCCCTTTACAAAATATACTTTTCTAACAACTTTTGTATTAGATTTATTGAATTTTATAGGGTAAATAAAGCTGCGATTTCAGATAGCAACTTTGTCTGGTTTGGCCCTCCTCCCGTCTCTCGTTGGTTTTTTAAATTCGTGGCAGCTTTTGCTCGGACATATCTATTTCGATCTATCCATACCTGTTGTGTGTGAATAAAATAAAAAAACAATATTATGAACAAAATATCATTACCTTTTTCCACTCGGCGACATTTTTTATTGGAGGGCCAGCACTATTTAACTCTTCGGTAAGAGAATTCATTTATGCTGCTCCCCAGTATAAATGATGTGAAAAAATCGAAGGGAAAAGGGAAAATTATACGAAGGAAAAAAATGTTTACGATAAGGGGAATTTTATATAAATGTAAATATTTTTGCGGTTGTTATTCTCAATTGAATTACATATAAAAAAAGAGAATACTCTCATGGGAAAACTTATTCACAATTGCAATTTTGGGAAATGGGAAAATATTTCGTGGGAATAAATGTTTACGATAGGCGTGTATATGTTTATTTTTAGTCATACTGTGGTTAAATACGAATAAACTAATCAACATATTTTTACTAATAATATATTATGGTTATGAATACAATTTTATTTTGGAATACTAATAAAACTTTGGTTGGAATACTAATAAAACCTCGGTTATGTATAGCTCAAAGCAACCATATTGCATTTTTGCGTGTAGTAAGAATTTAACGAAGAAATAGTAACAAAAATTTGTTTATCGTGACCATAGGAAAAACAACCATAAGTTGTTGTAAGATTGTTCTTGTCACCATACAACAACTACATTTTTCAAACACCTTTCTTTAAGTATATAAATGAATTTCCAAAAAAAAAGAAATATATCTGGTATTTACCCATATACCTGGTTAATAGCTGGTAGAATCCCATCTCCAACTGATATTGCACATATCATTAATAATTTCTATTTCTATTTATCAATAATAAAAAAATTGTTTAAAACTATAATTACTATAATAAAACACTCTCGTTTTTAATATTTATTCTAAAATATTTAATGAACCATAAACAAATGAAATCAAAATTCAATTTCACGGAAAATGAAAGTAAAATCTAAATTCTGCACAAACACAGTTGCAATTAAAATATTTAGCACAATTATGCGCACATCTACAGAAGCAACAAGAGCAACAATAATATTAGAATTAATGTTTTTGTTTATAGAATTTAGAATATGTATATGTGTGTGTTTGTGTGAGGAAAATCACGTTTTTCTAACACTCTACAGGATTTGACCCTGAACTAGTTTTTGGAATTCATACAGCGTCATCATTTTCTAATTCTATTTGTAAACATATTTAGTATGTGTATGTTCTTGTATGTATGTCAAAATATATGTATACAGCCAAACGCTGATTCAAAGGCAGACCTACAACAGCAGCGGCATTCAAAATTATCGAAGCATTTGTATATGGAGAGTCAAAAAACTTGTGAATGAAATTTCTTTAATTCACAAACTCTCTGTACGTTTTAAAATGTACACACACATTTACTTGCACATAAACTAAATAACCACATAATGTTTATTTTTGATACAGACACAGATGCCTAAAAACTTGCGGCTACAGGCAGGGAGGCAGGCAGACAGATAGACTGGCAGACACATAGATTGTAACCAACGAACAATTTCAGTTACTCTACAATACAATATGTAAATTTGAAACAAAAACGTTGTGTCAATGACTAAATTTTTCCACGTATCAAATACATTTTATTATGTTCGAAATATTTTAAGCTAAATCATATAAAAATTCTTCCAGTTTAGAATTATCGACTTATTAAGTAGAAGGTTGACCAAATTGAATAGAAAGAGCTAAATGCATGGGAGTTTCGTCGTGCAGATTTACGTCAGTACCTGACTTTGTAGGCCTTAACCTGGAAACAAAGCGACCACAAAAGCCATATTGTACGCGACAGGCAAAGCGATGCACGTAGCCGATATTAAGGATTAAGAAACTATCAGTCATACCACGCCAACGCAATTTTTGAGCTTATTTCTTCTGGAAAAAGTAGAGTCAAAAGGAAAAAGACGGACTAACATGCTTCCAGGTGAAAGTTACTTGCGATATACAGTAAACTCCTAAATATCCGCGGAATTGACTGGTGCGAATACCGCGAATAATCGAATTATGCGAATAAGCCTCAAAATTGCCGAAGGTACTTAGTAAGCAATAGAACTTACTTGATTTTAATGTCGTGTTTTATTACTTATAATAACTTTTATTATATTAAAATACATATGAGTAATTAGATTAGAATTTTTTTTTATACATAAAACGCCGCAAAGCGAATAAATTACCCGCGCATAATCGAGAGTTTACTATATTAATATTTTTATTTTATTTTACATCTTAAGGGACATTGGGCCTCATGCATAAAAACAAGTAAAAGCGCTGAGTGGAGGCAGGTGAGCAATTAATTGCTCGTAAGTCGAGTTCAATCAAACAGCAACAGCTTTTGCTCAATTTTGTATGCATAAAAATGAGTTCAAACCAATTGCAATTACTTGAGCAAAGCGAGATCAAACGTCTAATTGTTATTGAAGTAGAATCAGAATTTCTTGCTGTTGTTCGATATCGTTTCCTAATTGCCATACATCAGTATTGTTGTAATCATCATTGATAAGGATGTAATCGTCTTTTAAAAATTTAGCTATGTTATGCAAAATGAAACAACTGGCTTTTACGTGGGGCGATAACTCTGTCGATACCCGAATTTTGTATTGAAGTATCGAAAATCTTTGCTTCAATTGCCCAAAACACCGTTCTATAATGACACGTTCTCTTGTAAACACTTTGTTGAATGTTTTTTCTATGTCAGTTGTTGGGTTTCGGAATGGTGTCATTAGCCATGGGCATATTCCACAGCCCTCATCCCCGAGAAGTAATGCATCGTTCCTTGCATTTTGCATTATTCTACAGACCTCGCTGTTTCGTAAGATGCGTGAGTCATGAACTGAACCAGGCTAGGATATGTCAACGCTTGTAAAAAGTTCCTTTCCATCACAAGTTGCCTGCACATTTATAGAGTGGAAGCCTTTTTAACCGACTTCATCTATAAATATACTCATCGCTTTGATTTGTTGGTCTTTTTAATTTTTATATGAGTACAATCAATCACTCCAATTGCAAATGGAAAGCACTCGCTTGCTTTGGCAAATATAAGTTTCACAACTTCCGCAATAGTTCGCGACACAGTTGATTGATGGACTCCAATATCTGTGGCTATACCATTTTGGAATCCAGGATCTGCACAAAATCTTAAAAACAGTCGAATTTTATCAATCTTGCGTCTTCTGAATCCTCAAAAAAATAATTAGCCAACCAGCAACTACTATCATCAAACCTATGTATTTATCATTTTATTATTAATTATATAAAAAAATTAATAATTAAGAATACAAACCTGTATAATTTTTTATCCTCACTTGCTAAATTTGTTTTAGGCTGTTGATAACATTTTGTATTTCTATGTGGCACAAAATATTCAGCCATGATTCCTTTTTAGTGTACGCGAGTCAATTATAAGGCAGACTCAACAAAATTTGAGCAAGAGCTCACAAAAGAAAGCTCACAAAAAAAGCTTGTTTTTATGCATATGAAAATGAGCTCAAGCTCATCTCACTTAGTTCAAACTGAGCACGACGAGATCAAACGTGAGCCGTGAGTAAAAGCAAATATTTCAAATTTTATTATGCATACGACAAGCACCTTTTACTCAAAAAATCGAGTCCGAGCTCAAGCTCACGTTTTAGGCATGAGACCCATTATGTGTGGAATATGGCACCGTTTATAATACGCAGTTGGATATCAATTTAGCTCCACAGCGCTATTCAACAAAACATCGGTCACACCACGCCCGTTTCACGCGATTTCGGGAAACCGCATCTTATTATCTATAACCGAATAAGAGGCTTAATGTCTGTGCCTGTGAGTTAACGGTTCCCGTGGTAACATTAATTTCACCACTCGTTAGACCACCTCCTTATCTTCCTATTTCAGGACCCTCCAAGCCTCGGATACTAATGACGCCATACATAAAGCAATAGCGTTAAGAAGGAAAACAAGGCTCCCTGCACGCAAAGAAAAAACATGGTTGAGGTAACCACAATCTAAGAGCAATATGTTGTATCGGTAAATTCAAACCATATTATTTTAAACCATAATCATAATATTGTTGTTATTGGAACATATTATTGTCTAACATAAAAATAACATTTTTAAATACAACCATAATTATGTTTATAATATAAACATACTATAATACAATGTGAAAAATGTAAATGGTTATATGGGACAACGTATGAATATATTTATCAATAACAAAAAACAAATACACGAATATTTCCATTTAGACTTACCTTCATACATATTTTGATATTTCTGCTTACCTTTTTTATATATTTGATTTGATATTTTTAATTTAAAACTATCATTTAAAAAACAAATTTATTTATTGACAACAAATGTGTATTTAATGTTTTTACGGTTTCAGATGAACCGATAGCTTACATACATATTTTTGAACTGAAAAGGGCCAAAACCGAAATATGTATTTTTGAAACCAAATATTATTTGTATATTTTTAGTCATACTTAACATACTATGTTTAATAATAATATATTATGGTTATAAATATAATTTAATTTTTAAATATTAAAAAAAAAATTGGTTGTGGTTTGAATTTTAATATGGTTGAAATCAACCATGTTTCTTTTTTGGTGCGTCTAACCATTGGATGATTGACTGTTAAGAAAAACTTGTTCATTGTGACTAAAGCATTGTTTAGAATAACTATAATTTGTTCACAGGAAACATGTATTGTTACAGAAAACACAGTGTGGTTGCCGTGACCGTACAATAACCATGTTTTTTCTTTGCGTGTGGGCATAACTGACATAACATCTGATACCTAGACGAAGCTGCGCCCTATGTACATAACGTATGTGTTAAAGGATTTGCAGGGGCGAGATACCCAACTTTGCGACCACATAGCGCCAAACCCTGACAAGCGGATCATGCCCACTGTCAAAACTTAAACTTAGCCCTTTACAAATGGATGAATTATTTCAAAAATATTTTGATTCTACCCCACTGTGCAATGAAGACTTCCTGAGGTTTGATGATTTAAAAGTTGGATATTTGAATACATATATATTCACTCATTGAGACTCACTTATCAATATTATAGCGAGCGCACTTCCACTATGGGTGAATAAGTAACAAAAAATTGTATAGTTGATGTGATGTGAAAGTTTTAGCGCTGATAGTTGCAATATAAATCTTAGGTATATAAGTAGGTCTCGGCAAGGAAGTAAACAGAAAAATCTAAAATCCAGAAACTGTTATCTAGGATACCACACCGGGCCATAGTTCTAGCGCAGATACTTTCGATCGTAAATTTTATTTTAATATACATATGTAGTATGTGGATAAAAAAAATTGTAGAAAATAAGTCATAAATGTGAGAATAAGGCCAAGTTCCTAACCAAACATTTGTTTGGTCCAATACTTATCACCATAATTTTATTGGTTTTACTTAAAAATTGCCTTGCAAACGAAATACTCAATAAATATATTTGCATAGAAGTTATTTTCACATTATTTTACAACAAAAAAATTACCTCACTGATTTTTTTTTACACTAACAAACTTAAATAAATAAATTTACAAAAAACGTGACATTTGCTAAATCATATACTTCTCATCAAAGAACCAAGCATTTTCCTTCGCTGATTGGTGGTTGTTTAGAATTAAATTTTTAGATTTTGTTCGCAGCCCCACGAGCAATGGAAATTGTGACGACAAATTTTTCATTCATTGATTCTACGTCTAATACGAGTAACCTTGCAACCAGCTGCTGCATAACAATTTTGTTAATGAAACCATTGCTATTCTCTCCTTCTTCATTTTCAGGGATAAACCAGGGATGGTAAACTGTACTTTTCAATTGTAGCACATAAATATTCGTGTTATCATTTTATTACGAGTTATAGTTTTGCTATAACATTTGATAAAAATTAGAAAAATTTGTAATTTTGAGGCTGAAGTTATCTGTACTTGAAAAATAAAACTTTCTATTATTAAAATTTTTCTCGGAGGACGCAAATCAAGTCAACGAAGAAGAACAATTAGAGTAAAGCATTTTAAGCCGCGTAACTTTTTAAAAATACACTTCCAAGTACACAGATACATTTAAATAAAATATTAAATAAAAATATTAAATTGTCAAGAAAAAAATAAAGTTTTAATAAGCTGCGATAAACGCTTAAGAAATTTTGAAACCATAACATTATCACAGACAAAACAAACATGTTGTACAATCAAACGTGTTATGTTCGAATTTAAACATAATTATGGTTTTATTTTAAAATGTTGCTTTTCTATATAAGACTAGCTGTGCCCACACACATGAGTTACTGTTTCATTATATGTATAGATAACAATATGTTCCAATTACGACAATATTATTATGTTTAACAATAATATGGTTTGACTACAACCATATTGTGCTCTTAGATAATGGTTACCTCAACGATATTTGGTATTTTTGATTTCTTTTATTTTTTTAACTGAATTGACGCTTTTTTAGTTAGGATATATATTACAATTTGTTAAAGAGATTTTTCTCTTTTTCAAGCAGTAAAAAAATATAATCCTTTTCGATCATAAAAACCCATGACCAAAATTCTATCACCCAATTTTATTTTTTCACCTAGAAGAATTTATTACATTGATTGTAGTAAATCTAGATCGCAAAGACAAAGATTTAAAAATGTTTTAAGCTACTGAATCGATCCCACGATTACGTTTGTTCTGCTTCCTTGTCAGAAATTCTTTATACGAATTAAGATACTCTGAAGTATAATATGCCTGTACTTTCAGTTTGGAGACATACCATAAACTTACTGCTCTAATTCGCAAGTCTCTTTACTAGGATTTTGACTAATTACATTTCAGTTTAATAAAAGAAATTTAAAAAAAAATAACTTTTAGCTCCAACTGTAATTACTTACACTATAAATTATGTTGTATAAACTAGAGTTATACAGTTTTTTTTTTTTTGAGTTGTTTGCTCGATTTCCTTTTTGCCTTTATCTTGTTGCAAGTTGCATAATTTGTGTTTAATTCTCTTGATTTACTTGTACCTTAACATACAGCTGCTGCTGCATAATAATGCAACTTTTGTTTTTTTGTTTTGCTCCATTTTTTCTTTTTTAAAAAGACAAAACTCATTCACGATCGTTCAACGTTTATAATTTTTATGTTTAAACAATGAATTAAATATAATTTTATTGTCTAAAGTAAGTAATTTGAATATTTCCGGCATGCACACACTTAAATGTGGAAATTAACTTCACATACACATACTCACTCTCCCTCCTTTATACAATCTCATGTTGGGTGGTAACAAGCAGCCATCGATATTTTAACAGAGCCACGACTTTACAATTCAAATTCAAATTATTTCTTTTTTAATTAAATTCATAATTATCGCAATAGAAAAGGGGCTGGTTAAACATATGCGAATATAAATACTGTTTTTGTAATTTTTCTTTCACTTAAATATTATTTACTTTTAAAATTATGCTAAATTTATAATAATAGTTTTTAATATTTTTATTTTGCAGCAATTCTAAAAGTAATTTTTATAAAAAAGATTAAGTAAAATAGAGTAAAATAAAATAAAATAATCTACAAATTTAAATTTTTGTGTGTAATCTTTGATTTATATTGAACACATCGTGGACAACAGCTCTGAATACAAAAATATTAATGAAAATTCAATTTCGGCATAATTAAATATTTTTGAGTTTAAAAAATTTTGAAAGAAGAAGTTATTTAATAAATGTCTTTAACTAAATTTTTTGTTTTATATAGAAAAATAACCAGTTGTCATTACCAAAAGCTCTTGTGTTTTGACCCTCTTATTGGAAAATACTAAATTTAAGTTTAATGTATAAGTTCAGCACATAAATCAGGTCACTTGCTACCGTCTTCTTAATTATAATTCCTTTCTTAAATTTAAATAAAAAAAAAAAAAAAACATATGATAAATTAACTTTTGTTCAAATTACCTGACTCAGGTTCATGTGTTTCCATTCAACCTTTCTTTAATTTTTTCAGTACTTTTCGTCAGAAAAATCTTAACAAAAGCAAACGAAGAAGAATATGCAATTTAGCATAAACTCTTTTTGATTAGTTTTAGCTCCCTTTTTATAATATTTATTTCAGTCTTTTTACACAGCAAATATAAAACTGATGTAACCTAATATGTTTTTGCTGGTAATTTTACATAAATAGACATTAACGCATGTTTTAGAAGAAGCTGTACACTACATAATATTTAAATAAAGGTACTTCCTTGAAAAAAACTGTTTTATTAAAAAATGTTTGAGTATAAAAAAGGCTATTTTAATGTCGGCTATTTTGAAAGTCGTTACTTAATTAGTGTTCGATTTGATTTTGAATTTTCATTAAATTTCTCTTGCATTGAAAATACACTTAAAAAATGAGCAATCTAAATTATAAAGAATACGTGAATATGTGTCCATATTATCTCATTGACTTTTAACATCTTGACGCCACTGCTTCCGGGGTGTATGGGGAACCAGTTCTCAGGGCCTACACGCAGAGAAAAAACATGGTTATGGTATGGTCACAAGAACCATCCTATGTCCTCGGTAAAAATATATGGTTGCGATGAAAAACTTATAGTTGTATTAATCATTACTATGGTCAACACAAACAAGTTTTTTTACTATTTGATCATTTAATTGTTACCACACCCAAAAAATGCACCATGGTTGGTTTGAATTATACAATTTTCAAACCACAACCAAAGTTTTATTAGTATGTATTCCAAAATAATAAACTATATTTTTTTTAATTTTTTCATAATAAAATTTTATATTTTACAATGTTCTTTTTAAGGTAGACAATAATATAGTATAACAATATTATGATTATGTTAATAATATGGTTTGAATATAACCATATAATCCATTCATAATATGTTGCACTTAGATTATGGTTACCTCAACCATGTTTTTTCTTTACGTGTAGAACTAGAGGACAAGAACCTTCGTGGTTAATTTAGTGTTGAAACAATTGATACCATGGGAACCGACAAACCCAAACAACCTTAGTAAGCTTGTGTTGAATCCCGATTTTTATGGAAAAGTTTGAAGAGAAAAGAAAAGAAAAAAAGAGAAGAGAAGAGAAGAGAAGAGAAGAGAAGAGAAGAGAAGAGAAGAGAAGAGAAGAGAAGAGAAGAGAAGAGAAGAGAACAGAAGAGAAGAGAAGAGAAGAGAAGAGAAGAGAAGAGAAGAGAAGAGAAGAGAAGAGAAGAGAAGAGAAGAGAAGAGAAGAGAAGAGAAGAGAAGAGAAGAGAAGAGAAGAAAAGAGAAGAGAAGCCATTATTATGTTTGGGATTGTGTCATCTTATTTCTATCATTCTTGATAGATCTTAAGCTAAAGCCATTTGTAGTTGTGCAATAATAAACTAGTTTACACTATTCTGGTGTTATTGGGCTAATGAGCTCATGTTTTTTAAAAATCTTACCGTATTCAAATAGTTCTGACTTAAAAAAATTTTATAATAACCATCTTTATTTAGATTTTTGCGCATTTTTTTCTACTTTTACCTTAGTTTTACAGCGTGTGTGTATGTGTTTGTGTTTGAGTTTGCCAATTGCATCCAGCGAACCCCAGCAATTTAGTAACATCCGGCCAAAAGGCAATTTTTATTATTTTTGCCGATTTAAAACTTGGCAAATAATAACAACAGAAGCAAAAAAAATCTTTTTTTTTAAGGCAGTAAGATTTTTTCGTCGTATATAGTTTAAGAATTGTGTTTTTTTTTTTTTTAAGCAATTACCTTCTTTTGGTGAAGCAAACGAAAGAAAAGTGAACACAAACAGATTCTTGTGATTGTTTTAGTGTAGAACAGAACTTGTTTTTAATAGATCAGTAACGTGGACAGGTGGTGGTGCTGAAGATTGTGTTGATGCCAGTGATGAAGTTGGTCCGTTGTTACTAATATTTTCATAGATAAAGGGTGTTTTAAAATGTGGTTTAAGTTTTTTCAATTAAAATTCGTTATTTTGTCTCTAATATTACTCAGCTTTAATGGTTTAAATTTTGAATATTTTATATTTCAATAGTCCAACTATTTATTTTTACATGCGGATGAAATTTTGAAGTCAGGTTTATGTTCTTTTTATTCTCTCAAGTTAAAAGAATATTTTTATTACAAACTAGCTGTGCCCGCCATGTCGTGGGCGTCCTGACAATATTTTGCTCGATTTGGCTTTGAAAGTATTCCACACCAATAGTAAGACTCTTACTGTTATAGTGCTTCAGTTATGCTTTATGTATTTACTTTATATAAAGGTACCCATCCCTGGATAAAATTAAAAAATTTAAAAAAAATCCTAAAATTCTAAAAATTATTGCTAAGCTCTATAAAAGGTGTATTTTAATAACATCATAATTCCACAAAATATAAATGCAAATCAAATACAAATTTTATTCAATTAGCTACTTGGCAGTAAGTAATTAATATTTTTTCATTATTTTAAATCTGCGCCATCTATTGCGCAACAGCTTTCAAAAATTAAAAATGCCTTAAAGTATGCAGTACCTTTAAATCGGTAAAAAAAAAAGTCGGCGTACTTTTAGGGCTTTTTCTCTTTATTATCTCTTAGAAATAAAGTACATATTTTTGCGGTAAAAAAGTAACTTATATTGTAATCAGGATGCCAAGGTACCTCCTCACAAAATTTAGTTAAAATGCATCCAGATAGGTATTTTCTTTATATAAAGGTAGCCAGCTTTGGATAAAATTCTAAAATTTATATAAAATTCTAAACATTATTGTGAACCTCTGTAAGAGGTGTTTAAAATATGTTAATAACAATGTAATTCCACAAAGTGAAAACACAAATAATATACAAATTTTTATTCAATTGGCGCCATCTGTTGTTTAAAATATCTCACTTTCATAAATAAAAGGTGCGCAACCGTGTTTAAAATCAATTCAGTAGTTTTTACGTGATGCAAACACAAACGAAAATCAGACAGACGAAAATGAGTTACTTTTTTATTATATGTATAGATTAGGTGAATATTTTTTAAGAAAAAATAGGAAAATTTCATTTTAGACACTAGCAGAATGTAATCCTTTTCTTTTTGGATCGCTTTAACCGTCTCCTTAGTCGTAAACAACATCTTCTTAACCAACTAAACTCAGATAAAGGAATACAGCTGGAGAGAACGAAGTCTAGCACCACCTAAAGCTCTCCTCTCTTTCGATATTTTTTACAATAAATCCCCTAATTTTTAATAAATATTAAAGAGATTAAAATGAACTTTAAAAATTCATATTTTTTTTCTTGTTAAGTTAATACCATTTAGTATTTTCCATTAATATATAGGTGGATGTTGAACAGACAGACTGTACGATCAGGAAATTTTTCCACACCTACAACTATATAGAGCAATTTAGTAATTTCGAATTGTTGTCTATATGTCACTCAAATGTTCTCTGGGCAGTGTTATTGAAATAACACTCATTTTTATCATTCCCTTTTTTAGAATGTTGCAGCATGCTTCTAAACTCTGCACTAGATTTAACTTTTTGGTTTCCTATCAATTTCCTTTAAGCAGTTAATTTTTAGCAGTAAAAACACAACAAATTTTTGTGGTCTCCACAAAAAAAAAACAAGCAACCAGCCAACCTAGCGCGTCTGTCTATTCAATCATCTATCCATCCTAGCAGCCAACTAAACATCTATCAAGTCATCTACCAATTTATTCAATCGCACAGACACACAAAAAAAGGAAGCAACGACAACGTTTCAACTAACTTGTTTTTTGGGTGTAACAAAAAAACAAAAAATAAAAATGAAAAACTAAACTTGAATCAAATCAAAACTAAAGCAATCACATGACCGTCTAAACGTCCATCTATCCAACCATCCATCCGTCTATCCATCCTTCCAAACTCAACCATTCGTTCAACTCAGTTGTTGCATAGTTTTGATACAGATGAGGTTTCATGATATGCAATCATTTGACTTTTTTTGCCTCTTCATACTTTTAGATAATTTAGCTAAAATTGTTGTTGATGTTGTTATTGCTCCTGCTGCTGTTGCTGCTAAAATTGCTACTTATCACCATCATTATTTTGTTTTTGAGGCTGCACCAAATGCGCAACAATAACAAACTTGATGAATGTCGTAGAAACTTAACTTGTCGTCTGGTGTTGTATAATTTTGATCTTTTTTGTTTAATATTTTGTTGTTTTTGTTTTTGTTTTTGCCTTTAAAGCTTTAAGGTCTTTTTTACTTTTACCTTTCTAATGGCATAGAAGAAGCGCTAAATCATTAATGCAACTCTTGTAGTTGTTGTGGTTATTTGAAGTAGAATCTAAATTTGATGATTTAAAAACTATTGCAGTGAGGCTGGTTGCTGCTGCCGTTTGCCGTTTGATTATAATGATGATATTGATGATAGGTTGGTTGGCCACAAAACACTCGTTGCACTCGTATTTATAAGGAAGTTACACCTTCGGGTGCAAGTAAAAATATTAATTTCGTATAAGGAAATTTGATAAATAATCGATTGGTAATGATTTTATATTTTATGTTTTTAAGTATAAAATAAAAAATAAAAAAATGCCCTTTAAACGCATTTCTTCGTTTTAATGATTAAAATATAATTAGAAACTGAATCTACTGACAAGCGATCTCCCTTTGAATTTCCCGAGTTAGTAAAGGAAATGTTATGTAGGAAAAATCTTTTATTCGCACGTTAGATGCTTTTTGGACGGGTTGAGTTCGGGTGCTAGTCACGTTTATTTTTTTATGTGTTTCTATTTAAGAGAGAGTGTTTTTTGGTAATAGTTTTCGTATTTCATATTATTCATTATTATGGTATAAGTAAAAGTTTTTCCTGCATAATAATGATAACAAATACGACCCTTGAAGTAAAATCTAGAACTTTCAATACTCGTACGTTAATTGTAATTTGATCTTGCATTCCAAGCTAAGGATGGTAACTGCAAAGTACACTGATATACCAAATACTCACTCATTTAGTAAAATTAAAACAATTTTGAAAATTTATGTTGCAGATTATTTATTCACGCCAACTGTTGTATTTCCTTTTTCTTAAACTAAATATAACTTTAGTTTTTACTCTCCTCATTAATACCCTCCCCATATTATTTGGCTAATGTAAAAATTTCATTGTAAAATAGATCAAATCGAAGGATCTCCATATTCTACAGGGATTTTATTACTTTTATATGAAATTTGCTTTAAAATTTTAAATTTTTTTATATTCCTTAAGAATTTCTTTTACCAAAAAAAGATTAATGGAACTTTTTTATGCTAAAATACACAAAAAGGCACTACTTTTTAAGTTTTTAAATTGAACATCATCTAGTTGATACCTCAGAAAAGATATTTTGAAATTTTACCACAATATCCTTAATTTCGCCCGCTATCTACGAAAAAAAAAACTTTAAAAAAATGTACTAATAATAAATAAATTTTTAAGACGATGTAAAATTTTGAAAAATCGAACAAAAAATTATGAAATGCCAAGCCCTCAAAAATTTTAAGGTGTGAGGTTCTCAAATTTGAGGCCACAAAGCGCCACCACTGATAAGTAAATGATCCCCAGCTTTAAAGCTTAAGCTCAGGTACTCCTCTGCTATATCCATGTCAAATTTTGAATCAATTGAACTTGCCCTTTACAGATGGCCCTTTACACTGTGCAATGTTAGGAGCTAGCTACACTACAATTGCCATCAAGTGGTTGAAACTTCACTAAAGTCACCGGATCTTAATCCGATTAGGTATGCCTGGAGCTATTTGGAAGAACAATTATAAAATCATCTAGTTACCAAAAAGACCTTAAAAAATAAAAATTTTATTGAATAAATTTTATATGAAATTGTACCAAAAAAGAATGAAGTGTACCATTGTACCACTGATGTGTCGATTGTACCAAATTTGGTACAATTGTACTACAAATCCCAAAACTGCTGTGGTATCAGTCAGTCCGAAGACCGCTGTGGGAACAGTCAGTCCGAAGACCGCTGTGGGAAAAGTCAACAGAAGTCGCTCTAAGAACAGTGAGTCAACCGAAGTCGCTCTAAGAAGAGTGAGTCCGAAGACCGCTGTGGGAACAGTCAGTCCGAAGGCGCTGTGTTAATTTATCATACCTGACCGAAGTCAGATATATTTAGAAAAATCAACTGGTTTATTTTCTATTATACGAGTGCCAGGCAGGGTTCCCAGATATTTTTTGGATTCCATCCCCAATTTCAAAATTTTCATCACCAAAAAAATTTAGTTGTTCCACAATATAAATTACCGCATAAATACATTAAACTGTACATTTGTATTGTAATACAATTGATTGAGTTTTTACCTCGCTATTTTTGGGGATGGATTAAAAGGGATACAACAAATTTCGATAGACTGATTGGTAGACCTCTATCAGTTTGGGGGTTGCGGGTTTGATTCACACCAAAGATGTTTTCTACAGACAAGTAGACTAGTTTTGCAATTTATTTAATATTTTATTAGTTTATTTGCCGAAATAAGACAAGCTTGATAGTTGGTATGCAAAGTGAGGTCTAAAAGAAAGGTCGTTTTTGCGGCATCTTGATGTGTATAAACTTTTGCCCAAATTCTCCGAGGTTGCTTCTACTTTTTAATGGCATTTTTCTTAATTGTGATTTATATATGTATGCTTCTTAAACCACTGTTATTTACTGCTGGTTGTAGAATTTTCAATATTGAACTAACTTATGTTATCGAATGTAAAACACAAATTTTGAAAAATGTAAGAATTGTGCAATAAATTTTTCAGTTCTTTCTTAAAATCGTATGGAAGATCCATTTCATCCAGGGTAAATTCAATTAATGAACTTTTGTTGCTTAAATAATTTTCGTTACGTCTTTTTTATCTTTATTTATCAGTCATCCTTTTTAATTTTAAATAACAAACAATTAAAATAATCCAAATGGTATATGAATTCAAAATAAGAATCCCCTAAAAATCCCCAAAATGTTAAAGTTATCCTCAACGAATTCCCCAATCCCATAACCACATTTTTAATCCCGATTTGCAAATAAAAATCCCCGATTTGGAGATAAATCCCCTAATCTGACAACACTGGTGCAATGTATAATATCCAAGCCTTTATGATGTTACAAATGCCGGTCTTGGGGGATTACAACATGCCGGTTGACTGCCAATCTTTATTACTTATATTTATTTTTACATTATCTAAATGAGAATTTTTGTTTTTACACGGCAGTTATAAAGTATGGTTGTTTTTACATGACATTTTGTTTTGTTTATAAGTGCGACAATATATATAGGAAACTGTACGTGGTGATAATTCGTTGCAAGGCTTAGGTGGTAGCTTAGAGTAAGGGATAGCGAAGAGGTCGAAGAGTGACTCATAAAGTTAGTGGTCTGCATATTGCAATAAAATATTCCCGAACCGCATAACGCATTTCTAATTCAATTTGTACAATCTGTAGGAATTTATCTGGCCGATAAAAAAAACAAACTAAGGTCAGGCACAAGCAGAGATAGAGTATAAAGATAATGATTTTTTGGATTCAATCATTTCTGATTCATTTGTTTGAGATGCTGTTAAACTATTCACAATTTGATACTTCGACCACGGTACACCACTACTGGAACTTGCGAGGGCAATTTAAGAAATTCCGTAACTTGTGGAACATATATTTATTTCGGCACTGAAGAGTTTTATTTCTTTGTTTTAAGTGTTTTTATTCCCTTTAAATAATAAGAATTCTCAAAGCCATCAATGACGGCATCTATGCACATCCAAAATATTCATGTAAAATCTGTTAAGATCCCTACAGCCTCAGTTACTGCATTAACTTTCAATTCTTCGGTCGTCTAATATCGTTCAATGGATTTTATCAACTATTTCAGACGTGTCAAATTCTTTTGAGCATCCTAAACATGGTATATGCTGGCACTGCCTCAGTAAAGCACTGTTTAACCATTGCAGCTTTGATGGCTTTAAAATAATCGTTTTCCTATAAATGTGTGTACATATTTTGACAGTTTGTAGTCGGTAGCCTGATGTTGTATATGTGTTTAATGCATAAATCTGGAATTCAAAGAGAACAATTGAATTATTAATATACATGTGTATAAAATAAATATTAATTTTATTAATTCTTATGATCGCGGATAATTCAGTAGTAGTAGTTCTATTACATATACGACGGTGATAATTTAGCGAGTGCTATTTCGTGTTAATTTGTTAAAACATTCAATAACATAATTTACCTATAAAACAATTTTTACTCACTATAACATAATCGCACTCTTGCATATTTTATATTACAATAATGATTCTTTTCCTAAGTTACTATTTTTTAAAAAAAGCATTTGGAGCATACGAAGCGTTATAAAAACGTGTGTAAGTCATGCAGTCAGGGCAGCCATTGTTTTTGTATTTAATTTCTACTTGTTGCATAGAAGTTTTTAATTTAATATTTTTCAATTTTGTTATGTAAAAATAGAGTAGAAAAAAATATTCTATAACATAACTACTTGCGTGAGTAAAAGATAATTAATTTTGTATTACTTTCTGTAGATTATTTAGCGTAACCCAATGAATGTTGTAAGTAATGTTCACGCATACATGCAACATGTGAAATTAAGGCAATGTACACTCAACAACACAATCTTTTAACTTCAGTTCCACTTTTGAATTGCAGCAGAACTGGAAGCGCTGAATTCAAATTCGCATTTCTTTTTTAACTGATTCTAGTTTTCGAGATACACCGTTATATCCAATTTGTTGGATATATTTTGCCATAACTCAAGAGATGTTCTTCCGATGTGGATAAGAGGACTATCAGAAAATTAAGGATATAATTGCCTTTCCCCTAGGTCTGCATTATAACGTTAACGTCACTTGGAAATCATATTACTCTTACCGCACGTAAATTAATATTTTTTTTTAAATATAACGGTATCCATAACCGTAAAATATTACATCAAGATTTAGGAGAAAATTAATTCAGCAACTATTGAGTTTTGAATACATAATTGTTTTTTTGTTAATAAGTACGTGTGTATATAGAACTTTCATAGACGTCATATGCATCAACACGCACACGCGTTGACGTATTAAGTGGTCGCAAAAAACTAGCCTATTGCAGAAGGCCAGTAGGAAAAATAAAAATGCAGTTTTAATAAAAAGAAAAAATTATTTTCACCAATTAAAGGTTTTAATTGGTTTCAAATTAAAATTTAATTAAATAATTGATTTAAATTAATTGATTTAAACATTTGTTTAATATACAGTGGACGTCCAATAGTACGAATTATATAATGTCAGACCTTTTCGTACTAAAATTTTACCCTATTTTATATAAAATAAAACATATTCAAATAGTTTAATTTAAATTATATTTTTATTAAAAACAAAACAAAGTAAAAAAAAGTTAAAAAATATGCAAATTCATATTAAATCAATAAGTGTGAAGGCATACATTTGTTCATATGTATGTTAATAAATATTAAAAGTACATATAAAATATATTTGTTAAAAAAATTCGTCATTATATTTTAAGAAAATCAGTCATTAGGCATTAGCGTGTTTTGTTTTGCAATTTTATTTCCACCGCCTTTTCTTGAATAGATCTCAATAGAAGTGTTTGGGAAATTTCGATATTGTTTTCAACAGCCCATTGAATACGGATTCGAAGGAACTGCAATTTGGTCATCATCGCTATCAGTATCTTGCTCAATTTCTTCATCTTGGTCGTTTCCAATTCCAATTTTCCACATCATCACATTCAATGTTAGAATGTGGAAAATTTTTATTAAGCAAATTTAAACAATGATTGACTGTACTCATTTCTTCGCCATCTCATAATGATGAAAGAGGAAGATCATCTTTATCATCTAAACCGCTGTTACCTAAAATATTTCTCCAACATTTTTTTAGCATTTCAGCAGAGAGTTTCTCCCAAGACACTGCAACTAAAGATACTGCTTCAAATAAATCTATCTTTTTGAGAGATCCTGTAAAGTCTTCAGATGAGGCCGTAATTTTTGATCGCAAACTGCTACGATAATCGGTTGTATTAATGGGGTCACATTGGGTGGCATATACACAACCCAAATTTTTCCATCTTTAGTTAGGTGTACCAATTCTTCCGCAGGTGGTTGACTTGGAGCATTATCGAGCAAGAGAAGCGCTTTTATGGGGAGACCTTTAGTTTGGTCAAAAACTGCCGCTATTCGTACTATCGAGTAGTAAAAAAAATTTTGTATTCGTAGTATAGAACTGACAATGCAACAAAAATTGCCATTCATAGTATTGGACATTCGTAGAAACGAAAGTACCTACTATTGGACGTCCACTGTATATTTGTATCTATTACAACCTTAATTGAACTTCAATTTAAACTCATTAATTTAATTGGTGCAAAAATTTTTTTATGTGTTCTATTAACCGAAACCTCATTCGGTTTTTAAAATTTTATTATTTACGGAATATATTAGGAATACAATTAGGAAAAAAAGGTTTCGTGATGATGTGGTCTAAGCAACCAGTAAAATACGTATAGGAACTAGCTTTTCCCCCAACAAACAAATTTCAAAATTACCAAATAAATCTATCATTTTTTATTTATAGTGAATTAACTTTAAAATTGCAATGGCAAACAAGTTTCTAGGATTCTGTATTTTCATAGTTTTACCAAAATTTATCACTGGGTTATACAAATAACAATTTACTCCAACTTCAACAATTGATGTATTTTAACAAGATGTTGTAAGACTTAAAAAATTTAATTTTACATGATGATTTTCTGTATCTTTTTTTTTTTTTTTTTTGAACAATTAAAAATGTTTTTACAGAGTTTTTATTTTAATTTTATATTTTATTCCATGCACTTATTGTTGTTCCTTCTGAAGTTGCTTAAGGTGCTTGGTTATAATTAATTATAGAGTAATCAAAATGTTTTTAATGATTTTTTAACAGGTTCATTTAAACATTAAACAAAATATGCAATGAAAACAAGTTTTTATTATTGTATTAGATGTTAGATTGGTTAGATGAATTTGTAATTCCTTTGTGTTATTTAAAGCCCTTTTCTTATATAATTCTTCAATTCATCCAAAATTCCAAAAGCATTTGTGAAATCTTTCAAAACATTTAAAAGAATCGTGCCATAAAAGTGGATTAAACTAATCGACGACCACGACTTTTAATTTTACAAATCATACAGTTGTTCACAGCTTATTTTATGCAGTGCAATTTTTCTACTTAGACGATTTAAAACAATGAAACTTTGCGGAGTTTTAAAAATAAACTCATACTCATCTATATTACGAAGATCACGGTTCAAAACGCCGATACACTTGTAATCTTGTTTTAAGACTTAAAAAAATATGTATCGGGAAAAAGCGTGGGTTTTTATGCAAATAATACCAAGAGCTTCTAATTCCCGAATACTTATATCACCCATAACAAGAGGTGAAATATAATTTTCGATGGCATGTAATCGTAATAGAACTTGAACTTGACGTTTATGTTTGGCACTAATCACTATTATCGGCCTATTAATTATTAAATACAAATGGAAAATGATGCTGTCATCTATGTACGTAACAGAAGTTAGGGTTGAACGTATGAAATAGAAGGCATGCTGTACCCCCCAATTATGTTTGAATTTGTTTGTTAAATTGCTCTGCAAATTACTTAGACTTCAGCATGCAGTGATTTCAGATTGTCGACTGGTGACTTCTTTCTCACAACGGTGACTTTTTTAATTGCTGGAATTGTTGTTTAAGACGAAGGTCCCTTATGTCATCCACGTTTTACAAATGTCTACTACTCGTGATTTTAAACTTTAGGATATTTGTGTCTATCTTTCACGGCCAATAAAAACCGGAATTTCTACAGAAACTGACCTCTTTACTATTGCATACTATCGGTGGTGGTTGTTTTTTTATCAAAAAACTAGCTATCCACGCTGCGCTTCGCTACACCCATCCACAAAAAATACAATAAAAACACTTGGAAGAAAAGTATGACCAAACTTTAACGCGAAAACGCACGCTATTCTCACGTCAAAAATGTTCCCATCAAACCTGTTTTTTCACGATAACAATTTCTCACTTTGCATAGGAGGTATCACGCCCTCTACACAAATTCAGTCTGTGTTTTTTCTACACAATGTAACTTATTAAGGGGGGTTACTGGTGCAAAATTTCAAGGCGCTACCTATTGGAGTTCTCTATGTACACAATAATCATTTTTTACTTTGTATGGGAGGTACCACGCCCACAGTCCCAATTCATTCTGTATTTTGGCAGACTATGCGCTTTAGCATAAAAGTTTATCTTGCAAAGTTTCAAGGCGCTATCTATTGTAGTTCTCCAAGAACACGATAATAATTTTTCACTTTGTATGCGAGGTACCACGCCCTCTATTTCAATTCAGTCTGTATTTAACTAAACTATGTACGTTAATATGGCGGTTATTGGTGCAAAATTCCAAGGCGCTACCTAGTGCAGTTCTCTAGATACAGGATAACAATTTTTCACTTTGTATGGGAGGTACCAATCCCGCTGTTCCAATCCAGCCCATCTCTCTCTAAACTATGTACGTTAATATAGAGGTTACTGGTGCAAAATTTCAAGACGCTAATAAATCATAATTTGTGATTATTTTAAAACAGCGCCATCTGTTGCGTAACCGTGTTAAAAATTCCCATTTTCAAAAATAAAAGATTCCTTAAAGTATGCAGTACCTTTAAATCGGTAAAATTACGTACGTACTTTCACAGCTTTTTCTCCACTTTCTCTTGGAAATAACACATTTTTGCGTAAAACAAAGTATCCTATATTATTATCAAGATACTAAGGTACCTCCTGACAAAATTTCATTAAAATCCATCTAGTAGTTTTTACGTGATGCGAACGTAGATAGAAAGACAGACAAGAAATGAGTTACTGTTTTATTATATGTATAGATAGATATTTATTTTATATACTAGCTGTGCCGGCCACGTCGTGGTCGTCCTGACAATATTTAGCTTTAAAGTTATTCCACACCAATTATAAGACTCTTATTTTTATCGTGCTTCAGTTTATGTATTTACTTTATTTAAAGGTACCCATCCCTGAATAAAATTCAAAAGTTTATAAAAAATTTTAAAAATTATTGTAAAGTTTTGTAAAAGATGTTTAAAACAATGTAATTCCGCAAAGTAAAAATACAAATTTTATTAAATTCGCGTCATCTGTTGCATCATTTAGTTTAAAATATCCCACTTTCAAAAATAAAAGTTGCCCAACATTTATTTTTGTGAGATTCTAGAAAATATTTTGTATTTATTATTTTATCAGTGAGCAGTTTTTTTTCCCTATAGGTATTTAAAAGTGAATAAATGAAAAAATAGTTTGTTTTTCACGAAGTGCTCATACATGAGAATTTACAATTTAGTTAATTTTTAATAAATGAAAAGATCGTAGAATAATGTTTGCACTCGCATAAATGTATGTATATATGTAAATATGTATAATGTATGTACCTTTATATGTTTATCCGGTGTATGCGGTAACAAAGTGTTTTAAAAATCTCATATATAAAAATTTTCATAAATGAATACTATCATAAATGAAAAAAATTAAAAACATTTATGTAAAAGAGCATTCATGGAAATGAGCTAATTAATTACTTATCACATATGAAAAATACGTTTTTCACCGTTCATGTATGTATGCCAAAAAAAAAGCAAATAGTTACACTCATTCACGTGTGATCGTGGGCAGAGCATTATTGGTTGTTCACTAATAACCGTGAAAAAAATGTAAAATTTGAGAAATCTTATTTATGAGAAGTATTTTGTATATTTGTATGTTGAAATTTCAACGTTCATTTATGGATTCAACATGGATTAATTTGCTTCTCTTTTTATTTTCAAAAAAGTTTTTTTTTTAAGGAAAGCTTTCGAAATAAAATTTAAAACATATCTAAGAGTAAGAAACTACAATACAATTATTTTCGATGGCCACCTTTAATGGTGTGTTTTGATGCTACCAGTATCATTGTAACATGTAATGGTCCGATACACAAACCTTTTGGTTACACCTAAATATACTATAAAACTGATGTGTTTGAATTCCATTTCGATTACTTTTATACCGCGATCTAAAACTATATGCTTTCGTAGGCTTGCGAGCACCATAAAAGACTGACCCGGTTGTCATTAGCTATTTTGGTTACTACCACAACGTGATATTTCGAGCGCCTACCTCTGTAAAAAATATTTAAAATATATCGTTATTTAGATTCGTAGTATTTAAAAAAATTTATTGTCATTCAAAATTTATTTATTTGTCTGCAACTTATTTAAACAAGTTTCAAACAACAGCTCTTTCTCTTGTAACACTTCACAACTTTATGACAGCGTTTACAAAATAAAAAACAAAAAAAACTTGCAGAAACATTTTCTATTCATGTTTTATTTTGGCCTTGAAAATTGCAAATCTCTGTAAAAAAATATGTATTCGATTAATTTAAATAAATAGGAAATTTTAATTTATGCACAAAAAAAGAACCTGCACAAAAAAACTTGTTTCAAATTTAAACATTAAAAATTTACATTTTGTAGAAAGAAAAAAATTTCTGATCGTTTAGCACTTGGGCGAGATTTTTTATAGTATTCAAGTTTATAATGGCAATTTGTTTATCTTTTATTTAAATTAATTTATAATAGAATAGACCACATAACATATAGTTACATATGTATATCCTACTGAAGTGGAAAATTTTACACATGTCGGGTAAATTGATAAAGCGTTGACATGGTTGCTTTGATGCTGATGACATAATAGAAAATGTCATAATAATTAATATATCATAAATTTATTTTGAGGAAACCATAAAGTAAAACCAGTATCTATATATACATACATATAATAAAACTGTAACAGGACCATTTCTCTACATTTTTTTGTTGGTAATCGAAATGGTATACAAATAGCAATTTTTAGATTTTATGTCTGTCTGGCCTTGTGTCTGTCCGTCTGTTTGTCTGTGTTCGCATCACTTAAACACTACAGGAATAATGTTAATAAAATTTTGTGTATCTTGTTTCAAATATAGAATACTTTTTCAACGCAAAAATATTTTATTTCCAAGAGAAAATGGAAAAAATTAGTGAAAGCACTGGTCCTTGGTAGGACCTTTTATATGCGTTAGCGGGATATTTGAAACACTATTTACAGAACTCTACAATAATTTTAGATTTTTATATAAATTTTAGAATTTTATTCAGGGTCGGGTACCTCTATATAGAGAAAATACATAAAACGTAACTGAACCTCTATAATATTTGGTGTGTATTAGTTTTAAAGCAACATTTTATCAGGACGACTACGATGTGGCGGGGACTGCTAGTCATTTGGTTTGGTTAAAAAACAAAATTGAAGCAACGCTTCCGATCATCAGATTTTGTTTGGCCTAAATCTGAGTAATTACCCATCCCTGGGTAATTACTTAGGAACAAAGGCTTTAAATAAAATTCTAAAATTTATATAAACTTCTAAAATTATTATAGAGTTCTATAAATAGTGTTTAGAATATCTTGTTTTCAAAAATAAAAGGTGGTGTCAAGTTTGCAGTAGCTTTAAATCGGTAAAATTTCGTACTTTCTCTACTTTTTCTCAATTTTTTCTTGAAAACGAGATATTTTACGAAAAAAAAGTATCCTATATTTGCACCGAGATACTAAGGTTCCTTCTCACAGACAGACAGACAGACAGACAGACAGACAGATGGACGGACAAACAGAAAAAAATTCCAAATATTGTTGTTTTGTATTCCATTTTGATTACTATCTGCACCAGCAAAAAAAATTTTTAAATATATAAATAAATATTAAATATTTATAGTACATGAAGTACGCACATGGTACTGTTACAGTTTTATTATATGTAAAGATTTCTAAAATAAATTTTTGCTGATTTATACCAGTGAATAATTAATTAATAAAGAACAGAAGTCTTCAAACCCACCTGGCCACCACAGACTATCAACATCGATCCGACTTATGTTTAAAATTAAAAAAACACACGATAGAATTTCTTAGGGATTTTGAATAAACAAGTTGCTAAAGATTTTTTATTATTAATATTTTTAATGTTAAAAAACGCTTAAAACATGAAACTATTCAATGTTTTAAACACTTTTAACTCCAAACACTTGAGTTATTTCAATACTTTTTACAACATTCTTGGAAGCTATAAATGCTTACAAAAACAAAAAACAAAACAACTATACATATAACATTTTTATTGCTCTGAAAGTTAAAAATAAAAATAGAAACAAAATTCTTAAAAACAAAAAACTTTTAAAACTTTTCAGTAGACAAAACATCATTGTGCGCATGTGCAGCGACGCAGAAACATGTAATCACGTTTACAACACGCAAACGTTATAAACTAAAAGATTTTTTTTTTTTAAGTCTCCCCAAAATACTAAAACAGAAAAATGCATTAACTAAAATTAAAATAATACAAAATATTCCACCACTACGACAATGCTGCTGACGATGGATGTGGACGATGATGAATAATAAACCTGAACAAAAATCATTCCCATATCTCATAATTTCTTTTGTATACAAAAGAAACAACAACAATAACAAAAACGTCTTTGTAAACGTTCGTCACAGTCAGATTCTTAAACTTAAAAATTTTTCATGTTTTTTTTTTTTTTTTTTGTATATTTTGTGTATTAAAGTTCTAAAGTTCTACTACTAATGAAGATTTCCCCTCACGTTTTCCAGCCACAAAATTGTGCTAATTTTAAGAGTTTTGTGCTGGTTTTGTTTACATTTATTTTAACATCAATTATTAGCTGACACGTATGGCCAACCTGTCAATGCACTGTGGCGCTGACATTATATTCGTTTCTTTGTAAACCCCCGTCTTCAAAACAAAATTCAAACTTCATATAAAAAAGTAGTAGTAAAAATAGGGTTTTTATTCGTATGAAGTTTGCCTTTTGTTAAGACATGTTAATGTCTAATGGAGGCGGGGGATAATGCTCAGTAAACATCTTCTCTTTGTATTCAAACTAAAAAATTATAATTAAATTTTGCAAAACCTTAGTTTTTAAAAAATTTATAATTTTATATTCAACTTGCCGGGCCTACCACTTCGTCAGCGTTCTCACAATATTTCGTTCGATTTTGCTTTGAATAAACAACAAATTTTAAGACTCTCACTGTTATAACGCTTCAGATATGGACCATAGGCTTCATATAAAAATCTAAAAATATTGTAGAGTTCTGTAAATAGTTTTGAAAATATTCTGCTGACAAAAACAAAAGGTAGTGCCAACTTTTCAGTACCTTTAAATCGGTAAATTTACGCAATTTTTTCTATTTCCTTTCGGAAATGCGATATTTTTACGGGGAAATAAGTATTCTATAGCAACCGAGATACTACTTCTCACAAAATTTTATTAAAATTTATCCAGTAGTTTTAACGTGATGCGAACACAGACAGAATATAATTAGCTGATAATATAGCATTTCACAGAAAAAAGAATCGACACAAAATCTTAATTCGTTTAGCCACAAAAAATATATTACAAACCTTTTAAAATCGTAAAAAGGCAATAAAAACTAATGCAATTTACTCAACTTTGCTGACTTTAACAATGCCCAGTGGGGCAGAATCAAAATATTTTGGAAATAACCTAGTCCTTTATAAAGAGCTACGCCGATTGACCCAAAATTTGACATGAGCATAACAGAGGAGCATCTGAACTTAAATGTTAAAGGTGGGTACCATACACCCTCCAGGGGTAGCACTATGTGGTCTCAAAGTTGGGAACCTCGCGCCTGAAAATTCTTTTACAGCTTGCTATCACTTCAGTTTTCTTATGATTTTTTAAAATTATATATGGTCGTAAGGGCCTTGTCAATACCTACAAAATGTTATCAAAATTTACAAATAATAATTTAAAATGATTGAGTTATAAACATTTTAAGAAATAAAATTTTTGATTTTTCGCTACCCTGCTCCAGTTTTTTCAAAATATTGGGTACAATTTTTACCAAATTTTTTACATTATTTAGCGAGCCATATTCTAATTATTATTCATAAATTCGAAGGCTGTATCTTTACTGAGTTAAAAACTAGACGGTTTTCAATTTAAAAAATCCAAAATTATTGAATTTTTGTTTACTTTAGCCCAAAAAAAGGCCATTCACACATTTTTTATAGGAACAATTTTCTTAAGGAAATAAAAAATTTTATATTTTTGTATAAGCTAACTAAATGTGTGTACGTTTAAACAAAATTTCGAATAAAATTGAGCATCATTTTAGAAGATGGAGCTCCCACAATATGACCTATTTGACATCGCAATTATGACTTTAGCCTATATATTCTAAAATGCCAAAGCTGGGATCGAAAAAAAGAAGACTGCTGTAATAAATCTATATATGCTTCAATTTTTTTTTTGAAAGTATTTTATGAGCCCCAGTCCATATGTAGACTTTATGGGTGAAAGAGTAAAATATCCCAATTTTGGGATTTTTGGTCCTTATTTTGGGAATTGTGGAATTTCCTTTTTCTTAATAATAATAACAATAATAATTTTTTGCCATTTCATTTTACTTGATCAACAACATATGCACAGAACATTTTATTTGAATTGCTTTATTTTATTGCATATTTAAACTTTTTCCTTCCTTCAAACTAGACTGTTTTTAACCGACTTCAAAAAAGAAGGAGGTTATCTATTCGTCTCTGAATGTTGCCATTTCTGAACCGATTTTAAAATTTTTTTCTTTATTTGAAAGATTATGCTTTCAGGTTGGTCCCATTTTAAAATCAGTTCATTATATTAAAAATTAAAGGGTGCCCCCATACAACATACATGTTTTTTACGTGTATTAAGAACCGTAAAGGGCACCGAATTAAAATTTCAAAAAAATTGCGTGTCGCTATAGCTCCCAACAGCAGAAATTAATAAAAAAATTAATTTAAAATTTAAAGGGTGTCCCCATACGTGACGTGACGTAATTTGACCTATTTGAGCCTATCTTTTGAACCGTTATAGGCAAAACCTTGAAAATATGACAGAATGTCGATTACTCTTTAAAGGGTGCTCCAATAGTTCATTTTGAATTTAGAAATCAAATGGTGTCCTCATAAATTATGTAATTTGATCTATATGACCCTATCTTTTGAACCGTTAAACACAAACACTTGAAAATTAGGCAGAATATCCACTACTTTCTCTGGTATGATATCAAGTATAAATATTTGGAATTATAATGTAAAGGGTGTCCCAATAGTTCATGTAATTTTATATATATGGTTAAACTTTTTAACCGTTATATACAGATAGTTGAAATTTACAAAGAATCTTCGTGGCCAAGTCCTCTATAACAACAGGTCTTTAATTAAAAATTGTAAATGAAAGGGTGATGTTATTTGATCTATGTGACCCTATCTTTGAAACCGTTATAGACAGAGGCTTGAATGGTGTCCCCATAAAAGACGGATGCTGGTGAAAATAGCTTAAATTTTGAACAGTAATAGGTAGATGCTTGACATTCACATAGTCTTTACTTTTTTACGCTAATTTTGGCGCATCTATTATTTGGTTTAAATCTAATTCTTACAGATTACTTCCTACATTTTTAGTTTATAATTGTTTTGAAGTCGGTTTTTTTTTGTAAAAATTATTACTATAATTTTTCGAAATTTTCAGATATCAGCAACAAATTTTAAAATTTTGTTGTAATATTTAAATTTTTTAAATATATGGATATAAGTGATGCAATTTTCTATCAAACAAAAAAAGATTCACCTCAATATCATTTTTGAGTTCAAAACTATGTGCTTTTAAATATGAGTATTCCCATATTTATCACGCTTTATATTTTTGAGGAAAAAAAGTATCCTATATTTGAATCAGGATACTGAGGTACCTTCTCATACAATTTTGTTAAACTATATATCCAGTAGTTTTTATGTGATGCGAACACAGAGAGAAAGACAGACAAGAAATGAGTTACTCTTTTATTATATGTACTCGTATATATAGATAAGCTCAACGCTAAATAACTGTTTATTTTATGTAAACGTAGATGATCTAGTCTGAATTGTTACCACTCCTCACTGTACAGTTTAACCAAGTTAGGACTATTGTTTTCTGACCGACCCGTCAATTCAAGTTGTGCTACTGTCCGTTATAGAAATGGATATTCCCTTGAAAACACATAATTTTATCTAAATAATAAAGATTGAAGAATTTTGCAATGTCAAGAATTTTTAAAATTTGTCTGCAAACTCATCATGAATCATTTAAAGCCACAACAACGCTTTCAAATTGTGTAAGTTCACTTAAAAAAAAAATCTGTTCATGATGTTCATGTAGCAGTTCATCTACTTCACGATGAACATAATCGGCCTAGTGAGCAAGCAATTCGTGTATTTGTTGTTCGTTTTCGCACTAATTTTACTCTACTCGATTCAAAACCATCAACAAGAAAAATAAATATGAAAATATTGCTGCTGTAGCGTGATATATTTAGGACGCTGCCGTCAATTCGTCGTCGTTCTCAAATTGTTGGTCGATTACGTGGAAAATTTTACGGAAGTATCTTAGCTTATGTGCCTATGAAATACAAACGACTATCGTTTGTGTCGCAATTTTGCTAATTTTGCTCATTGGAAACTGGCCGAAGATGATCATTTTGATCAAAGAATTATTTATAAAGCTCATTTCTGGTTAAATGGTTACAAAATTGCCGTATTTGAAGAGAAGACAATCCACAAGCTTTTAACCATTACTCCATTAAAATTTACTATTCTCCTCTAGGGTCTTGTTTTAAGCCGCCTATGTTATCTATAGCTCTTCCTATTGCCAGCAAAATACAAATATTGTCTTCTCTAGGGTATTTCAAAATTCGGTAGCTCTTACTTAAGCTCACCTTTTTATCGAAGAGCGATCATGCAAAAAAGCTGCAGTAAAGGCTAGGATTCAATATCCTACACAAATTATGTCCTATTTAAAAAAAATTGTTTCAAAATGTTGTTGTAGGTGCCATACTATCATACAAAAAATGAGTTTGCAGCTCTGATGATCAAATCGTACAGATCTGTCAAAAAGACTGTCATACACACACATATATTTTTAATTCACACTATATATGCTATTTTTAACAGATCGTCCGATTAAGTATAATACTGAATCATGGTCTTATGCGAAGCCGATTCTGCAATTGATTCGAATGTAGGAATGTTTTGCCCTTACCTTCTTGAATTATATTTTATTACATTTTTATTGGGACTTATTTTGTCGGATGACATTTCTTATATGCTGGGCCTTTTGGTATTAGCAGATTCCTTTGTTTGGAATTTTTGTCTCCAGTTTGAGACTAATTTCAATTCGTTAGGAATTCTTCTTTGACTTTATTTTATGGAATCAAATCCACTTAGGATTTATTTTAAACTTTCGTGAAAGCCTTTATAATCCTACAAAAGATTTTCGCAAATAGAATTACAATTGTGGGTTGAGTCCCTGTGACCTGTTATAGTTGAGAACCTTCGGGTGTTCCGTGGAGGCTGTTGTTTGAGCCTAAATCGCAGAAAGGATATTGCCTAAACCATGGTCCTACCAGGAATGTTCTAAAACTGCTACTGGTTGTGTTGCTAAACTATCAGATTTACTGTTTACTTAAACATTAATTTTATTACAAGAATAAAACTAAATCAATTAACAATATTCCGATTAATATAAATTTATCTATTTGACATGGTAAAAGCTGTTTCGAATCAGCTTTAGACATTGTTACTCAATTTCTGAAATCTTTATCCTCAATTTCTTTAAGTTAGGACAACACATTCACCAGCAGCTCCCTTTTCTTTTGTCAGCTTGGCACTTTTTTGTTTATTCAGTTTTTTATTAGCAAAACAAAAATATAATTCCGTTTGTAGTATTACACTTCTGCTTTTTTTGTTTTTTGTGGCTGCCATAATAAAGGCGTGTTTATTATAATTTGCACGCGCAAATACTCAAAAAATAAATATGAAGAAGAACAACAACAACAATTTAACTAAAAGTATTGCTAGCATTCTGTCAGCAACAAACGAAAAAAAAAGAATAAAATTAAGAGGAACACATGAATGCAGCACTGAGAAAAACCTTGAGAACGGTCAGTGACCAAGAAAAATTTCGTTTCTTTTTTGTTCAATTTTGTTAAATGTACGAATTCCCTATTGCAAATATTAACATCATCTTGCAGCAGCAGATATTTTTTGCAAATATTATTGCTGGGCTGCTGGTTTTTTATTTAATTTTTGTTGGTTTGTGTGCCGCCAGCCGATGATTTTGGTGCGTACGTTTTGGAGTTAAATTGGGAATATTTTTGTTGTTCTCTGCTTTTTCTTTTGTGTTTTGTAAATTTATTGGATTTAATCACTTTTCATAAATATGCATGATTTTAATTTTATGTGTATTTATAAAGCACAAAAAAAAACAAATCTGAATATATGTACATTTATAAATATCGCACACTAAATTATATACAGTCAAAACTCAAAAATTATCATAATTGTTAACTTTTTCATAAACCACCCTACAAGAAATGGATGAATTGTACAACACATGAACAATGGAAACTCACACATGAACAAAAAAAGTTGCGAGTCAGACTCACACACGTAGGGTTCCGTACTATGTTTATTACAACTATAGCTTTTAAAAGAAAAGGTCAAATTTCTCAAATTCGCAACATCTATGGAACTCCCTTTTATTTTTATTAAATTTATTTTCGTTTCTTGTTATTGCAGTAGACATTGCAAAATCTAATCGTTCTAAAAAGTGTCAGCCTATTACTGTTCAAATATAAGGACTTTCTATGAAAATATCAGAAGCCTACCTATTGGGGTTCAAAAAAAAGGCAATATAATTGAAAAATATGTGCAAATCACGACACTGTCGGAATACCCTTTAATTATTTAACTATTTTTTATGAAGGCCATATTAATACACCTTCTGTAAAAATTTCAAGAGTCTATCTCTTATAGTTCAAAAATTAGGCCATATTAATTCAAATCACGTCACTGTCGGAAAACTCTTTAATTTTTGCCATTTCTTATAGAGGCCGTAGTAATATACCATATGTGAAAATTTTAGGGGTCTATGAATTATGGTTCAAAAATTAGACCACATTCATTCAAATCACGTTACTATCGGAACACCCTTTAATTTTTCGGTTTAATTTTGTATACTTGCTTAAGAAGCGAACATAGTTTTAAATACTGTCTGCAAATTTCAAGTGGTTGCCTCCTACAGCTCAAGAAATAAAGACATAAACGCAAATAACACGTCACTTTCGAAACACCCTATAACTTTTAGTGTTTGTTCCTATAGCGGCCACGGTTATTCACCTTCTGTGAACATTCCAAGAGTCTACCTATTATGGTTCAAAACTTATGCCATATATATGCAAATCACGTCACTATCGGAACACCCTTTAATTTTTAGATTTATATTTTATACTTGTTTATATAGTTTTAATTACTGTTTATAAATTTTAAATTCAAGAAATAAACACATATACATAAATAACACGTCTCTTTTGGAACACCCTATAAGTTTTAGTTTGTTTACAGTTGCACGTACATCTTCTGTGTAAAATTTCAAAAGTCTACCTATTACGGTTCCAGATATAAAAGGTGACAGACGTACGGACAGACATTGTAGCGAAAACAATAAAGATACATTTTTACCCTTTGAGTACGGAACCCTAAAACTGAATGTGTGTGTGTGGCAGAGTTGCATATTTTTTTGTAAAAACACATTGAGTCCTAATTTTTTAAATATATATCCCCGGGTTTTTCAAATATTATAAAATATTTAAATAAATATGGTGTATAAAAAAGTAATTACAAAAAAGAGAATGTGATAACATGGAGTCGCCAGCATTCTTTCCTTGAAGACCATTGTAGCAAAGGAAGTGGTAGATCTGAAATTAGGGACACCAAATTTCACTCAAGCAATAGTACCTACCTCAGATTTTTACTCTAATATTTTTTTCATCACAGAATACATATTTGCACAAGCTGAAATGAACATCGGAGAATACTGCTGAGATACGTGCAACCTGTTCGGATGACCTGCTGGAGAAATACAATGAGGAACGTAGATGAGAAAAATATGGTCGCTGAAAGCTTATGTGAGTTAATAATATTCTATCTTGAAATATTTATTAATTTATATATTTAATCACATTTCAGATGTTTTACAGCAGCAAGGAGCGTTTGAATTTGAAAAATGTGAGTTAAACGCAGCCACCATTGCGCGAAAAAAAACATTTAAATATGTTGGATTACATATTAAATATATATGTATATATTAATTTTAAAATGCATTTTAATAAATATTAAAATAATATAAAAGTATTAAATCTGTTTTTGCATCAAGCTGTAAGGGGTATATTCATCAAGATTGAGTAGACAGCGTTGATTAATTTTTACAACATAGTTGATTAGTAAAGCGCAGTAGAGTGACCAGTACATATTTATTCAAAGAATTAATAAGTTCGAGAGAGATTCAAAATCACACGTAACAAATTTTTGCCTAGGACAGTTTATAGATCAAATCTGTAAGGAAAACATTATGGCTGGCGATTTCTACTACAGTGCACTCGCGCTAACGTGAACTAATTAAAACCGGCGCTGTTCATGTATGCGAATTGTTCACGTGTGCGAATACAAAAAAATCCTAGAACTGTTGAATAAATTTATACTGTTTTAAACAAAATTCAATACAACAATATTTATTTGTACACTGAAATCAAAAAGAAATTATTACATAGTTGGGTACTGTTTGAGCATGTGAACATATGGTTTATAAGCACTTACATATACATAAATTACATGCACATGTAAATATCTAGCTTATCAATGATTAATTATTAAAAAAATCTGTTATTTTTTTCTGTCGCTTTTTCTTTTCCAAAACTTGCAAAACAGCTTTTTCTCTTAGCCGTCGAAGAACATGTACGTCATTCTGATCTAAGCACATATTTTCAGCCCATTGTAAGGCTTTATTAAACACTTCTACAGCATCATTTGCATCAACTTTTATAGTGGGAGTTTCTAACTCATGATCATCATCAGTTTCCGACTCCACTTCTATTTCAGAGTTTTCCATTATGTCATCTTCATACTGATCTTGATTCCATTGTTTGATGTTTGAATTGTACATACAACCTTAAAGCGAAAAAGAAATTACCTTAAATTATGTGGACCTGAAAGCATTAACAAACCTGAGGATTCAGACTATGCAGCAAGTCAATCGTAGTTTCCATCGCTGAATTTATATCCGCACACCATTTCTCCTTAAGGATGGATAATGGAATTGATTCTTCAGGGTCTTCATCGCTCTCTACTATAACTAAAATATTTTTCCAACAATGAGCAAGTGTATCATTACTTACTCTTTTCCATGCTGCATCTAAAAGGGTAATGGCGTTGTTGAGTGTTAAATTCTTCATGGCTACCAGCAAATCAGTCTTTTCAGCTGCTATTGAAGATAAAAGGCTATTTCTGTAATACATTTTTGTTATTTTTATAGCATTTTGGTCCATAGGCTGTATTAGAGGTGTCACATTTGGTGGTATAAACATAGCCATAATATTTCCATCATCCGTTTTTAGTTCCTCTTCTTTTGGATGCGATGGAGCGTTATCAATTAACAGAATGGCCTTCTGCGGCAAGCTTTTGCTTTTTAGAAATGCAGTTACCCAAGTAAAATTTCTTATTTAGAAACAATTTGAAATCTGTACTAAAATTCGTTACCTGTGGTACAAATGACTGATGAAACCAGACTTTAAAAATTGTTGAAGTCATCCAGGCTGACTTTGAACTTTTATATTCAGTAGGGCAATTAAAATCTTTTTTGCCTGTCCAATTACCAACAATTTAAGCCGATGTGTACCTGATGCATTTGCGCAGCACAAGAAAGTGATTCTCTGCTTCTCTGTCTTAATACCAGGAGTAACTTTTTCAGATGATGATACATACGTTTTTTCGGCCAAAAGCTTCCATAACAACCCGGACTCATCGGCATTATATAATTGGTCATTAGTTAATCCTAATTCGTCTATTTTCTATTAACTTTAGTTTAATCTTAAAAGTGTCTACTAATTGCGGATGCGAGGAAAGCTTTTCTCCAGATATTTTAAGAAGACGAACACCATACCGTCTTTTAAACCGCTGCAGTCGTTGTATGTAGTGGTTATATGTTTTATTCAATTTTTTTCTGAAAATATAACCTTTAAAGTATCGAGTAACTACCTTTGAGCATTGAGTACCCAAAAATGGATCAATACGTGTTATCCAGTACCCCCTTCTTTGCCAGCAGTAGTTTGCTGGAAAAATGCCGTGCGTACAGAGTGTTCATGCGAGAAACAAGTTTGAGAGTACATAGTGGATGCGAGTATCAGCGCTGATATTTTATTTATTATTTGTGTTTTATGTATCTTTGTATGCATTTACTTATTAATGCATTTCTTCAATTATTCTTGAAATTTTGATAACATTTTTTTAATTTTTCCTTAGTTTTTTTTATAATTGTTGTAATTTTATTATTATTATTATTTATTTGAATTTTTATTTTTTGTTTAATTTTTATTTTATTTCTTTATTTTTTGATTGCATGTTTTATTTACTTTTTCTTAAATTTTTGTTTTTAATTTTTTTTAAATGTTTTCCAAACAAGTTGAAATCATAATAACATAACATAAACAATGTTTTCGGCGCTGAAATACGCTTTGGAACTGTTTTCCCGCACTCAATCAGCTTTGCTCTCTGACCAGCTCGGCGCCCACTATGACCTGCTCGCGCTTATTTGTACTAATTTGTATAGTACCAGTTTTCTCGCATTGGTTCTCGCAATAAGCATCAGTCGCCTTGGCTCGGCAACAAGCGGCCACTCTGTACGCACACTTACTGTGCATCCAAAATAGTTTTTTGTCTGTCCTGAACTTTTTTGTGAATTTTGACTGTTTATGATTTAGAGTGCGATATAAATATTTAGATTTGTTTGTAGTAAATTTTTTAAGGGGTTCAAAAAGTATGTATACATACATATGTAAAATATGGGTATTTGTATATATGAACATAAGTCCAAACATATATTTTAGAAAATGATTAACATTTTTAGTAGAGATGGATGGCATTTATTTACAAGGAAAAACACCCATGCTTGAAATGCATAAAGAACAATCACTAAAAATTATATTACATTTATAAAAAATATATAAATTAAAAAAAAAATATTATTATTATTAAATTTTATTAATAGACTAGTAGTGCCCGCCACGTCGTGGGCTCGATTTTGCTTTAAAAGTATTCCATACCAATTGTAAGACTCTTTCTTTTATAGTGCTTCAGTTATGTCTTATCTATTTACTTTATATAAAGGTACCCATTCGTGGATAAAATTCTAAGGCCAATTCTTATAACTTTCCTTTAGCTAAAGTTAGTATTTTGTTGGAGCAATAAGTAGTTTTTCGTTGTAATAATGAGGATAGTGCTCATTGCTATAACTTGTCCTTATAGTACGTGATAGTTAAAGTGGTTTTTAGCTTACTTTTGATAACGAAAAACTATTTATCGCTCCAACAAAATCCTAACTTAAGATAAAGGCAAGTTATAATAATGGGCCTAGAAGTTATATAATATTCTAAAAATTATTGTAAAAGGTGTTTAAAATATTTGAATAACAATGTAATTCCACAAAGTAAAAATACAAATCAAATACAAATTGTATTCAATTTACGCCTAATGTTGCGCAATAGTTTTTAAAATATCCCACTTTCAAAAATAAATAGGAGAATTGAAAATATTACAGTTTTAAACCGGAAATTGCTTTTTCTCCACTTTCTCTTGGAAATGATATATTTTTGCGAAAAAAAAGTATCCTATTTTGAAATCAGGATGCTAAGATCCTCACAAAATTTTGTTAGAATCCATCCAGTAGTCGTAATGCGAACACAAAAGAAAAGCAGAAATACAGACAAAAATGAGTTACTATTTTATTATATTAATAGATGTAGATGCATAGAATGTCCTGTCAATAAAATTTATTATTAATTTTTTTTTTTTTGAATTTAACAACGTGGCTTGGTTACCATGTTTGTTACCTTGTTATACAGTGCAACAATGAAAATAAATACAGGGACTTGACAGTATAGTTACGATTCTCCTACCAGATGGTAGTAAAACCCTACACTCGGTATGGTGAATTTGGTAACCAATTTTCATTTATGGGCCTCGAAAGATTGTGAAAATCAGTGGGACCTTCAAAAAACCTGTCAACAGTCTATCTTATATATCATTCATACTATGTGATAGCATTTAAATTTGTTCGGCAATAATGTAGCCGAGGATTCTCTGAATAAATTATATTACTATTTTATGCAAAACAAATAATTTATTGCTGCACTTTTTTGAGAAAACAACAACAACAAAGAAAGTCATAAAACAGATAAAAGAGATATAAATACATTATATAACTACTGATAAAACGACCATTTTTAAGGTACAAAGTGGTTTTAATGAGTTGTTTAGTTCATATTATATTGGTGTGTCGCAAAACTTGTTCAGTTTTAAGCCGTCTACAATATTCCTATAAATTGTTCGTGAAAATTTAGAAGTCCCTGTATGTTATGCTGAAAAAAAAGTAAAAAAAACTTGTTTCTAATTTATTTTTTTGATATAAAATGTCAAAAGCATTTATTCAACTACTCCTCGGCTACATTATTGCCGAACAAAAATAAGCGCTGACACTCAGTATGAATGAGATATTAGACAAAAACTGATGGCACAATTTTGAAGGCCCCACTATTAGAATCATCAAAGAAAAAATATGCATTTTGCATATTTCTGAATTCTGTTTTAAAACAATTTTGCAATAAACTCTTTAACTTGGATTTTTTTTATGTCATCTTAATAAAACTACCTCTAGGCTACTCTGTCAGGACTCATACTACAATCCGCAATTTAGTATTATATTTCAACAAAACTATCCTTCCTTAAAAACCTGTAGAAAATTTTGCATTATAATAATTACATGAGAATTAAGACACTTGCAAAATTAGAGAAAAATAAAATTAAAAGGTATTTAATATTTCAAAATAAAAACTGAAAAATTAGTTGCACTCATTATTCAATAACAAGGTCTTAAATTGTTATTAAATGTTAATAGAATTAATTTCATGCTAATTTACATATTTTAAAAATGAAAAGTTATTGAAAGTAAAGTCAAGGTATGATTTCAAGTGAAATATTGCTTGTAATCCATTTTTAAACTTCTAAAAAAGTGTTGCTAAGGAAACTATTCTAATATAAGAGCGGTCAGAGTATTCCTTGCAATTATACAAAACTTATTCCAATAAAGCTAATTTACGAATCAGCATAAACGAATTTAGGATAAAAACGACCTTTAGCCTGCCAATTATCCAAAGTATTTTATATGCAAAAATATTTGCATCAAAATAGAAGCAATCTGTCCATGGTAAAAAAAAATAAAATCTACTGAGAATTGTCGTATTTGAGCCGACAACAAAGATACCACTAGGCTGAAGATTTAGCAAAACCTTTGTTTATGTTCAGAAAATTGGATTACTCTCAACAACTGTGTTTTATGCAAGCTGACTTTGGAACTGGCACAGCGAATCAATGATGCTCTTTAGAATTCGGATAATTGTAAATGAACTAAGGAATAAATAAACTAAGGAGGCCTACAACGCCAATCTATCCTCGGCTAAGTAGGACCATAGGCAAAAGCCTCTGCAAATTCAAAACTAAACTAAGCTACATAGTATAATTGTTAGTTGTCTTTTTTTGCCTTAAACTTGCACTAGAACAGCAGAGGTGCGCCGATAACCCAGTAGTCTAAACGAGGTATCATCAAATGAATTAAACAGGTTCAATTCCTTTATTAGAAGCAGCGGTAAATTTTTACACTTACAACTCATTGACAATGGATTAAAAAAGATATCTAATTAGATTTCTTTCTCAATTTATTTCTCTCTACCAATACACTTTCATCTTTTCTCCGTCTTTATTTTTCTTTTTGTTCCCCCAGATCCCTTTTCTTGCTGATAACGCAACCATAACAAACCTTTGATCTGCTTCTGAATAAAACAACAGGATATCGACTTAAACATTCGCACATATTTTATTCTCTTTGAATATAAACAAAGGAATTAAGGTGGATAAATAACATCAAAGCTTTGTATGTTTTCTCGGGAAACCTCATTAGCACATTAAAATTTCTAATTAAAATTTTGATGGGAAGAAATGTGAAATTACCAACTCAAAACGCAAGTTCCATCGAAATTCTTTTGAATTTATTTGACTTATTTTTTGGTTATTCATACACAGAAAAAAATTTTTCACCAATTAAGGGTGTTAATAAGTTTTAAATTAAATTTTAAATAACTTTTTAATTGATTCAAAAATATATATTTGTTCAAAACAGACCAAAATTAATTGAATCAATTAATTATTTCATTAAACTTTAATCTGAATTAAAGCCTTTAATTGATAAAAGTAACTTTTTCTGTGTATGCTGTCAGAAGTGCGATTTATACCAAAATCAATCAATTAAAAAGAGCCGATTAAAAGTAGGCTCTAAGTAGTGTCGCTGACTTATGCGGCAGAACAGTAAACTTTTACCCAATCGAGGTCGATCTATGAAGTAACTCTAATGAAAAACAGGGTGAATGACGACGTAATAGAAGAATTTTCCCTAGACGTTGCTAAAACGCTAATTTGTTCAACAAAACCCTAAATAACGTTAAATGCTTATTCAGACAACTCCGAAAGTGGGAAGATCTGGAAAAAGATTTAAAAGTGATAACTCTGAAAACTCAACAAAAAAAAATAAAAAATCCTTGTTTGCAGAGCCTAAGTAGCACATGATCTAGTTTGACTTCCTGCAGGCATAAACCTAGAATTACCAAAGGGTATTGGAGGAACCAAAGTCTTTCAGTGGGTTGCCAATAAGAATCGGAAAAGTTGAAAAAAAATAGAGAGGCCGTTACAAAGGAAGCCACAAAAAATACTTATAAATCTGTGATCACTTATAATGCTCTGGATGGAAGGCAAAAATTTAGGCTTACAGGCAAGATCATACCGATCTCGGAAGCCATTGGACAAATAAGCGATCTAAATTGTGATAAAAAAGATTGATTAGTGGGTCTTAGTATGGGATAATAAAGTTGATAATTACAAATCGGAAACACTGAAAAACAAAGGGTGTTTAAAATGGACCCAGAATCCCACCTACACAATTACCCGTATATGACTTCAATTTAAAGAAAAAAAAAACGAACACAAATTTTAAAAGAATTTCTCCAAACTTTTATAATTCAATAAAAATATGAAAACAATTCGATTGCAACTGCTAAATACCAACAACTTAAATAATTTATTAACCAATTTATACAACCATTATTGATGGATGTAATTTAATAAGTGCTTCGACGTACATAAGAGTATAATGCTCCACATTGAATTGTTTAATTGAGCAGATACACATGAACAATAAAACAAACTCACACTTTTTCTTATACACTCACATTCATATTTTTTGCACGTAGTGTGTTCATTAGGTCTGGTAAAACTTTTCTACGAGTCAATTGGCTTAAAAATGCGTACGTAAATTTAAGTACTCAAAATGAACAAAATAAATTGGTTTTACAAGTACCAAATGTTCCAATAACACAAGTGAACTATTTGTAAACACCCAGCAAACACAAAGGCAAACGTTTGAAATAGTTGGCATTTTTTGTATATTTTTTCATCTGATAGTACACGTAATTGTCAAACCTTTTTTTGTAAGAACAAGGAACATGTTTTCAGGTGAAAACATTTGACGATACAACCCACATTGCGTCGAATCTCAAGTGATTTTATCGAGTTGAATACTCAATAAGCTTCTTGGCCATCTGATGTAAGCTGTCGAGTAGCTGTACCTGTTGTATTCCATTTTTGGCCGGATATACATAGGTGGTATAAATAGTAAGACGATCAGATGAAGTGGAGTATAAACGGAGAAACTTGAAAGCTTCCTTAGAGACTTGAAAATGAGTTTAGTCCATCTAAGATCACACTGGATTTTCATGCCAAGAAAATAATAATTATATCATCCACAATAAGAGATGAAGCATCATTTCCGTTATCCCAACGGTGCCTATCATACTTTTGTTTAGCAAATGCAACTTTTATAGTCAGCGAATATTTGAAAATCTAAACTTGGACCCAGTAGATTCTAAAATGCCATTTTTGCCCCTTTTGTGGGCGGTGACGTATAATATTATTTGAAAAAGTAATGTAATTAATAAAAGAAATGGAGTACATACATACGCCTTAATAGTATAAAAATAAAGTTTTTGAGTTTTAATAGGTACTTGGAGGTATCCCTCCAATCCCACCCCCCGAAACGTCTATGTGAATTTTTTTTTCTAATTTCCAAAAACTATTAATTTTTAAGCTTTTAGGACGAAGATAAGGTGCTAGACCAGTCTCCATCACCCAGGAATATTAATAAGAGATATTTTTGTAATTTATTACTTCATAGTATTTAATTTATCTGAAAATAATCAATTTATTCATAACCAGCTGTGCCCGCCATTTCGTCAGCCTCCTTATTTTGCTTTAAAGGAAATCACTTTAGGACTCTTACTTTTATAGTGCTTCAGGTATAGTTTATGTTATTACTTTATATAGAGGTACCCATCCCTGTATAATTACTCAGAAACATAGGTTTTATATAAAATTTTAAAATTTTTATAAAATTGCAAAATTATTGCAGAGTAATATAAATAGTGTTTTAAATTACCCGCTGACAAAAATAAAAGTTGCTGCCAATATTTCAGCACCATTAAATTGATAAAATTGCGTACTTTTACTACTTGTTCTCTCTATCTGTCATGGTAATTAGATATTTTTACGGGAAAAGATATCCTCCATAAAATTTTATTAAAATTCATCCAGTAGATTTTACGTGATGCGAACACAAACAGACAGACATGCATAAAATCACAGTTTTAGTATATGTATGTATAGATAATAACTTCCCTGCAGGAAATGTCAATAGTGAATCTGTAGTGACTTACTATTGACACAGTCACCAGTACTAGTGACTTATAATACCCAAGACAATGCTATTTACTATAGACATTTAACATGTGCATGTCATTGAAAATCCACTACTGACATTGGTACTATTGACTAGGTAGTTCTTTTGGGACCATATGTAGACATTGGAACTAGTGATTCACTAGTACATTTTAGTAATTCTAGTCTACAATTTTGATAGTTTTCTGACTTGACGTACATACATACATATGTACTCATATAATAATAAAAAATTAAGAAGAAGCAAATATAAAAATGTAGACGATTTGTTGACAAAGTCGCCAAAGAGTCACCATAATAGTTGACAAAAGTGGTGATTTGGGGACAATTGCCCTCAGGTTTCCTTCAGGGTTATTTATATTAGTAAAAATTAATTTTATTTAAAATAATAACAATCAAATTATTTAAAACAACTTAGAAACCAAAAACATTTTATGACCGCAAAAATGTTTCTTACTCGTATCTACCTATGCAAGATGGGCAAAAACAGAAAAAAGGTGAAATTTGGAAAAAAAAATCGCAAAAACACGCAACGTTTTGTTATACAGTCTAAAAGTAGAGATATCAAATTTAATAGTTATATATAACATTTTTAAGATCGCGATTGCCCTCACTCTCAAAAATTTTTTTGCTTTTTTTTTGGCAAAAAATGAAACAAAAAAATACTTTTTTTTTAATGGAACGAAATTTTTTCATAAAAATTTAATTTAAAATTTTTATAAAAATTTACTTAAGTAGCTGTTAATACAACTTTTCAGCTTTTCACAGAAAAAAGAATCAATACAAAATCTTAATTCGTTTAGACACAAAAATTATATTACAAACCTCTTAAAATCGTAAGAAGGCAATTCAATTTACTCAACTTTCCTGATTTTAACAGTGTCCCAAAACGAAAAATCTCAAGCAAAAGCCTTGAAAATTTTCTATATAATTTAGAAGTTTGTTGTCTGTGGAGCTGCGTACGTAAATTTTTACATTTCTTAAATTAAATTTTTGGCTTAATGTCCGGCTAGATTGGCAAAATACCCCTATGTGCGTTGTTACATAAGTTGTTAATTATTACCTGCTGCATAAACTGTATAACTAATAAGAAGTATTATCGAAAACTGAGCTCGAACAGGATGAACTGTATACCCTCCCTTATCAACATTGCCCTTAAAGAAACTTCTGTTAATTTTTTTCTATTTTTGTAATTTAAATTTATAAAAAAAACGTTGAAAAATAGCTCTATAATACTGTGGGTGCCCCGGTAGACTAATAGGTAATATGTTAGTCTATTATTCTGGGGGTCGTGGGTTCGATTCCCATAAATACTCTGGGTGTTTCACTACAACCTGTGAAGTTCTGCGTTACTATGGTCAGTAAATTAAGTTAGAATATAATTTGTAATTGGCAATAAATAAATAAACTTGACAACAAAAACATTTCTCAATTTAAGAAAAAAAGCTAACTATTAAGTCCCGTTGCAATTTTTGTTTCTGCAACACATGCATTTGTTGTTGAGAGATTAAATAAAATGTACATGAAACTCTTCTGTGACTCTCTACTGTTGTTGTTGTTTGTTGTCTTCGACATGAAAATGGCTGTATAAAAGTATACAGTCGTCAGAAATACCATTTTTAAAGTATGGACAAAATGTTTCAGAAACCAAAATTGCAAGTGTGGAACGGGACTAAGAAAACTGTTAATTAAATCATTTTCCACCGCTTATCATTCGAGAATAACAATGATTTTGATTTCAAAACCTTCCTGAATTTATGATCAAACTGGTGTGTTTGCTGGGTATTTAGCAGTATGTAGTTATAGCTTTTTGTATGAGTGTTGCTGTTTTTTTTTTTTTTTTTGGTGTGTGTGGCATGAAAACCAAAATATGTACGAGTACATACATATTTAAAATAATACAACAATAATAAATAAATAAAGTCCACTTGAAACGGGCAAAAATTATTAATTTTATTCGAATTGTTTTTGCAATTTAATATTATTGTTTGCTGCATGAAGAAAAGTTTACGAAATTAATCGTTAAGTAAGTTAAGGAGCCACTCCAATCTTATTTTTGTTTTATTTTTTCGATTATTTTCGAAACAATTTGAAATTTTCAGTTTAACTGAACATTATAAATGTGTTAATGTGGTCAAGAGGTGGCAGCAGTCTTCTGCTTTGTGATTCATATGCTTTGGCGAGGTTTAATCTGGAGCTTTAAAAGAGATTCTTAATCTTAAATAAAATATGTATATATAGATTGGAACTTGTCTTTGCAAAATTATGTAAACTACAGCATTCTGATAGCACTACACCTCAAAAACCACGCTTATATCTCTTACTAGGTGTGCCCACCACTTCGTCAGCGTTCTTCAATATTTTGTTCGATTTTGCTTTGAAGCAAACCACTTGCGTGCCTCCTTACAAAATTTTTTTAAAATCCATCCAGTAGTTTTTACGTGATGCGAACGTCAATGAAAACCAGACAGACAGCCGGAACTGAGTTACTATTTTATTATATGTATAGATTTGTTTCTTGGCTAGTAGTATAAGCTAGGCCAGGCTAACTTATTTAATGTAAATAAAACAACAATTTCATTACATTTTTCCCGACGTTTAACCAATTCCTTATTGACTTTTTCAATATCATTTGGACGATCATGGAGAAGAGATATGTTGATCAGATGAAAATGCACAAAATTTTACTCTGACATCTTAGAGTTTCCTCTTTATAACTTTAGGGCATTTTCGCCAGAAAATTGTTTGTGTATTGGTTCAAATTAATTTTAGATTCAAAAACCACCATAAACGTCTATTTGATGAGCCGTCCAGAGCTGAACCGGCAGGATTTTAAATAAAATTCCTAAAGCCACAGAATCCTCTTTTCATCTCTTATCGATATAGCTTAACAGTTAACATTAGTATTATGTGAATTGCAGGGCTCTAGTACGAAGGCATGGATATACATATTTCTTGATAATGGTATCGGTGTTAGGGGTAATTTTTTGTTTGTACTCCACTCGTAAATAATGATTTTTCAAGTGTGGCTCCTAGTGACCATAGAGCTAGACCATTCCTAACTAAATATTTAATAAGGTCACCTTGATATATTAGATAGGTCTTCTATAAAGTTTGCTTCAAGAAATTTAAATCTTAAATAACGTAGAGCCGAACATTTGCAAAGATGGTGGAAAACCGTTTCTTTCTTACCCTTCAGCGGGCAGATATGATTGTTCCTATTATAGGAAAGTTCTCGCCTACTACTATGTTCATCGAACAGACTATGACCCGTTAACCAGCAACCTTGAAATGTCCTTCCGTTTCCTTTTTGTCAATTGAGGTTCACGCTGGTTATTTTAACAAGCGTTCATTTCGCGCTATCTTACCTCAGCTCTCTGAAGTTAATATCCGAAATTGTTGTTTTTAATAAAACCAAGCCGCTTAGCGACCAATAATGCACTGAAGACGTCAAAAGCGGTTTCAGTATTAAATACTCAAATTTATGACTTTTACTACCGTTTTTAACACATTGCATTTTTGTGGTAACTGCTTTAAAAGTTAGTTAAAAATCCCAAATCTATAAACTAGATTTTTTATTCTTAATCACTTTTCCAACAATGATTAAGTTTATAATTTAGTTTTAGTTTGCGGTCGACTACAAAACTGGCCACCTTAATCACGAAATTATATTTGTTTGTAGAGTCTTGTTCTTTTTTCTTTTTCCTTTAATAGACAAACACTTCATTGATTTTTTTGGTATATTGAGAGGCATCTTTTCTTTTTCATTTAATGTTTAAAAACTAAAAAAATATTGAAATTCATGATGAGACATTAAACACCCAACATGAAGCAATACAATACGACGCCATTGTGGTTAGTCAACCCAATCTCTATCTGATCTTTCACTAGATCTTCGTAGCGAACCAAAAAAATAAAAATAAAAATATCTTGAGAAAAAAAGTCTAGTTAACAACAAAAAGAAAAGATGACAACAAAATAGCAACAACAGTGGTGTGGCAAAGAACCCATCAATACTTTTTAGATCAAACTCGTACGCACATTCTCTAGTCGTAGTCGTCGTATGAACTCATAGAATGAACATTAAAAACAGTCACTTAGAATTAAGAAATAAAGGTTTGTTTGTTCTTATTATTTTTGTTTTATTCGTTTTCAATATGTTTTCTTTTTTAAGTTTTTGTTGCACATTCAATCGAAGTTTTATTTATTTTTTATATTTTTTTTTGTGTTTTGTTCAAAATGAACATCAAAAAAAATCTTGCAACTCCAATAGCCATAACAACAGCTGCGTTAACCTTTTTACAGAGTTTGAGTAAAATATAAATGAGTAGAATCTTTTTTAAAATGAATTAAAATAATTTTTGTTTTCGGGCATGTGCTGAAATTTCACATCGCCTTCAAAGTGAAATATTTTCAAATACATATGTGCCAATTAATTTCAAAGTGATCTAAGTCAGAATTTAATTTTTTTTTAACTAGTAAATTTATTAAGAAGAATGTGTAACTTTGACATTCTAGTTCGCATTGTTGTTAACAAACTAGTTGAAAAAAAAATTTAAGAAAATGTGGTGTAAAATTGCTGATAAACTGATAAACTCATTGTTTTTCAATTTTAACTTAGACCACTTTCAAAATAATGGACACATATTTGCTGCTCTGTATTTCAAATTTACAAAAATTTTTCTATAAAAATATTCAAATGATATAAAAATCACAACAAAAAATGTGGAACTATTTCATTTCGGAGTGGATGTGGAATTTCGCATGCCGATTTCTAAACTATTCTAAACTACAGATGGGTTCCCATTTTTCTATGACTATAAAAGACGTGGAAATATCTTTCAGGATTTTTTGAATACTCGTATACCAATACCCATTGAACCGTCATATACAATCAGGAGTTAAGTTAAAGAAAATTTCAGGAAACTGTGTATACAAAAGTCTTCCCGAAATAAAAATTAGCTGCTCATAACGCGGTCTTGAGCTTGAATAATTTGCATACCACCTTCTAAAGTTAACAGAGTGTTATCATTGGATGAACAGTATTCCTACTATATGATTTTCCAGAGTACGTCTGGATTCAACCTCGCTAAAGACTATACTATTGGGTTGGCAACTAAGTGATTGGCGATTTTATAAATATATGGACTTTACACTTTGTTTTGGTTTGGTTAACGTGGTCAAAGCATCTAACCTATATACTTTCCTTATTGTTTGGACCTCTTTCTACCTTTATTTTGGTAAAAAAAATATTTTGAACTAAAGCATAGTTTTGTTTTTATCCCAATTTAAAAATGGAAAAGGCAAGAACGCATCGCAAGGACAAAAAAGTTATGTGCCGTATATGGAAATGATGCCTTGAAAGAAAGATTTCAGATGTCGGTTCGGTATCCCCCTGAAGACTTGCAGCCTCTTGCAAGAAAAACGCCACAGCCTTAAATACAATTTTTATTAAAATTTTACCATAAAGTGGATTTAACAGCTGTCACGACTGCTTGCCAAAATTGCTGCCTCATATAAAAAATGAGTGAAAGTTAACATTGAAAAGAGTGATCCCATAATGACGAGATTTTGACCTACAGTGGGTGACAACTTAAAGGAAACTTTTTTGGGAAACTTTCCATTCTATGTATTCGTCAGTCAAGAAATTTCTATTGTCAGGTAATGCTGGCAATTGAATGATAATTTATTCGGATTAGCTGTTCTTTTAAGGAGAGCCTGACGTAGGTATTATTTAATATCACAGGGCAAGGCGTTAGGGCACGAGACCTCGAGCAGGGGTTTATGTAATTCTATAAACAAGGAGTTTGACAGATGGAATTAGTAGAAAATGTTATTCGTATAAGGTAACAATTGTGAAGGTGACTGAGCTTGGCAAGGTCGTATTGCCAAAACACACCTAATAAATTTACGTATACACAATAAACCTTTAATAAATTCGAAATTACAGTTGAGAAATATATTTAATTTGCGATATGAAAGTTCGACTCTTTATATAGGTAGCATTACACAAATTATTTCTACCAAACCTAAACCCTCGTCTACGAGTTGAGAAATGTTGATAGCTAATGAAGAAGTGGGTAATGTAGACGGCGGTAAATACAAGAACTTTGAAAGCTTCACATGGAATTGCCAACAGCAAATTTTATGCCTTCTATTTATGATCTGCAGTATATGTGATCAGCACTTTTTGCAATAATTTATTTTCGCGCATTAATCTCTCCTCAAGAAATAACTACTTTAAATCTCTGTTCTAAACGCACAATATTGATCCGGCCGATTCTATTCCCAACAATACTGTTGTTTTGTTTTGAAGAATCTGATTTTTCTTTTTTATTTTTTTGTAAGAGAAGCGCTACGGCGACAACAAAAACTGCTAACGAAAAAAAATACAAAATAAGAATTGATAAACGAAACACACAACAAAAAAAAAACACAGTAAGAACTAGAAGCAGAAGAAAATGACTAAAATAGTTTACGACCGACCAAGTTACGTGAAATAATGACTAGTTTGTGTTTTAGTTTTTCGTTTGTAACCATATAATCGGTCACTGACTTGTCAGCATGGTTGCTTGCAATTTGAGAACTCCCAACTCTTTTTTATTTTGTTTTATGTTTTTGTTGTTTTATTTTTGTGTTGCTTACTTTTTTATGCTTTTTTATGTTTTAAGATTTTTGAAACCAAGTATTAACCAAACATTTCTGTGGTTCCACCGGTAGTCTGACTCCTCAATGACAATCTGTGTGCAGCAGGGATGGAGATTTGAATACACTACAGCTATACTTTGTCTCTTCTCAAATAGTAAACATTAATGTAAGTAGTTATAATGCGGTCTAAATACTTAGTTTTCGTTCACTTAAGCTTCTTTTTTCTCAATCTTCGTGGTCGTTATTTCAAAACACATTTTAGTGATTATAATAGACTTAGGCATTTTTAACTATCGGATGGTTAAATTTTAAGAGCCGATATTGAATGTGAACCACACCTAAACGTCAAGTTTTTTTCTGCATTTAATTTGACATATCTCAATTTCAAACTAACTCAATTTGAACCATGGAAAGATACACAATACGAGTGGTGGTAAGAAATGGCAACAGTGGAAAATCATCTTCAGTGATGAGGCACATTTTCAGCTCATCAATAAGCAGAATTGCCGCATTTAGGCGAATGATAATCCAAGAGTGATTGTCGAAAAACTAATGCACCCACAAAGAGTGACTGTTTGGTGCGATTTATGGGCTGGCGGTCAGGCAGTTACTGTGAATGTTGTTCGCTATCGTGAGATTATAACCAACTTTTTATGGCCCAAATTGGAATATATGGATGTGGACGTTATGTGGTTTCAACAGGACAGTGCCATTTGCTCTTTTGCGTGACAAATTCAATGGCCGTGTTATCTCACGTGGTGGCGATGTCTATTGTCCGCCAAGATCATGTGATTTTACACCGTTGGACCTCTTTTTTTGGGGGTTATTTGAAAGAAAAGGTGTACGTTGATAAGCCAGCAACAATTCAAGAGCTAAAGGATGAGATAATTCGGCACATTATCGGCATATAACCTTAATTATACCTCAACGTCATTACAATCTTGGAGCATCGGATGGAGGTGTGCCGCCGAGGTCGAGGCGGCCATTTGGCCGATATTTTGTTCTATACATAATTTAACCATACCAATATTATCAAAATAAAAAGAAATGACAATAATTTCCTAAATAATTTGTGTTTTATTCAAAATCAACATCGGCCCTTAAAATTTAACCACCCTTCATAAGTTGGCAGATCCTTCGATATATCTTAAACTGGGTAACTGCATTAGTTACAGGTCATGAAAACTTCAAATTTTATCTGGCTAAGATTAAAATCGAGGCAAAATTTCAACGGAAGCAAATATTGTTTGCGTGAATGTCCACTACTCATCCTTAGGGGACTGTGTGGTGACTACGTGAGAGTAAAAATCAAGGAACTTACGCACATGAACATTGTTGTTGTTTAAGTCTCTCTAGCTCTCTATTTGCTTTGGTTGTCAGCAAAACACAAATTTATCTACTTTATACGTAAACACATTGCAAAAGACAAAAAAAGAGAGAGAATAGTGTCAAACAACAACAATTTTCATGTGTTACGTTGCTTTAAAGTACTTTTTAACTAATTCTACCTTTAATGATTGTAAGGTAAAAGTCGTTAATACAAATCAGAAGTCATTCAGAAACGAAGAGTCGAAAAGGGCCCATAAAGTTAGTAGTCTGATACGCTATCCTCCCTATTTTATCAAATAAAACCTACTGAATATGTAAATATTAGAAATATTATAATAGTTTAACGAACAAACTTAAATATTTTTAAATCCTATTTATGAAATTTCAGTTATCCATACCTGGCGTGTGTGTACTCATGCAGTTATGCACCGTAAGAAGACATATACGAAATATAATCTCTTGGTTGACACTGAGATGGCAAAAGTTAGACAAGAAGAATAGAGAATTTGTCAACATATGCGATTGTGTGCGTAAACGTGTAAGTGTGTATGTTAATTTGTCCATATTAAAGAATGTTAAGGAAATTAAAAACAAATTATAAAACCTGACACAGAGTTCAAATGTTTGAATTAACATTTTTCTAGTCAATCAAGAATTATTAAGTATTTTGGTAAAAGAAATTTAATTAAATTTTAAAGTGATTATGTTTTGTTAAAATCATCACTTAAAATTAACATTGAATTTTTAATTAGTAAGATCGTTATTCGTTAAGTTGTAAACCCGAACTCAAGCCTTATATTAGCGAATAGATCATAGTGATCACAAACTAATAAGCTGGCTCTTGTATTTTAAATACAGGCTTTTAAATATTTTTAGCATAAAAGAATATTTACTATTTTATTATAAGTGTCTCATATAAGAGGGAATAAATATTTGCCAAAAATAGAGTGGTTACGATTATTTCGTAAAATATTTGTCATAAGTGTGAATTAAGCTTAAGAATCAAAAATTGGTTTAATTTTGTCGTAACTTAAATGAAAATGGATAAGTGAAAAACAATGATTGTTTATATAATCTGGTACCAATAATTTTTTTTTCAAATAACGTATTTTACAACTGGTCACTCAATAATTAGAATTAAGTAAGAAGAATATAATTTTTACAGAAACCTTAATTAATAATTATTTAATTTAATCGCTATTTACTTATTACTAATTGCGATAATTTTTCACTTTGTATGGGAGGTACCACGCCCACTACTCCAATCCAGTCTGTGATTTGCTATGAATATTAATAAGGGAGTTGCTGGTGGAAAATGTCAAATATATACCTATTATAGTTCACTAGCTACTTAAAAAGTGGGCGTAGAAGTGGGAGTGGTCACCTTTTCTTTACGTAAAAACCTAAGCTGGGTTATTTGTCTAAGTGTTAGTTTTCCCATGGCATCCACATTTAACAAGCTTCTGTCCATGTTCCTAAGTATTATGCTAGCGAGTGCTGGACATTCACACACAATGTTCGCTACCGTCTTAGGCACAATGTACAAGTATCATCATCTTCGATTATCATCTTGGATAGATAATACTTAAAGCTTTCATGACGTGTCACTCACGCCATTATCCAGCTTAAGGTACTTCTATTGTATCTGAGTACCTTACTGGCCTTCGTGTCAAGGAGCTCTTTGAGCACCATTCGAGCCTGTTTATATGTAGTATCCTCCTTTCACCTTTTCAGGTTCAACCACTGTAGGACCTTCGCTGACATTAGGCCATTACCCAGCGCTACTCTGGGTTCTGGTTAACAGAAATTCACAGCAGATTCCCTTTTTGCTAGTTGGTATGCTGCTTCATCATCAAGCAGATTACTTACCATCTTTTAATGGGATGATTGTGGTAATCATCTTGTCCCAATGGATTTAAGGTCTCAAATAATCAGTTTCTATGTTCTCTAGTTGATATTTTCTTACCTGCGAAGAGTGTCCATAACTATTAATATTTAATTGTTTATTCTTACTTAATCTTAGTTGTGTTCTTAAAGCATATTATTTTATACATAAGTTTAAAGGGTCGATTCCCAGTATTCTACACAGTGCGTCAGTTGCTGTTGATTTCCTGGCTCCTGTGAGGCTCAGTGCTACTATTCTATTTACTTTTTCTATAAATGTCACATGAGTACGTCTTTCCATAATTGGTCAGATTACAAGTGCTCCATGACACAATATTGGCCTTACTATAGCGGTGTATATCCATACGTGGATGTTATTCCAATTAGAGCTTCACAGGAATACATTGCAGCATATGCCTTTCTAACTTTCTTATGAAGGTTACATTTTAGTACAACTGTATTGACTGATATATCTGATCTGACAACTGTCGATATTGATTCAGAAGTTCCTCTGAAATTTAGGTTATGTAATATTGAACGAACAAATTTTTTAGTAAAAAATTTCCCGTATTCTATTTTTCTAAAAAAAAAATGTTTAATATAGAAAAATGATAAGAATTGCCACAGCGATCCAGAAAATGAATTACATTATCCAACTTTTCTTTACCTCTTTATAACAATGAACCTAAGCAACTCACCTACATATATTTCGGTTCGACAAGTATGTTGTATCATTTTCGCTTTTATTTCTTGTTCTACCTCCAGATGAAGTTCGCAATGGGGGGATTATATATCAATGGTCATTTAAGGTTTCTATGTAAAATAAAATAAATTGTTTTTTGAACTAAAGCTTAATATTCTAATATTTATAATTAATATTGAATATTTTTTAAATTTTATTAGTCGAATTATTTATTAACATACAATTGAAGTAAGGCTTAAGTTCGTTTTATTCAATAAGGTGGTAAATATTAAGAAAGAAAAATTTGAAACAAGAGGAAAGATTTAGATGGTGGTAGACATCGATCTTACCAACTGAAGATAGATGATTGAATACAATTTTTGGGTTGAAAAGTATATGTAAACGCCATCCAAAGTAGATAGATGCGTTAAATGCTGAAGAAGGCTGTCTAGAAACAGCATTTTATTCTGCTAGTTTCTAAAATAAAATTTTTCCCATTTTTCTTTAAAATTAATCACCTAATTTGTAAAAAAAAATTATTTAAACTTAAAGAGCACGAACTTAAACATTGCTTAAAAACTTAATTTATAATAGAAATATTTTAAAATGAATTTTGTTCAAAAATGTTTTTTTTTACTTAAAAATTTAAATTTATTGGGAAAAAAATACTTGAAGCGAATTGGTTGTGATATTGCATTTCACTATATTTTTCTTTAGCATTTCAATTTTAGAAGAATAAAAAAACATTTAATGATTCAAACCTAAAATGCTTAATTTTGCAAAAAAGAAAACAATAAAAACCGTCAGTCATTCCCATATCAAATGACCAAAGTTCATATTTGTCATTTAATATTTGAGCTCTTAAGTGTTTATTTTTTTTTTTTAATTTTGTGCCATTAAAAGTACGACTTCCAAATGCTAAAGACAACAAAAAGGCTTTGGTTGTTTAACAATAACCCAGCATAAAATTAAGTTCAATAGGGCGGAGCAAAAAAGTGCGATTAAAAACAAATTTCCAAATTAAGACCGCCGATTTCTTTACCGTATTAAAGGTACTGCATACTTCAAGGCATCTTCATCATTTTTGAAAGCAGTATATTTTAAGCCATGTTACCATCTTCTAGCAGAAATAGCGAAATATGCAGTTACGTATTTAAAGAAGCTTAAAACACATCCAAAGCCGCTGGCCCGCAACATACTAAATGAACGTGGGTATATTCGTCTAAGAAGGAGGGACATTGGTTCGCTTGCACCAACGTCAGAGTGATGACCCGCAAATGATAGCAGCGACCGTGAAACATAAAATTTTTTGTCTAGCACTGGCTGGACTTAACAAGTAAATTTATTTTTATTTTAGATTTAAGATATAAGTAAGTATGGTTAGTTTAAATACATTGAAGATAAAAAAATAAAAAAAAAAATAAAAAAAATAAAAAAAATATGAAAAAAAATGTTGCGCAACAGATGGCGCTGTTTTAAAATAATGAGTAACTCATTTCCTGTCTGTTTTTTGCAGAGTTTTACAATAATTTTTAGAATTTCAGAATTTTATATAAAATTTAGATATTTATACAGGGATGGATACCTTTATATAATACGCACACAACGTGTGTGGGCACAGTTAGTACTATATAAAGAATAAAAGTTCAAAGAATATTCAGAAGTACAAACAGTCTCAGAAATTTGTGGAACAAGATTAACGTGAGTACCTGCCATACTCGGCCTAACCTCACGGTGGTCTTACCACCGAGTGAAACTTAGACGTGGACTAGCCCCCATTGTGTAGTATAACAACACTTTACGATTGCCACCAATCGCTTATTGTGTGTGATACAGTCACAATGAGTAGCAATTTATATAATATGGCAAGCCTTTCCAAGGCAAGCCTAGATCCACATTATAACCTCTTGCTTAGGGGTTTGGAGACTATCCAAACTCCGTCTGTTGAGAGTGCAACAGCACACTTGATCGACTTTGCACCTTACCTACTTAATCGATCTTAAACCACAACCACCACGTGTACCTCCGAAGGGGACCTCACCAATAACCAGTCACAGAGAGGATAGGCTCTCTGTGGGGCCACCGATTCCCGTGGTACCAGTCTTTTGGGCACTGGTCGGGCCTCGAAGAGAACCCGTATGTTTTCACACACAGACCTTTTCTTCCAGATTTAGGCTCTAGGAACCCTAGCGTCTGGTGCCCCTATTTTCCCCGAGTGGACCGCGTCAAAGCATTTGCCATATTCCTGCAGTGACATTTGGAACCCCCGGGGGTACAGTCTCAGGAATTATCAAATTGTGCTTGTATCATGAACAAAAGAAATAAGTAAAAGCGGAAGGGCTATAGCCACCCTCTGAAAAGTTGTTAAGCTACGCCGATATATGACCCAAACGCAGTTATTAAATACTGGAAAAAGACTACAAATCTATTTTTAAACATTTGTTATTTATTACGTTCTTTATTTTTTGCCGAAATCTATACATATATATAATAAAATAGTAACTCATTTCCGTCTGTCTGATTTTCTTTTGCGTTCGCATTACGTAAAGACTACTGGATGGATTTTAACAAAATTGCGTGAGGAGGTACCTTAGTATCCTGATTCCAATATAGAATACTTTTTTCCGCAATAACAAAAATATCTCATTTCCAAGAGAAAGTAAAGAAAAAGCAGTAAAAAACGCGGACACAGCTAGTTTTTAAATATTATTACATCGATACAAATCTATGACGTACTGGAATTATTGAGACAAGAAACTATTTTTCGGATTCTATTGTGCTTTGAGTTTATACCAAAATAATATGATTTATTGGCTGCTTTTAACTGATAACAGCAAAATGTAGTAAATGTTTGCTGGGATATTATTTCCCATATTTTAGTGGTAGTGAATAGTGCACATAACAGGGCTACCCATTATGTTTAGGCACAAATGTCTACTTACTAACCGTTCTAAATGGTATTAATGATGAAAAGATAAATACATACACACTTACATACGCTTAAATAGCAATATGTATTTATAACAATTTTTGTATCTGTATGCGAACAAATACTCATTTGAGTACTTAACCTACGTCAACCAAAATTACTTTGTGTGTAACTAATACAAAAAAAGTTCATTGAACTTAAATACATATTTACTAAAATAATGAAAATAAAACAAAAACCATAAGTCCGACACAAACTTTGAAAGAAAAGAATACGAAAACTAAATTAGATATTAACCGACTGCAATGCCAGCTAGGCAGGAGCATAAATAATTCTTAACCTTTATATGTTAACTTCATCTCAGAAAAATCGTTTTAAATGTTCAGCAAGCCAGATCATCAAGCATCCCAGCAAAAAATACTGATTCGCCATATGCAGGTTTGTAAGGGTATGATGAGTTGTTATTGCTTGAGATTTTTTTATTTATTACTAGCTGGGCCCTCCACTTCGTTAGAGTCCTTCAATATTTTGTGTTCGATTTTGCTTTGAAAGAAATCCACACCAAAGACCCTTACGTTTTTTTTTTTTTTTTTTTTTTTTTTAAGAGAAGTAACACTCACGCAATTAATGCCTATATTAACTGTGTTACTTCCTTTAGAAAGGGATAGTAGTAGATAAGACAGATGGTTAGTGCAATAGTAAAGCTTCGCAAGCGCTTCTGGAGTTCTTTAGGCAAATTAGTTTGAAGCTAGCATATTTATAATTCACCGGCGATTTAGTGCTATGTGGTAATACCGGCGCACAGTGTCGTGACTTCATATAACGAGTGGCCATAAATAGAAAAAGTTATTGTAAAGAACTGAAATTTGGCACATATATTTAGGTTGGCAAAACGTAACAAAATTAAAAAATTAAAAAAATTCGGAGCAAGGATTCGTGTCCTTCCCGTATATCCTGGAATTTATACGTGTCATAAAAGTTCGAAAAAATGCTACGATTCGCTTATTACTGCATAGTGAAGATATACTATACATATCTACTATACATATCACTATGCAGTAATACAGTTTCAAAAGATATATCTTCTATATTATCATCCTCCACATTTTCTTGATATTTATTTTTCCAAATCCATTTTTTGTTACTTAAAAATTGTGAAAAAATTATCAAAATAATTCGACTTTAAAGCCGTGTAACTTTTTATAGGTGTAACGCACATGAAAAACTAAACCACCTCTGGAATCGTGGGAGTCTCAGCTTTCATCCCATATGTGTTTTATTGACAAATTTTTTTTCCACTAGAAAGTTTACTGGCGCACTTAAGCGCAGCTAAATTTTTATTTTTATAAATTAAGATACTTTTTGTTATAAAATGAAAGAAAAAGTATCCCGGAAGTATTTGGAAATTTTTTTTCTTCACTATTATATGTTTGCTTATCACAACAAGTTATGTTTTGTTTTATTAACATAATACAACAACTAATGTAGTACAAATTTGGTTTATTTGCCAACTAAATTCAATTATTTAACCCTACGAAGTACATGCTCATTTTTATTCCTTTTTTATACAAAATTGCAGTTATTTCAAACCACAATTTTGAAGAGCCATATCTTTGAAAAAAATTATTATTTTAATATATTTTTTTTACGCTTATTAGTAAAAGTGTCTTTTATTAAATACCATTAGCCATTTTTTTAATTTCCATAATTAGATTTTTCTATATATGGCCAGGATCACAACACTGTGCGGCGTTTTTAGTTCCGCCTTAAGATATGCTACGTATCAGTTTATGTATTTTTTTACTTTATAAAAAGTAAAGTATTCATATCCGGATAGTTCAACTGGGTATTTTTACAGATTTTTCTCCACTTACGCGGAAAAAAAGTATCCTATATTGAGACCAGGATACTTAGGTACCTCCTCACAAAATTTTGTTAAAATCCATTAAGTAGTTTTCACGTGATGCGAACGTCAATGAAAAGCAGACAGACAGACAGCCAGACGGAAGTGAGTAACTATTTTATTATATGTATAGATAGATTACTTACAAAATATAATTATTGTAACTAATATCTGAGAAAAGGAGTTCTAGCTACATTGGCTTTCGACTCCGAAAGTTAATTATAAGGGATTTTTTTTAATAATTTTAAAATATGAATTTACAAATTAATTTTGTGTTATTATCACAGATATCTTTAAGCAAATCAGAGGGACGATTTGTTCCAAATATGTTTTTTCTGGATATGTTGTAATTAGAGCACTCATCAAGGATATTGGACACATTAAGCTGTGTGTTGCAGGTAGAACAGCGTGGGGCTGTTGTTGTAGTAGATATTTGTGGGAAAATTTGCAGTGACCTATCCTGAGTCGTACCATAGTCGTGGTTTCATTCCTGGAACTGCTTCCTGGATAAATTGGTTTTTTTTACCATTTGGGTTAACTTGATTTTTTATTGCGATTTCCCGATGAAAACTTAACATTTAATGTCATACAATTATTTAGGCAATATTTATGTGCATATGTGCTTACTATTAAGAGTTTGTATGACAGGAAAATATTGGCAGGGATGGCGCTCTGTGCAATTCTTCTTTTTTTAATTTTTAAAAAGCAAAGTAAAACTTTTAATATGCAACAAAAAAGGAAATTCCATATTTCCCAAAATAAAGGCAAAAAATCCCAAAATTGGAATTTTTAGTATGTTGCCCATTAATTCCACATATGGACTAGCTAGGGCTCATAATATAATAATTGGGAGTACAAATAGTGAGGAGACACTCCACAGAGAAAATACCTTTTCTTAAAAAAAAATCCTTAATTAACAAAGAAAACTTTGATCTTTAAATTTCCAAAAATATTCAAATATTTTTTTCGATATTTATTATTAAAATATTATTTGAATTGGAAAGAAACAAATTAAAATTAAATAAACAGATTTTTTGTATCAAAATAAAAATCATTTATTAACTATAAACATATAGATAATCTCTATATATAGCTTTATTGCAGCAGCCTTCTTTTTCCGATCCCAGCCAAAGTCAAATTTTCGATGTAAAATAGGTCAAATTGATGAACCTCCATTTTTCACAAAATTTGATTAGATGAAACAAAAATATAAAATTTGTATATACATACATATGTATGTATTCCTTAATAAAATTTTTTTCTATTAAAAAAACAAGATGAATGGCCCTTTTCAGGCTAAAATACATTAAAATTCAACAATTTTGAAATTTTTTAATTGAAAATTGTCTAGTTTTTAACTGACAGAAGATATAATCTTAAAAATTGTCCAAGGTATATTTATTTTACTAGGTAGTGGCGTCCCTACAACAAATACAAGAACAACATGGCATTTTGTTGTTGCTTTGTTCGAAATATCAAAAAACATATAAGAAAATTGAGAAGTGTTTTATTGCTTTCTCACTTCTATACTATAAAATTTCTGAACACATACAACTTTTGACATGTCGAACTACTAAATAAGCTGGGCGGACGACACTACCTAGTAAGATAAATATACCTTGAAATTGTCCATAATATTTTAAATTGCTTGTGAACTACGACAAAAAATTTTAAAAAATTTACTGAAAATTGTACTCAATATTTTGAAAAAAAAAAAATGGACCAGGGTACCGAAAAATCAAATATTTCAATTTCAGTGTATTGTGCTCAGCGTCAAACCTTAAGCTCTGATATGCTCATGTCAAATACTGGATCAATCGCCATTATACAAATGGCTGAGTTATCTCCAAAATTTGTTGATTCTACCACACTGTGCACTGGCTGGACTTAACAAGTATATTTGTTTTTACTATAAGTCTTGCTGCTAGTTTAAGTACACTGAAGATATAATAAATATAAAAAAACATGAGGAATACAGTAAACAGTCAACCAATGCCGCCAGTAGGGTCTAAAAATTATTCGTACAATATTTTTGCATTATTTGTGCGAGAAGTTTTAGGTTTAAAAGATAATCCTTTTTGTTGTTGTATTATTTATTTGTTGGTTTGTTTTTGTGTGCATACATATGTACGTACATATGTAAATATTCACATATACATGTGCGTATGCATAGCGTTTTTGTCAAAAACTCATTTGGAATTTTAATTTTCACTCAAACCATCGTTTTCTGCTTTTTGTCTTTCTATTATAAGTTTTCTTTTGTTTTCTTTTTAATTTTTTGTAAGCTTTTTAACTGCAAGTTAAACCCAAGTTAAAAGGCCATTAAACTTTTCTAATCTTTTTTGCATAATTTAGTGTAAAGATTAGCAAAATGAAATTTATCATTTTAACGAACGACACACATAAAAATGTCAATTTATTTAGTTCTTGTAAACAAGCGTAACAAAAAAGAAAATTGTAAATAAATTTCAATTAAATAAACAAATGTGGAGACATAAGAATGATTTTAAATTAATAGTTTTTAATTACTACTATATAAATAAATAAATAAATAAATGAAATTTTAAAAGAGAAACAATTTCATTTTAACACTTATGGCGTTTTCTTTTCTGAAAAAAATATTTTGCCTCAAGGTATATTTATTTTACTAGGTAGTGTCGTCCGCCCAGCTGATTTAGTAGTTCGACATGTCAAAAGTTGTATGTTGTTAGAAATTTTATGGTGCAGAAGTGAGAAAGCAATAAAACACATACAGGCCTTCTCAATTTTCTTCTATGTTTTATGACATTTCGAACTACAAAGCAATAACAAAATGCCATGTTGTTCTTGTATTGTTGTATTTGTTGTAGGGATGCCACTACCTAGTAAAATAAATATACCTTGTTTTGCCTTATTAATAAATAATACTTTTTATGGATCACCCAGCCCTTGAAAAGTGTGACCTTTTTATGATTTCAAAAGAACACAAAAGCAAACTGATTTTATATTTAACATTTAAGCCTATGTGACGTATAAAATAAAATATTTATTCACATAGAAATTTTAATTTAAAATAAAATTCTTGCTTTCAATAAAAAAAATTTACATATAAAAAAGGGCAAAATCCCACCCTGAATAAAAGTTGAATGGTAGCATATTTACCTGGTTTTGGTGCGACATATTTAGAAAAGAATTTAATAAGTGTAAAATATATGCAACATTTTTGTCAGAAGAGAAAACGCCATTAGTGATTTCATCGATATATTTATCTCCTAGATTTTCTAAATCAGAGTGCCATTACAGCGATTTTTACAAATCACTAGTTCCTTGTTTCTTGTTGGACGTAAATAAAAAATGGGCATGAATGTGGTTTTGAGTGGACATCCAACTTATTGGCATACTGATCGACAAAAAAAAACCTGATTTTTTTGATTTTAGCGTGATTAAGGGTATTTCAAAAGATATTAATAAATTTGAAGCATCACTTTCTTTCACCCCTTATTATTTCTATTTCGAATCCCTTAGAAATAATATAACCAACAACAAGCACTCACATAAATTGGTTAAATTATATAAAATATATTAGTTCTGTTTGTTCGGAGAATGTGCCGCTAAGAACAACAGAAGACGTAGAGCTGTGTCTTTATTAATTTGAGAATTAAGTCAAGTTAGCTGCACAATATGCAACAAAAATACCACAACAAACCAGATACAATCAGATTTAATCTGCGGATATCGAACGGCTCATGACTGAATAAAAAAATAACAGATCTCCCCAACTCAAAATCAGACTAAAAAAATGCAAACAGATTGGGGCTTGGGCAATCTAAAGTACGTTTACTGTAAAAGTCTGATATAGCTGACAGTTACTTTAAGGTTTGAGCTTTCAGATATTGAAAGGGCAATAACTGATTTGAACACCAAGAAAGCGCCTGATTAAAAAAAAAATAAAAACTAGCAATAAGAAGCTAATTGAGTTCCCCGAATATCACTAAAAATAATTATTTTTATATTTAATGTCATTTTACGTCTTGACTCTTTTCCTCCATATTGAAAGACTTCTTTGACAACTATGATTCCTAAACCAGGCAATGATCATAGAAAAGTAGAATCATAGAGACCCATAAGCGTTAAAAAAACATTTCAAAGCTATTGGAAAAGATTTTAATTTCTGTTGAACCCAATTCTAACCAGTATAGAATGTATTCAGAACCATCAATTCGGATTCAGAAAACAACACAGTACAATCAATCAAACACACAGTTAAGTGAATGTAGTCAAATTCACCTATAAGGAACGAAAATATTGTTCAGCCTTTTTTATGGACTTCACTCCAGGGAATGACATTGTATGGCAGAAAGGCTTAAAATATATAAGTTAAAGGTCAAACAGAGTCCAAATTATGGAGAAATCATTAGATACTTAATTACGAGATTTTATTATAATTGAATTAAATTAATATAAATTAAATAATTTTTTCTGGCAAAACCTTGTTGACAAAAGAGGCGAACATAGTGAATAGATGTTATCACCAAGTTAAGTCCATTGAACAATGCTATCAGAAAATTTAGTATAAAATTTCGGTGGTAGATTATATTGGGTTTCTTATAGCAGAATCAAACTGCCAAAATCTTAGTAGAATCTCACAAAAGTCTAAATTATTATTAGATCATTCTTTTAATTTCATGATTTTTCATTCCATGATTATTCCATGACTTTATGGATAAAACAAATTTTGTGATCCAAATTTGTTTTTAATTCCCTCTAACTAAAACGGTTTTTAACCCCTCAAGCGTTTGTTTCAACAACGGCCTCTTCTTTTGACCAGAACCTCTTAACAACTATTTCTTCAAATTTGGTAACAGCAAATGATCGCAAAGAACCAAATTATAGAGTGTAATCGGGATGAAGTAGCGGTTCGTACCATAATTCATGACATAGTGTGGTGGACACATACATTTGTATGTGCATTCGTCCATAAGCCGCAAGCAGACGAAAGCAACCTTTTCTTACCAGTGAAAATTTTTAGTACAGGACAAAACAAAATTTCATATTTTCTGTTGCACCAAACGGTATCTTGAGATCAACTACAAAATAGATTTTATTTTATATATAACATATTTAATTAGGCTGTCTGAACAACTAAAAATTTGCACAAATTAGTTGTACAACGTTAACTTCCATTATCTCAAAACTATACTTTTAAAGTAATAACTTCAAAACGCCATAATTTCGTCAATTTCTTAGATTTTTGCTTGATTTATTTACTTTCTGCACAGAATTTTGTACTTTATCGAAAAACACCGAAAAATCAATTTAGACCCCAGACAAGATAAGGTCGTCACCTTGAGTCTCATATATTTTTTTGCAGCACCCATCGCCCGTATAGCTTTTTTATGTCCAAATACACATCCAAGATAATGATACCCATATCCACAGCTACCATAAGCGCTTTCTTTTACCGTCCAAATCATTTCACAGATTTTATCGACTAATTGTGATAGAAATAAATTTGGGCAGTTTGCGCAAAACTCGTCAGTAGGCCTCAGCAGTCGATAATAGTCAACCGGAGCAGTGTTGAAAATTATTGTGCTGGTTTTACAAAAAGTGAAGGGAAAAGTATTAATAGTTCAAATTCGAGAAGGTCTCGAAATCTTCCACACCACCGCACAGTGTGGTAGATCGAAAATCTAACTGGAAAAAATTAATAAATTGCATTGGGTTCACTTCTAACTTATGAATTAAATAAAAAATTATTTCGAATATACATACATATGTATATGTAAATGATTATTAAAAAATCAATATTTTTAAAGAAGATTTTTTTTAATAAAATAAGCCAAACAATGGTTTTAATTTATTAACTTTCATATGCACCGTTAAAAGATTCTTTCTCCCCCAAAGCATCAACAGATAATAATAAAGGAACTTCTTTTTTTATCAAACTTCGAACTCAAAAGAAAGTGTGCTTGTAACGATCAGTGACAGATCCAGGGTCGTCGGTGAAAACAAATAAACCACAAGATTATTTGAGAACACGATATAATAATCTTCATTTCTCGCCTAAAGTTGTACTACTGCTCACAATTATCTTCTTGCTCGCTCACATGGTGCAGTCGTGTAGAAGATGCCTTAGATCTCTCAATCTTAGATTGACGACGATTACTACTGTGGTGGGTATCTCGTTGGGAGAGAATATATTAAGCACTCAGGAACAGGATCTTCTACTGTGCATGTGAACAACGACAACAGCTGTTCCTGCCTGCCAATAAAGACCAGGATTCACTATCCTACACAATCGTACGATTTAATCACAAAAAAATCTTACAGAATTCTGTCCTACTTAAAAAATCGTTTGAAAACGGCGTTGTAGCTACCACACTATCATGCAAAACAAGATTCTTTCATCGCATGGAAAAATACTATTTTATGATTTTTTTAAAAAGATTATCAAATCGTACAGACTGTCAAAAAATCTGTCACACACATACATTTTTAATCCACACTATCATACTTTTTGAGCACACATGCAATTTTTGACAAATCGTTCGACTAAGTATGATAGTGAATCATGGCCTTAAGATCTACTAATGGAAATATGTCTGTCCAATAGTATATAGTTCTTTGTTGCTATTTGACCTCTCCATCAACCTGTGGTTCCAAGTTCTACCACTGAAGATGTATCTTTACTACTTTAAGAGTTTCTATTAGAGATGTGTCCAACTTCTAATATTTGTCTTAGCGAAGTGTTTTAGTTTATTAAGCAGAAGCTGAGGTTTTTGTCAGCTGAAAAATTTGTCATTTTGTTCAAATAAATTATTTTATATGAATAAGATTTTAGCCATGACTTCTAAAATGAGAATATAAAATATTTTTTAAAAGATTTTTTGCAAGTAGTCACTTCCTTCTCCACTCCAAATTTTAACAAAGCCGAAAAGCAAATTTTATTAAATCCACAAACAAAAGTTCGCCCATTTACCTCAATGAAAACAGCCATCATTTTCTTGTTATTCCAAGGAACACTAAACTTATAAAATCTGTTTTCAATTTTCAACCGAAATAGAAAAACAAATTAAAATTTTAATTCGAAAATAATTCACACTTCTACAATTGATGCCCTTATAAAACACTTCCATTTGCATGCAATCTGGCTCATAAATAGAGAAGAGAGTGTAATGAAACTAAATTACAGACAATTATCTGAAAACAATAAAACTCAACAATTTAAATTGTTTTAGAAAATGTTTTGTGTGAATAATAGTATAATTTTCTTATCGTTGTTGTTGTTCAAAATAAACCAGATCAAGTCCTGTTGTCTATGAAAATATAAGGACGCATAGACAGGCGAAACGAACGGACGGACTGACGGACGGACAGACAGACACCCAGCCAGACAGTAGTCAAACAATATATTTTGCTAAAAGAACTTAAAACTATTTGTGGTGGCAAATGATGTAATGCATGTAAGTCTGTATTAGATTTTGGGTAAAATGGTTTTAAAACATTTAGCAGTTGCTGATAACAACACCACAGTGGAGAATATTTAAATTCTACAAAAAAAAAAGTATTTCAGCAACAGGCTCCATTCTTTTGTTGTTCTTTAATTTAATATTTAATATTTGTGTGCCATTTCATAAAAGAATGTATTCTCTGTTTTTAATGGTAGAAATTATTCTATGTTTCACTAATAATAATAATGAGTAATTTTTAGGGTCCCATATCCAAAGGGTGAAAACGTAACATTTTTAATTTTGCTCTAATGTCAGTCCATCTATCAGGGCTCTATATCAGAATTTACTATGGCTGCTAGAATAATTCATCTATCTATATCTATGTTACATATAATAAAATAGTAACTCATTTCCGTCTGTCTGTTCATTTCCGTTTGTGTTCGCATCTCGTAAAAACTACTGCTTGGATTTTAATAAAATTTTGTGAGGAGGTACCTTAGTATCCTCATTCCAATATAGGATATTTTTTTTCCAAGAGAAAGTGGAGAAAAAGCTGTGAAAGTACGGAGTTATTTTAGTAGTAAAGTAAATACATAAACCATAAACTGAACTGAACTAACCGGATATGCATACATAAACTGATATGTAGTTTATGGCGGCACTAAAAACGTAAGAGTCTTTGGTGTAAATGGCTTTCAAAGAAAAATTGAACAAAATATTGCAAGGACGCTGACGAAGTGGCGGGCACAGCTATATATCGATACATAAAACACAAAATGTGTTTTTTAGTTGAAGAACTGTAGTTAAAAGCGAACAGATCTTCCTAAAATTGTTATAGTGCGTTACTAGTTACCTGGTGGGTAAAATAGGGAGTATATATTTTTTGATTTTCTCATGGGCAAAGCAAACACTTATTATCGTATTGTTTGGGAACTATATATATATATATTTTTTTTTTCTTTGAAGGCAACAGTACTTGCTTATCTGCAGAAAACACCCAGAGTCTTTAGCTAGCGCGTTAGAAATCGAGGCACTCATAAGTAGACTGAGCAAGTAACTTTCTTATTGACATGCATAGTTTATCAAAAAAAAATGACTGAATTGGAATAGTGGTACCTCCCAGAGTAAATAAATTTTATTATGTACCTTAGAAACTATAGCTGGGTAAAAACTTCAATAGTAGCATTCAATATTACTTTGAAAATAACGTGCAAGTAAAAGTATGGCTTGGCGTGGTGTAGTGGTTAAAATTGGTTAACTTTAAACCGAAAGATACTGGTTCGAATCTCGGCAGAGACAAAAGATGTATTTCTCGGCAGAGACAAAAAAAAGTTTTTCATGGCGATGTTCGAGAACCTTCAACCTCCTTCAACCCACAAAGCAAAGGAGAGAGTGTGCTATAGCTTATTTGGTTAACAAAATATTGGCTACTTATTAGCTTGACAGACTTGGGTTCGTATCCCAGCCATTGCCAATTAATAATAAAAAGATATTATCCTAAACACGGAAATATAAAAATAAACATAAATATTTATTATATTGATGACAACTTGTCATTAAATTGATATCTATTTGCAGTGACCCCCACGAAACCCCTGAGTGTATGTGAGCACACACAACGAGACTCCACACAGACACACGTTGTGTGTGTCCTGACAATATTTTGTTCGATTTTGCCACACCAAATTTTAAGACTCCTACGTATTTACTTTATATAAAGGTACTCATCCCTATAAATTTATAATTAAAATTATTGTAAAGCTGTGTAAAAGGGGTTTAAAATATTTTAATAACAATTTAATTCCCCAAAATAAAAATACAAATCAAATACAAATTTTATTCATTTGGCTACTTGGCAGTAAGTAATTCATATCTTGTCATTAGTTTAAAACAGCACCATCTGTTGCGCAACCGTGTTTAAAATATCCCGCTCTCAAAAAATGCAGTACCTTTAAATTGCTAAAAAAAAAAATAGCGTACTTTTACTGCGTTTTCCACTTTCCGTTGGAAATAAAATATTTTTTCGGAAGAAAACTATTCTATATTAGAATAGGGATACTAAGGTATCTGTTTACAAAAGTTTATTAAAAATCCATCCAGTAGTTTTTTCGTGATGCGAACACAGACAGAAAGACAGACAAACAGACAGGAAATGAGTTACTGTTTTATTATATGTATATATTATATATTTAATCTGTCACACATTTATTCTTAAATATAATTAAGTTATAAAATAAGAAAATTGACCATATAAAAAGCAGAACACCACTACATTTTTATTTCAGCCACTTTATCTAGTTGGGGGCTCTTGCTATTTGTCATTTAATTGACATCTGTGACATTGCTATTGATGACAAAATTACGAACTTAAGTAAAGGTGATCAACAGAAGGATGCAGGGTTACACTTCACATAGTATTGATGTCAAATTATATCAGCGTTATGATGGTTTTTTCCATCAGTATAATTTTCACTTACAACAATACTCTCTGTGAAGCAATGCCTCTCATTATATAGATCCAAACCCGTATCACCCCTGAATCTTTCGCTAGCTCGTTTATCAAAAAATATGACAATTAAAATATAGTTATAGAAATTTGTGTTCCTTTAAAGCAACTAATTCCTTTAAATGCCAGTTAAGATGAACTCTGTATGTTTGAACATATTTCGAAAATACTGTCTACAACTAGTAGTTGTAGTCACTTAGTATTGTAAACGATGATGATGATGTTGTTGATGTAGATATTGAAACGGAAACTTCCGTTGACGTCAGAGCTTAACTGTTTACCCATAATACTGTTGCATAAACATATTTTATTTTTGGCAACTTAACCACCCAAAAAGTTGACTGCATTTGTGCATGTTTCCTGAAAGGTTGCTCTGTTAAATAAATGATGTGCCTTTTGTATGTTCTAACTTCATTCATACCATTTGCTGTTGTATGTACTCGTATGCAGGTTAAAGTTTGGATATGATCTTAGTTCTTATGTATGAATGTTTGTGTGAATGTGTATACATATTTGTGTGAATATTTGTTTTAAAGTTTGTATTTTGTAGAAGTGATGACTTAAATTGTTTTGGCAATTTATTAAGTACCAAAAGGGTATTGCACAGAATTTTGTAAAGTTAGTCATATCAAATAGTTGCCGCAAACTCACTTATCTACTAACATCTATGTATATGTATGTATGATTGGATGTGTTGTAAACACATGTGTTTGATTTCATGTAACAACAAGCAACATGTGATTGTTTAACACTTATAAAGGAATTAAAGGATATTCATAAATAAATAAAATTCATAATAGCTTTACAATAGAGGAGTTTTTAAGTAATAAAATTTTGAATTTTTGAAAATATGGTTATGATACCTGAAAGTAGTGATGGGATATTATGAGTAGTGCTATCGATAGTATAGATACTTAGTTAATACAATGTCTTTTATCCAAAGGCTCCCAACCAAAAAAAGTGGTTAAAATGAAAATGCATTGGTTTGCTAAATATTTAGCAAAGTGACACAACCCTACCTTGTTGAATGCTGGTATGCTAGCTGGTATGCTACTGATTTAAAATTTTTACATGTTTTATTCTCTGTGAGATTCTCGTTGAGATTGTGTATGTGCACACAGACCCTTAGGGGATTGCTTATATCGATAGTACAATAAACTATCGATAGCGATAGCTTAATTTACGATTTATATATCAAAGCAGTTAATTTAAAAAAAAATCACATAATCAAACATTATTACAATAATCGGAAAATTCAAGTTAAAAAAAGGAAAATTCTATACTTGTAAAAAAAAGAATGTAAGTGAAGCGGAATTAATAATTCTGTAGTACAACCAATCAATCCTCTACTTTTTATAATTCCACTAGCTCTTACTATTTATTTTAAACCTTAAAATTTAATAGCAATTGGCAAACAAAAATTTACAGAAATAAAACAACTGCGACAGTGGCAACACTTCTCGATTAACCAGTGATGCACAAAAACATTTAACAAATTTTCAGTTTATCATTAAAAGACAGTTAACCTGTTGAGCTACGGAAGACTTGGTGATGGTGAGCCCGTAGAAAACCAAATGTGTTCTAAAGGTGGAAAATTACTATCTTTTATAAAACTTAGTCCTATTATTTTTACTTATTACAACAGATGAAATAGGTTAAAAGGTTTAACAATCAGAATTGAAAATAAAAAATCTTCTTTTCAGCTGCCGGTTCCTATCGATTACCATTTTTATTCTTGTTCAGTTTCTTCTGCTTGCTTTTTTAATAAAAACAAACCTCTTTACAAAATTTTGATCAAGGTCGATAGTAATATCGACTTTAAGTTAAAGTTTATCTAAAATATCGATTGTGGTTACTATCGATAGTTTCCCACCACTACCTGGAAGAATAATCGGCCATCAGAGGTAGTTGCATGCAAGATTGATACAAGACAAGATTACGCCATGCGCATGTTTTCCCGTTAGATGACGTTGTTCGGCCAATGTAAGGTTGCCAAGTCGATAATCCACAAATTGCTGCAAATAAATATGTACGAATGAATCTAAGTAATAGATAAAAATTGGCAACACTGCAAATAAACTCATAATTTATATTAAAAACTCTCATAATTTATATTAAAAACTCTCATAATTTATAGTTATACTCTCAGTCAGAATTATTAGCCAATAGGAAGACAGCTTCGCAAAATTTTATTTTCGGGACGGCGTAACCTTGTCTTCTATCAATCTTTATTGCATGGGCCTTGTCAAATATCAACATTATACATATATTTCTTTTAAACTGCTTATAATATAATAGATTTTAATTCAGTGGATCAGAAGAAAATAGCCATACCCAGGATTTAAATTTTCCATAACATTACAAACAAAGAAACTGACAAATTCTGAGGTGCACAAAAATAGAAGGTTGGAGGATTGTGCCTCTCTGTAAGTGTTGATGGATTGTTTTCGAAACCTGGCACGACATTACAATATACAGAATTCAAAAGCAATAATGTTGAGAATTGCAGCTTTCTCGAGGCTATATTTAGGATTTTTAAATAATTTTAACCGCGTAGCGTTTTCTTAACTTTTTGTGGTTTTAAAATATGTAGCTTTTAATATATAGCTAATTTTATTATTTAAGGTGAACGATTTTTTATCTATATAAACTTCTCTAATTGTTCCTAAATATTTAGAGTACCCCATTTCATAAAACAAAGCGACTCAAAACTACTTTTTTCAAAAGCTGGTAGAAAACTGTCTGAAAACTTAATGTGTTTTGTTCTCTGTGTGAGAGTCTCGTTGATATTGTGTGTGTGCTCTCTGGAACGCAAGGGTTTTTTTTGGGTACGCTTGTATTAGAGATGAGCATTTTTTTTAACCCCTCCTTCTCGTACTTCGCAGAAGAATAAGTTTTTCGTACTTTGTATAAAATACTCGTATTGCTTGCGTTATTACATTAATGCTATGAATAAGAATTTTGTGTATCGTTAAAACATTAACACTGATAAACATCATGTTAGTTTTAAATGTATTTATTTATTTTAAAAATTTATATTTTGAATTTATATAATATTATTTATTTATACAAAATGGATAATTCCTTTTTAAAATTTATTATTAAATAAATATTTTATGACCGAATCATAAAATATTTATTTTAAAAAATAATATAATCCAAACAGATTACTATTGGTAAATCATATACATATCATATAGCTATTTCACTGGTGCTTAACCAGATCGTCAGTGGACTTTTTAAAATTTACTGAAAAAAAAACCCAGATTCTTATGCACAAAATTTAATAAACCAAATGAGAAGTTTATAAGGTCTAGAAAGCAAGAAAAAATCCAAATTTCTAAACAAAAAACATAGCAACCATTTCAAATTAAAATGAAATGGGTATGGGTATGATTTACACCCATGTTTTTTCTCTGCGTGTGATCTTTGAAAATCAATAGTTATTTAAAAAGTATCTTTTTTAAAACCTAGTACTCTGTTCGATTTTCTGAAAAATGTTGAGCAACATTTATTATTTCACAAGGAAAATTTAACATTTAAAATGTGGTGTCTATCTCGCGATTTGGAAGAATTTAACGATTTTAACATTGTTTTACAAAATTTTCCACAAAAAATTCCACATGAAATAATGCCCATTTGCTTTATTTCACAGCTTTGATAAAATGTTTCCAGAAACATTTTAGAAACATTTTTTAATGTCTTTTTCATAAAAATTTTGAAGTATGTAGCTTGAGAGCAATGCACATGATAAAATGAACAGAGTACCAAGCTTGACAGAGGTGTTCTAAATTAACGCAGGTACCTGCCACGGTGGCTTAATCCCACGGTGTTCCAAACGCCGAGTGAGACTAAGGCGTAGACTACCACTGTGTAGTAACGGCGCACCCTACTATAACGTGCCCTTTGTAAGGGGCACGATAAACGCAATTCAGGTGTGTCGCACAGTCACAGTGAGTAGCAATTCTTAGAACATGGTAAGCCATGGACCCATGTTCTAACCTCTTGCTTAGGGGTTGGAGCCTACCCAACTCCTTCTGTTAAGAATGCTACAGCACATTTTGATCAACAATGCATACATCGCCACCACGTATACCCCCGAAGGGGATCTCACCAATAGCCGGTCACAAAGACAGGGGAGTCTCTGTGGGGCCACCGATTCCCGTGGTACCAGTCCTTTGAGCACTGGTCGGACCTCGAAGAGGACCCGTGTTTTAAAACAACAGACCCTTTCTTCCAGATTTGGGATCCAGGAACCTTAGCGTCTGGTGCCCCTATTAGGAAAATAGGGTATTTGCATTTGGGGGTAACCAAGCTTGTCAATAAAAAATAATTAAAATGAAAAATTAGAAAAAACCCCAAAAAGAAAGTTTTAAAAAATCTACGAAAAATACATCTGCAACTTCGCTTTATGTTAATGCCCAAGAAGTTTAAAACAGGTACTTTGAGCGAGAGTAGAAAAAAGAAGAAAACAACTTAGACCAACAATTTTGTTTAAACATAACAATTTGAAATTTTTTTTCATTATCATTAGCCCAATGTACGCTGAATTAAAAAAAAATTTCTTTTACACTCTTACAGTTTGTATGTTTTAAGTAGGGAAATTTTAAAACCTGAAGAAACAATACCAACAGCTTTTTTTCAAGTTCCAAGATACTCTTGGAACTTGAGTGGCTTAAGACAACGATTTAAGCGTTATCAAGAATTATTTAATTTGTTTATTTCCAATTTTTAAAATTTAATTTATTTAAAATACTCGTATTGCATCCATCACTGCTGCATATGCATATGCAACTCACTACACAAACTATTCATTTCCTATTGTAAGCCACAAAACCTTTTTTCGCAATTTTTATTTTCTCTAATTTGTTTTCTCATTTTTTAATTAACCAAAGTTCATAGAAAGAAATACTTCACATTATTTATTTGTGTATTTGTATTTTTTTTTTCTGTTCGTATTTTTAACCATAAATTCAAAAAAAAAACGAAGCAAATTGTTCAAAAATGCATGAAAATTAGAAATAGAGTATAAGAAGTGCATCGAAAACATATACTTACGCATACTTACGTACTTACATTCATACATGCTTAAATACACATGTTCATAGATACATTTCCAAATGACCATTATAGTACTACATGCAGACCCTAGTCAATTGATTACTTTGCTCGTAAATACATTAATTCAATGATTAGGGAAGCATGTACATACATACACATGTATGTAAATGAATGTAAATATGTGAATCAAAAACCTCATTAAATGAATTGAAATCCAAAGGAAAGAATATAGTTTTGTGATTAAACTTTAAAATGAGATTAAAATTTACTTAAATCAAATTTTTTTTAGCAACACTTTTAAACTGATAAACAGATGAAAACTTCTTCTGTTTTCTAGACTATGCACATTTATATAAGGCTTTCTTGGGCAAAATTTCAAGACTCTGTTTAATATTGTTTACTGGGTACACGTTAAAAATGTTTCATTTAATATATGATATATTTATATATCACTATTGCATTCGAGCTTGTTTTTAGGATTCCGTACACAAAGTTTAAAAACGGAACCCTATTGTTTTCGCTACAATGTCTGTCCGTCTGTCAGCGCCTTTTATCTCTGGAACCGTAATAGGTAGACTCTTGAAATTTTCACAGATGATGTATAGCTGTTGCCGCTATAGCAACAAATACTTAAACTTATAGGGTGTTCTGATACAGAGGTGTTATTAACGAATATGTGTTTATTTCTTAAACTGTAGGAGGCATAGACTAAAGATTTACAAACAGTAATTAAAACTTTGTTCGCTATATAAACAAGTATAAAAAAATAAACCTAAAAATTAAAGGGTGTTCCGATAGTGGCGCAATTTGTATGTATATGGCCTAATTTTTTAACCATAATAGGCAGACTTTTGAATTTTCCCCAGTTGGTGTATTACTATGGCCGCTAGAGCAACGAATACTTAAACTTATAGGGTGTTCCGAAGGTGACGTGTTTTTCGCGCATATGTATTAATTTTTTGAACTGTAGAGGGCAGACATTTCCACTCAACACACAGTAATTAAAATATTGTTTGATATATAAACAAGTATAAAAGCTAAACCGAAAAAGTGATTTGCATGTATATCACCTAAGTTTTGAACCGTAATAGGTAGACTCTTGAAATTTGTACAGAAGATGTACTGCCACGGCCGCTATGACAATTACTAAAAATTAAAGGTTGTTCCATTTGCGACATTTTTTTCACGTATATTGCCTTATTTTTTTAACCGAAACAGCGAGGCTTTTGATATTTTCATAGAGAGTGTATTAACATGGCCTCTGTAACAACAATTACTAAAATTTAAAGGGCGTTCCGATAGTAATCCGATTTTCACGAATATATATAGTGAGATAATTTTGCCCTGATCTTATATTTAAACAGTAATAGACTGACACTGAAAATTACATAGATTATGTTTTACAATATCTTCTTAAAGAAGTAACCAAATTAAAATAAATAAAAATAAAAGGGTGTTCCCTAGATGTTGCGAATTTGAGTAATTTGGCCTTATCTTCTAAAAGTTATAGCCAGGCACTTGATATTTGCTCAGGGTATTTAGTACTATGCTCTAGTATAAAAAATAATTAAAAATTAAAGAGACATGACAAAACTCGCACTTGACTAATTTATTTTTTCTAGACTTTGTGCATTAAAAAGTGGGTGAGTTGTACAAAATTTTAAGACTCTATATGTTATAGTTAACTAGGTACACGATAACTGTTTTTCGTATTGTATGGAAGGTCTCATGCCCACCGTTGCATAGAGGGTTATTTTGCCAATCTAGCCGGACATTAGGCCAAAAAATAATTTTGAGAAATGTAAAAATTTAAGTACGCAGCTCGACAAAGTACAAAATTCTGCATCGTATAGTAAAATTTTAAGGCTTTTGCTTGAGATTTGTCATTTTGGGACACTGTTGAAATCATAAAAGTTGAGTAAAAAAATGGTGTAACTAAAAGTTATAAGGTTTTTAAGAGTGAGGACCATCGCGATCCTAAAAATTTTATGTTAATGTTAGGAATTTTACACAAACTTTAGAATTTTATATAAAGCCTATGTTTCTGAGTAATTACCCAGGGATGGGTATCTTTAATCCAAAAGTGAAGACTAATACTTCATTAAAAATAAAATTTTATTTAATTTAATTTTTAATTTAACAAATTTTTTTACTTCAATAAAGAAAATGGATACATTCCCAGCAAAAAATTAGGCATTAGCAAAAGAAGTACTTGCTACATAACGACTTACTTTTGGGATTACTTAATTCTGTTACTCCATTACAAAACACATTACATTAAGCTTAAAACAAATAATTTGTAATTGAACTAATTCTAATATTTTAAGAGAGAATTTAAAAAATCATTCAGTATTTCAAATAAATTTTTCAAATTTCTAAGTTACCTTCTTAATTATTTAAAACCAAGAAACATTTTTTGCGTAATATACATTACGTAATCAATTCTGAAGAACTAGTTATTTTAGTCTCACGCCTTGTTAAAATCATTAAGTTGCTAATGCAGTTAGGAAGTATTTCCACCGAAAATACTTAATTCCACACTCGATTACCATTTTTTAAATTTGTTGCTGTGTTAGGAATACTCAACTTCTATAAATAATTTGCTTTAAGCAAAACAAGCATTTCAAAGCTTCTAGGAGCGTTTACCATTCCACTAAAGCTAAACAAACGCCCCACTGGTGCAGAAGAAGGCAAAGACGTGGTGAGTTTTAAAAACATTTGCCTAATAACTAGATATTTGTTAATACATTTGTTAATACATTAGTATCCATATTTGTTAAGACCACCCAATCCAGTTTCAGAATCCAACAGAAAAGTGTCCAATTCCATTCGTATGCTATCATTTTGTACCAGTGTTAAAGGTCCTCATATAATAAGTATTAGAAGGCTAGTTATTTTACCGATCTTTTTATTTACTTTCTATCAATTTCACCAAAATGTTTGCACTACCACTAAATTCTTTTGATTGCTAGTGAAGACTTGCAGTTTATCACTAAGCTGCAAAAAAAATAGTGCAATAATTTCTTTTTAGTGGTAGTGCAATGCTGATTTCAATCAAAATTTAGTGCACTACCCCCATCTATGGTATTTTGCATAAAAGTTAAATCGAATATTATTTTTTTAAAGAAAAATATTTATCCGAATGTCTTTTTTAATTTCGAATTATACATATATTTTCTACCTCGTAAATGCTGCAATATTTACTTGCATTCCTAATATATAGAGGTCTATTCGAAATTTCTTCTGACCCTTTATGGGTTTAATTCAATTTTTAAAGAGCTCCATATAACATATGGTCCTATCTAAGTAAACCAGTTCACAAAAATATCGATAATTCATATTTCGTTCCATTGGTTCTACGGTAAAAAGTTTATTTAAAAAATTTTAAATCGATAATTTTTTCTTAAGGTTTAATATTTTAATTTATTTAGTTATTTTTTATAAATAAATTTTTGTCAGTTAGGTTTTCATAAATATGTAAGTTATACTCATTTGAATAAGTTTTTTAACTTGAGTTTTTGTTGAGACCATTCATATTTTGTATTAATTTTAAAAATAAAATAGCACTCACATACGTACATATTAAAGTACAGTGTTTGAATTAATTTTAAATACAGGTGCGTAAAAATTTTAATTTAATTTAGTTTAGAGAAACAATAGTAAAAGGTAGAATGTATCGGACACAATTTCAGCATTTGGTTATTATAAGTGTTCGTTAAGCCGATAATCCATCGCCTAGATGTGTTTTACCTTCAACTTTTTATGTATATAGGATTTTTTTTGGCATTGACATTTTAATTTTGTGAATTTTTAAATTATTTTACATTTCGCAAAATCTTAGTTCCATTGTTTGTTAAAGCTGTCGCAACTTTTGCGTTGTCATAATTTAAAATTCATACAGTTTAATTTACAAAAGAAAATAGATAAAACTCACTTTAAAGTTCACGTTAATTAGAGTTGAATTTATCTAACGGTAACATTATGGGCAAGTTATTATAACTTACCTTTATAGTAAGTTTAACATGACTGACTTACCTTTATAGTAAGTGTAGTGACTTTAGCTTAAGTGAACAATAAAGTGACCTATAGTTATTATTCGTTATTATAGCTTAACTTAGCTTATAGGATACTTACAATAATGAAGAAAAACTGCTTACCTTTCCGATATAGTTTATCTATTGGTCTCAAAGTGTTATTTGCATACTTTTTGACTTTATTAATCTACGGGTCTCCTGTGTATATGAAATTTTGTTTTTAAAATTTTGTTGCTGGTGCTGATAGTAATTGATATGGAATCCAAAACACCTAACTTGCCAATAGGTAAAGTTAGGATTTTATCGGAGAGATAAGTAGTTCTACATTGAAAGTGTTTGGAAAGACCTCTAGAGGGAGTTTATTCGACATACGAATCGTTCTGATAAAAACCAAAATTTCCCTGTAATGCGTAGCGCAATTCACTGGCCATACGACCACAAATGGATGGGCTCTAAACGTAAAATGTGTTAAACGTAAAAACGTTTGGGTTTCGAAAACAAGTTCTCTAATTTCATTAGAGCACATAACATTGTAGTAACGATAAAACAGTAATATACACCCCACATTGCGTCAATGCTCCAGTGAATCAATAGAGTTCGATACCCTGCTGTCACCAATGAGCTTCCAAAACAGACTTTGGGGCGCTGGCCCACTCATGAGAGTTGTTTTTTCGGCAGAAAATATGTAGGAATACACGGTACTTAAAAACTCTTAAGCTCTAAAAACTTTAAAGACTTGAAAAATGTGTTTCGTCCATCGAACATCAGTATGCAACATTGAGTCTTACAGGCATTAAAATCGACTCTATTCATACGACCCCTTTCGGATATTCTCGTGATTAAGCGTATCTTTCATGTTTTGCCTTTCGACCGCACCGCCAACTGGTACGGTCTATTACTGAATTAATACGATTGACAAATGGTGCTGTCACTTTTATTGGCAAATAATATTACGTAAATAAATATCTAATACAATTTTTTTAAATTCTGAGGAGGCAACAGTAAATCTGGAGGGGGTATTGTACACCCACAAATGGTCTTTCTACGCCAATTTAAAATCCTAATTTATAATTCAGCGCAAACAACTCATTACAAAAAACAAATAAGATTAGATTACATTTAGAACGCATCGAAAACATCACATGCATCAGCTACCCCGCTACTCCTCAGTTGCTATTATGGACATTAATTTAACTCTACATAAAATAAAGGGTGGTTGAATTTTAAGGGCCAATGTTGATTTTGAATAAAACTAAAATTAATTGGGAAATTATTGTCATTTCTTTTTATTTTGATAATATTGGTATGGTACAATTATGTAGGGAACAAAATATCGGCCAAAAGATCGTCGCGACCTCGACGGCACACCTCCATCCGATGCTAAAAATTTTTCATGACGCTAAAGCATAATTGAGGTTCTATGCCGGTTCTATCCTTTAGCTCTTGAATTGTTGCTGGCTTATCGACGTACACCTTTTCTTTCAAATAACCCCAAAGAAAGAAATTCAACGGTGTCAAATCACATGATCATGGCGGCCAATTGACATCGCCACAACGTGAGATAACACGGGCATTGAATTTGTCGCTCAAAAGAACCATTGTTTCGTTAGCTGTGTGGCAAGTGGCACCGTCTTGTTGAAACCACATATCGTCCACATCCATATCTTCCAAATCGGGCTATAACAAGTTCGTTATCATTTCACGATAACGAACAGCATTCACAGTAACTGCCTGACCGGCCTCATTTCGGAAAAAAAATACCGCCCGATGATGCCGCCAGCCCATAAATCGCTCCAAACAGTCACTCTTTGTGGGTGCATTGGTATTTCGACAATCACTCTTGGATTATCATTCGCCCAAATGCGGCAATTCTGCTTATTGATGAATCCACTGAGGTGAAAATGTGCGTCATCACTGAAGATGATTTTCTTCGAAAATTGATCATCCACTGTTGCCATTTCTTGCCACCATTCTGACCATTGACGACGTTTGGAATGATCAAGAGGCTTTAGTTCTTGCACCTTGTAAGCGTGTAAATGAACGTTTTTATGCATAATGTTTATCAACGACGAGCGAGAGAGGTGCAATTGTTGGGCACGACGACGAGTTAAGGTGGACGGCTCCTCAGCCATCTATTGTGAACAGCAGCAATATTTTCTGCAGTACGAGCTGTACAAGAATGCACATTCACACCTCCTACAGACCCGGTTTGATTAAATTTTTGCACGATTTTTCCGATTGTACGCACATTTAGACGAAAAAATTGATTGACCGAAAAAATCACGAAGTACACGATATGCATTTTGATTTGAACGCCTATTTCCATAATAAGCCTGGAAAACGCGTTGCTCGATTGTGTATCTTTCCATGGTTCAAATTGAGTTAGTCTGAAATGTCAAATTAAATGCAGAAAAAACTATACCTTTAGGTGTGGTTCACATTCAACACGGCCTTTAAAATTGAATCGCCAGATATTTAGCCCATTTGAAGCACTTCAAAAGTTAAAGAACTCGTATTAAGAATTCTCATGTAATATCAGTTATATTTAACTTTTAGAGATCTTTTAACGATTAGAAAATGCTTTACACTGAAGGCACACTGTCATAAAATCAGGGATTTTAAAGTTCCTAGCAAGTATTAAAGCCATTTATTAAGTGTTTTATTTTGTTGTATATTGTTTACTTCATTTATAGGGGACTTACCGCCAATCCTCATTGGAATATAGTACTCGTACTTATATTTATTTCTCTTGCTGTTCATCCATAAGGAGTATTATTGATTTACCCACACCGTATCCTGATTAATCCTCATCATCCTACTCTCGTTATCAAGAAACCATCTATAACCATTAATCCATACCACCAAAAGTGGCTTAAACAAAACAGAAAAAAAGTTTTAAAAAATTGCATTGCCAATGAAACAACAAACTGACTAAACTAAATCTACCCTTCCCCAAACAACATGCAACAAATTCAAATATACTTTCAACACATTTCTAAGGTTCATGCAATGTTTATTTTTTTAACAACCCACAATCCCATAATGGGTCTATCTAGCTCTAGCTTTAGACCTCCCTTTACGCTATATCAATGGATAAATGGAAGACGTTGATTGTATTTGTATGTGTGTGTGTTGGTGCATGAGTTTCTGCTTTTCACTTGTATTTATGTTTTGTTGGGTTTGACGACTATTGAAGTGTTATGGCCTGTGGGCCGACCGACCGACGCATAGTATTGTATGTTCGGCAGAGTGCGTATTATTATTTTAATTTTTTGTTTAGCAAATTTAAATGCACACAAATTTGTATTTGGTATACACGTGTATGTGTGTTTATATGTTTGTTTTATTTGTTGGTATGTATGTCTCTTACTGTTCGGCTACATCTTCTATGCGTATTAATTTATTTATGTACATGTCTCACAGTGCACAGTGAGGAAAAATCAAAAGGAGTTTGAACATAAATCAGCCAATTTCAATGGGCTGGTCTAATAACATTCCATTTTTGGGGGGCATAGTAGAGTATTATTTCAGAAACTCTATTATTAGTATTGGAGGTGCCACGATAATTTTTTTCTTTACTTATGCACTTTATCAGCAAAGTTCCTTACACTGCGTTTACACATGACAATGATTGTAAGCCAATAACAATACTTTCACTCTATTTCACTAATACATGTACCCTTTTTTAATTGCCTGAACCACTATCTTGACTAGTTTGAAGACAGTTAATAGGAAAGTGATTTGATAATACGTATACCCTAATTGTCATGACAGAATTTTCAAATGTAAACGCAGTGTTAGACAAAGTTTCTAAATGCTCTAATTCTGCTGGTCAGTTTCTCACACACAATTCTAATTCTGTCAGTGTTTATAGTTCTCTAGATATAAAATAATATATCTTTATGAATTTACTTTGTAAAAGAGATGTCATGCCTATTGCTTTCATGTCTAAATATCATTAAAAACAAAAATAATTTGTATTAAACGACCTTTCGGTGAAGACCGTCGTAACTGGCTGTTGGTTTGGTACGATGGGTGAGCACTTTCGATGCAAAGACATCATTCAGCCAAGTTTAAGGTAGGCTAATAAACTAACATTAGCGTTATATAGTTAATAATATAATAATATTTTACAAACAAGTGTCATTTGTAGTAAAGTAAAATATAAAATATTTTGATTTATCCGCTTAAAGAACCAGGACCTAAAACTTGCTAAACCGTACCTAAAGGGTAAAAACGTAACCCTATGTTTTCGCTGCACTTTCCGTACGTCTGTCAGAACCTTTTGTCTCTGGAACCGTAATAGGTAGACTCTTGCAATTTTCACACAAGATGTATAACAGATGCCGCTATAGCAACAAATATCAAAACTTATAGGGTGTTCCAAAAGTGATGTGTTATTCACGTATAAGGAGGCATACAGTAGGAGGCATAAAACTTGGTTCTCTATATAAACAAGTATAAAAAACTAAACATAAATAATAAAAAGTTTCGTTAGTGGCGTGATTTGCATGTATATAGCCTAAGTTTTGAGCCATAATAGGTAGACTCTTCAAATTTGCACAGCTGTATAAGGGTGACGTTATTATTTGACCTATAGGAGACAACCACTTAAAATTTGCAGACTGTAATTAAACTATGTTCGCTTTATAAACGAGTATTAAAATTAAACATAAAAATTAAAGGGTGTTCCGAGAGTGAAGTGATTTGCATTTATATGGATTTATTTAACTATACCTGGTAGGCTGTTGAAATTTTCACAGAAGGTGTATTACATGGCCTTTATAACAAATATTAAAAATAAAGGGTAGACTCTTCAAATTTGTACAGAAGATATGTTGCCACGGCCGCTATGATAATTACTAAAAACAAAAGGGTGATGAGACAGTGACATGTTTTTCATGTATATAGCCTTATTTTTTGAACCGTAATAGGTAGACTCTTGAAATTGTTACAGACTCTTAAAGGGTGTTACGCAATATAATGTTTTTCACTTATTGCCTTATTTTGTGAACCGCAATAGGTAGGCTTCTGATATTTTCATAGAAAGTCCTTATATTTGAATAGTAATAAAAGTGTCACTTAAAATTTACACAGATTATATTTTAAAATATATACTTGGAGTATTCAAAAAATAAAAGGATGTTCCTAGATGTCGCGAATTTGAGGAATCTGACCTTCTCTTTTAAACGTTATAGGCAAATAGTTGATATTTACACAGGACATTTAGTAATATGCTTTCGTATAAAAAATAATTAAAAATTAAAGGATTCCCCATAAGACGTGACTTTTATTTTTAAAGTTGTACTGAACATAGCATGGAACCCTACGTGTGTGAGTCTGACGCGCACTTGACTGATTTATTTTATAACTTTTGTATAAAAAAATGTCAAGCGAACAGAACGTATTGAAAGATACGTTTTTCGTTATTATTAGTAAGCTAAGAAAATAACTTTTAACTATCACGTACTTTAAAGGCAAGTTATAGTAACGAGCCCTACTCTCCCTCCCTATTATAACGATAAACTACTTACCTCTCCGATAAAATCCTTACTTTAGCTATAGGCAAGTTGTAATATTGGGCCTAAGTATGTCGGAGTTCATAAACAGGTGTGTTTAACTTTGGATTCCTTTTGGATATTTTCATATGGTATGTAAACTTAATATTTACATGGCTACACCGCTACACGAATACAAATGCCGTTGGCTACAATTGTCGCCCTATAGTTAGCTACCGTTTGGACCGTTTCAATAAAAATCTTGGCGATCTGAGTGAAGATCAAGATCAAGGGGAACGGTTCCATCAATACATTCTTACTATTGCTTCTTTTATTATTTATTCTATAGCTCAACTGAGGCAGCTCAACAAACTTTTATTTTCTTAATCCCAAATCTTTTACAAAAATTTTAAAATTATTCTTAAATATCATCATTTTTTAAAAAAAATTTTATTTATAACAAATAGTCATTTATTCTATATTGCCTCACTGTGCACACTGTGTGTATTTTGTTGGTATTTTCTAAAAAGAGTTTAATTAGCAACCCTTTTCTTTCCATTTACATATTATATTTATTGTCTGTAAATATGTGTGCGATTTCCTTTTTTTGTAAGCGGATGCATTCCCGTTAAAAAAAAATCAGCTGTTAAAATTAAAAGAAACGTTACATTTTTATAGGATTTTCAAGTTTTGTAAATTAAATTGGATTTTGGATGTGGATCTCAAGACTTTTTTACATTTTGTATATATAAATATTTAAAAATAAAATAAAACTATTTCAATAGTTATTGTAATTTTTAAGCTTTTTAATCATTTTATAATCATTCTGCTTTTTAAGCTTTTTTGTAATTTTAAAATTAGTTGGCGGAATAATAATATTCACAAATTGCCAGGTTATAATCCATTAGCCTCCTCTAGGTACTGTTACGCGACCTATACCTTCGTATAGGAAGTAAGAATTCCAAAATTCAGCTTCGATTAAAATTTTTAAGGTTATACACGATTCATGATTAAATGAATGTGCGATTCATTCAACTACCAATAAAAGTACCGCATTGCAGCTATTCGAAGAAGCCAATCAGACAGTGCGAGAGTGAGACGCAAACCACTCGAAGGCCGAGCAACAAGGACTGCATAATTGAATTTAAGTGATAGCGACAATGACGCGCGCACGTTATTCCTCAACCCGGAGCTATTTTACGACTGATTTTTTAAGCTTTATGGTGTAAACAGAACTAGGTCGAACGGCGAACTTCGCACAGTACTACGAATTCGACGCAAAAAAATTGTTGCGTAAATTCGTCGAATATAACACAATGAGGACGAACCAAATTTAAAAAAGTGCGAACACTTATCCAGATCTCTGGTTTTCTCTGTATTTTCTTTATCTTTATTTACTAAAAGACTTAAAATATTTAAAAGAAAAGCGGACACTCTGCATCAATTTTTTCGTCGTTTGTTGGCATAAGAAACAATCATAAAATCAAACAGAAGCTAAAAAACATATACAAATTTAAAAAGTTAAGGTGAGATGTAAGTTTGTTTATCGTCCACTAAATATAAATAAACAAAAAAATTTGCATGGATTTAATTTTTAATACTGTACTGTTATAGCCCATTCAGGCTGCCACGAAATTAAGTAATTTCGAGCTGAAATTACGAACGAAATCTTTTTTTTTTTTTTTTTTTTTGGATTCTGTCCAAAAAGAAATTGGTAAATGGCAAAGGTACGAAACCAAAACGCCAGGGTATGATTGCCTTAGCTTCCTCCAAAATCTGCAGAGCGACCTATACCTTCGTATAGGAAGTGAGACTCCAAATTCAGCTAGGTAAAATTAATGAGAGTTTAATGGTGCTCCTCCAGTGAAAATCTTGAGTTTATTGGTACTCCTCCAGTTAAAAATTGAGTTTAATGGTGCTCCTCCAGTTAACAGTTGAGTTTTTTAAAATGGTGCTCCACCAATGTCCGACTTATTGAAATTAAAATTTATAGGTTATAAACGATAACCAAACGATTACACGTGGCTGATTAAACAACCACCAATAACAGTACCGTAGTACAGCTATTCGAGGACGCCAATCAGCCAGTGTGAGAACGAGACGCAAACCACTCGAAGGCCGAGCAACAAGGACGGCCTGATTGACTTTAAGCGATAATGACAATGACGCACGCACGTGTTCCCCGACCCAGAGCTACTTTACGACTGACGAACGAAATCTGAAGTGTTCATACTGGGCTTTTTGACATTTGAGTTAATTTCGTAAGCAGCTGATCACGCTTAGTTACATTTGTATAATTAAATTATTTTGCAAAAAGCTTTCGCACAACACTTTCTATTGATTTAAAATATACATGAATATTAAAAACAACACTACAACAAAATTAATGTACACTTATGTATATATTTCCATTATTTCATTTGGCTTTTAAATTTTTTTCAAACAAAACGGACTTTCAAGGTTGTAAATATGGTAATGGTTGCAAAAAAAGTAGCTTTTTCTACAAAACCAGCGTTGTCTATCGTAATTTCAAGTTAATTTCGACGAAATTAAGTAGAATGAGTTAATTTGGGCAATGGTAAAATGTATGCGAAATTACGTAATTTCAAGTTGATTTCGGCTGAAATCACGAAATGACTTAATTTCGTGGCAGCCTGAACGGGCTACTACAGATCTCTAATAATTTTTATAAATCGCAAAAGTCAAAACGGTAATGAATCGCCAATCTGGCTACATGAAATGTTTAAAAGAGTATTACCGGATCATTTTTTAGTAAAAAGCATGGAACTGCCAGATTATTTAAATAAATACATAAAATAAGATATTAGAACATATTAGGTCAATGTGGGTATCATTTAAAAGCTTTTAAAAATATTTTTCAGGTGGTGCTAAAATTTTGTAAACACATTAACTCATTAAGACCCAAAGCAATTAAAACGATCAAAACGATTAAATTAATCAATAATCTTGAGTATTTCTTATTTATCTACAATATAGTTTAATAATTTCTCGCCATCAATATCACCTTTAGAATATAATAAACAATTTCTTCTTTCTATTTCCCTATAAAAGTTTTTTATATCATTGTCACGACCACTATCTTTGCCTGCATTAATTTTAATTCGTTTGAGTTTTATTTCAAAAATTAAAAATTATTTATTAAGTTTTATTTCTTTTCTTTTGTGTAGAAAATAAAAGTTAATATTCAACTTAAATTTTTTGCTTGGAAAAGAACAGTTATTTTTCAAGTTTTGTTTTTTATTTTTTTTTTTTTTGAAATTAATGATTATTTATTAGATTAATAATTCCTAAGGAAAAAAAAACTTAAAAAATAATCAATAATTGCTAAGCAAAGGAATAAAACACTATTATTTTCCTAGCCAAACATATAATTTTTATTTCTGTGCAAAAAATAAAAAAAAGTGGGTGCAAAACAAATTAAGAAAAATCTGCTCCTATTGCTAAGTCCCCGTCCACACTTTGAAACCTTTGTTCTGCAACAAATAATTTTGTTGTTGGGAGAGGATGGATGAATTACAGTGGGTACGATGTCATATGTACTTTTTGTTACTGATTGCTTTTCGACTTGATGACGACTATATAAAAGTATACGTATATGTAATAAATGCCTATTTTCCCACTGGGATTATTTGTAATGAAAAATATTTTTTCAAATTAGTTTTAATAAAACGAACTGACTTCAAAAATTCATATTTTGAATAAAAAAATATAACCGTTAAGATCCCTGATAAATATAAAATAATTTAAACAATCTGGCATCTATAAATTGTTTTTGACACATCATTAACGAACGACCTCTCATAGAAAGATAAAATACAAAACAAAACGCGAAAGAGGAACGTAAAAAAGTCTTATCAACAATATATTCATTGCTAGAGAACTAAAAAAATTATAAATTACTCTGGAGAAATATAAAAATTTGTACAATCAAACAGATAATAAGAACAAGATAAAACTCATTAAATACTTCTCTCTGCTAATGGTCAATTTAAAATTTTTGTTTAATACTTTTGTTTTTGTTCAAAAATTCCTTCGCAATTTTTCGACCAATGGATGAATCCGAACTATTGTTTAATCTCTTTTATCTACTCCTATGTATGTGCATCATCTATCCACCAGAAGAATTCCAACGTATGGGTCTAACGATTGAACAGCTTTTCTCTCGGTGGCTGGGTGAGGAGCATCTAAATTTTGTTCGTTATCACCAAAAACGAACCTCCTTGAATCTCTTCATACACAGCTGTCTGCCGGCCATATATTTTCTTATACACGGAATTAAGTTTTCCGTTTTTATCGAACACAATGAAATTGAAGAAGAATCTGAACTTGATCCTGACTTTCCTATGCCTCAGGAAGCGGTGGCTTTTAAAACTCTAACTTGGAAAGTGGCGCAACGTTTTAGTTTAATGGCCGTTTTGGCTGTACCGGCATTAATTTTGAACTGGTATCAACAAGATTGGAAAAGACATCCAATTTCTCAGACTCTATTGAAATTTTCGAATGTGCCAAATAGTACATTAAACGTAATCTCGGATATTGGTAATGAGTTTAGAAGGTAAATGAAATATTTGTTATTAAAATAGTTTTCTTTTTTTAATAGATATGTAAATGTAAATGTTTCGTTTTATCTAGACATGATGTTTATAAGAAAAAATTAAATTCGATTTCAACCGTAATTGCAACCGAGAATTGGATTATAAAAACCACTCTTTACAATGTGCATTTTGCTCATCAAAGTGATGTCTCACTGAGCGTGTCCAAGGTAGGATAATAATTTAATTATTTAAAAACTTTTTGTTTAGAAAAGATTTTGAAATGAATAACCAGCGTTCGAGAAATGCGACAAAATAGATTTTATGTGGCTATAGGTTTGACCAGTTTTGCCTTCGTAACTTACTATTTGATTACAAAAAATGACACAGTAAGAAACAAAATAAACATAAAATTTAATAAAACTTAGGCTTAAAAGTGTAAATATATTTTAAGAGTATTTTTTATCGTCCTTCCTAAATTATAACAACGCTTAAAGGTACTACTTCAATACTACAAAAAAATTTAAAAAGACAAACCATTGTTAAGCCAAATTTAACATTTTTAAATAATTATTCAACCTTAAAACTTAAGACAAATCTAAAGAGTATTTTTTTATAAAGCTTCATGACTTTATTTTTTAATAAATATAGCTGAGAAAGTTTTTGAAGTGAAAACTTCTTTAGGCACGTTGAGCACTTTTTGCTTGAAGAAAAAATACTGATTTCAATAAACCGTCGTCACCAAAAACCGCCATCACCATTATTGATTATTATTGAAGTGAAAACTTTTGTAGGTACGTTGAGCACTTTTTGGTTGAAAAAAAAATATTGAACTCGCATCATCGTCACCATGGTCAACATAACGTTGGTTTTTATAGATAGATAGACTGAGTGACTGTGTGATTGATTGTCTGACTGACTAACGGTCGGACTATTTGATTTTGTGCTGATTCCCTTAACATGTTTATATTGCTCACTGTAACACATATTTTTACAAAGGAGTTTATGCGTGTTAGTGCAATGATTATAAATATATATTGTGATTACTTTTTCCCGCGATTTTTTAAGAAATACAAAGCAAAAGGATCATATAAGTTTTCACAGAATATATATATATATATATATATATATATATATATATATATATATATATATATATATATCACAAGTTGCTTAGTTTTCACTTCTATTGGCAGTCCCAACGACTGCCCTGCACTCTTTTTGTTTCACACTGTTCTTCAAATACAATCTACACATGTTATCTTGAAAATTTTTATTTAATTTATTACTGGTCATCGATCAAATGTCGAAATTTTAATTATGATGTGTTAATTTTATATATTTATTATTTTATTTGAAAAATTTTCAGGCTTAAGTATATTATTATAGCTGAATATAATGCATTTTCACGATCGCTACATCCTTCTTCAACATTTTTCGTATCTATCCACATGGCACTTTCAATTGCAATCATTTTTCTATTTAAACAACTTTTACAGAGAAATAGACACGAAAAATGCTGAAGAAGGATGTAGCGATTTACAAAATGCATTTCATTCTGCTAGAGTCTAATTTTGCTTTATCACTTTAGAATAATGTATATACTTAAAACTAAAATAATTGTAATTTTTTATCGTTATTATTATTTTTATTCCTGAGGACTAATTTTCGGTATCGCAGATGGTGCGAGATTTTTAACTTTTAGTGAAGAATAATTTGTGCGCAACGTTGTGCGTTTTTACTCGTAAGCAAAAATTCTTTCGAAGTAATAAACATTTAATATTAAGATAGAAATTCGTATATACCCTGTGAGCTCATATTATAGCCAGGACATACGCCTTTCGGATTTCTTGCATTCGTACAAGAGTTTTAGAATATTAACTTATGATCTGAAAGATCATAAAGATCAGAAACTCTATGCAAGACATTTTCCAATATTTATGGAATAACTTATAGTCTTTCCAATCCATTTTTTATAATAATATCCATTGTGACGTCAATCAGCTTTGCACTATAATTATTGATTTCGCTTATCGCCTTTTTTCATTTTCACCTTTGAGTTAGACTGGTCTTGGCAAAAATAATTTATTAGTTGATCGCATATCTACAAAATGGTGCGAATACTAAAAAAATAATTTTACGAATGATGAAATATATTGGTAAACATTTTTTTTTGTCTGACAAACAAATTAAACACAAAAAATAACTTTTACTTTCTAAGCACCATATTGTAGATTATAAAGAAACCCATATTGTAGATTAAAAATAACTTTTTATTTTCCAACCAAAAAATTAAACATGAAAAATAAATTATTTTCTGAAAAATAAATAAAACTTAAAGCAATATTTTTAAAGTTCAGTTTTGTAATTATAATGTAACATATTAAAATTAATGCAGTTAAAAGAATTTGGTTACTGTTCTCTTTATTTTTATTTTTTTTTTTTTTAATTTGATAAATAATCGTTATTTTCTGCCCCTGCGGAAGTTTCGGTTTGAATTTAGTTTTGATTGCAACGCCATTTTAGCGTGATTTGTAAATAAATAAACGAACATATAAACAGATAATATTAGTAGGATTAGTAATTTATATCAGTAGGATTAATTCTGATGACGTCACTATATGCGAAATAGTTATTAATAGAGTGTAAATTAAAAAAAAAGTTATTACGTTAATATTTACTATTTTTTTAGCAGATATTAACAAGAACAAAAAGGATATAATTTGATAAAGATTTATTTGTGTTATCTCCCATTTTAGACTGAAACATATACCGTCTCGCAGGACAACACTGATACTCTACAAATGATAAGCATTGTGGTGAAAACAAATCGTGCTAGTGTTGCCGACTTTCACATTCGCATAAATGCTTTAGAATTTCGTAACCTTGAGGAACGTATAGCACGACCAATTTTAATACCATCCAACATACAATTCCATCGCAATGTCATAGATCGTTTTATCGATGTTTTCAAAGAACAAGTCAGCCATAATCCCGTCTACAAAGCAGATCGCATTGCGGAAAAATGTTTTGCCTGCATGATGGTCGAGCCAAATATCAAAATACACAAACAGTGTGAAGATGTAGATCGTGAGGGCAGGCCTTTGACCAATGATCTTTGTTGTACAAATTGCTATTGCCGTCCAATGTGGTGTATTGAATGTTTGGCTCGCTGGTTTGCTGCCCGGCAAAATGAGCTGGAACGTGAAGTGTGGCTGGAACAAAAGTGTACGTGTCCCATGTGTCGGGCCAAGTTTTGTTTATTAGATGTCAGTTATATAGAAAAGCCAGCAGCAAATGCATTAAATAATGACAATAATGAAAATGTAGAGAATGGGGCGTGATAATAATTAAGCCGTATGTTTTTATTATTCTTTCTTAAGAAACAATCTAACAAATACTTACGTAAATAACTGTGTTCCTTTACTAACAACACATACCACCTATCGCACTTGTTTTCTAATTCATAACATAACTCAGAATTTTGAAATTTAATCTTAAAGCTCAAAATCGACATACGCATCTAATGGAAAAATTCTCTATAAAAAATTTAATAACTGCACTTTCTCTAATTTTTATTTGTAACATCCACTCATAATGAAATTTTGAGTTAATACCCTATTGTCGATCAAGTGCGATATACTAAATAAAAAGTTATAAAATTTTCTAAAGAAAATACTACAATTATTTTACTCTCCCTTTTTGGAAATAAATTGTAGTTTATTAGAAATGAATTAAGTATAACTATAAGATTTACACTAAAATCTGTTGATTCAACATGTTGAATTTTAAAAATTAAAAAAAAATAAAAAAAAACTCGATATTATATTTTATTAAAATTTATTGTTTTTATAATAATATTTTTTATTTTTTATTTAACTAATAATATAACTCTATTAATATATTTCAAATATGTAGTGTATTTTTCTTATCGATTATAATATATTTCTTAAACTAATAAGGACATTATCACGTTTATTTCAAAAATACTTTTTGCTTTATTTTATTAACAATAAACTTATACATATATGTATGTATGTATAAAATAAAATATATATTTAAAAAATCTGTGTTTGTGATTCTTTTTAAAAAGAGTTTTGTCGTTGAATATACTTTACATCAACAGTAATGTTATTTTTTTATTTGTTTCTTTTACATATGAATGTATAACTTAAGTACTTTTTACCAATTTCCCATAATTTTTAATTGTTAAAAATGATTTATTTAGTCCATATTTTAAGACCCTAGACATTTTCTCTAAAAACAAAGAAAAAATATAATTTATATATTCAACTTTATTACAAGTGCGTTGGTTGTCGTATCGATTACTTTTTCTAAAATTACAATTACAATTGTCGGAAACGATTGAAATACAATCAATTTCCCATATAATTTATATATATGTATATATATATATTATGTTTGTCGTTAAATAAGCAACGTCTACGACTAAGACAACGGTACTCATTATAAAACTGATTTTCATTTACAACCCAGCTTTCGAATTGTGATTATAAATCATTAAATAACCAAAACGCTTGAAATAAATTTTAGTCATTAACGGCTGGTCCAAATACAAGTCTTCTTAAACCATATTTTGACATTGATATATTTGTTACTGTCCGAAATGAGTACCTCGATGGATCGATTGGTAGCGCGCTAATCTATCATTCTAGAGGTTGCGGGTTCGATTCCCGCCAAAGACTGGGTGTTATCCGCATACAAGCAAATAGATTCGCATAGGTAGTGTTGTCTTAAAAAAAAGGGAAAAAATATTAACTATAAACCAGTAAGTAGTAAAACTCTGAGGAAGCTTTACACTTAAACAACGATGGGAAATATTGTTTGTAAACTTATGCATAAAGTTTATACAAAACATTCGTGGGATTTGCTTGCTTGCAAATGTTCCCCGTCGAGGTAGAGTGGGCCATTTCCCGAGAGGCGTTCAAAAATCCAAAACTTTTAAATGTTTATTTAATATTTTCCTTCACCTTAAGAATGCAAATTTCTATTTACCTGGTGCCCAAATAAGGAGTAAAAAGAAATCCATAACTTTTGATTGGATGAGAATTTCGATATGCGGTTCGTATTGTTTAGTAGGTGGGACTTTTTTAAAAAATTAAAATCTTTAATTTTAGCAAAAAATTTTTGCTCCCCCTTTTCGTTGTAATGTAGTTGAAATAGAGTGCACTGAGCTACACTTGTATCTTTATCATGACCAAGAGCCCCCACTCAAACCCCTAAGGGTCTGTGAGCACATACACAATATTAACCAGAATCTCACAAAGAGAACAAAACATGTACAAATTTTAAATCAGTAGCATACCAGCTTTCAACAATTTTGCTTTGTGTCACTTTGCTAAATATTTACCAAACCCATGTATTTTCATTTTAACAACTTTTTTGAGTTGGGGGCATTTGATCATGAGTAACACAAATTTGTTTGCCGCCTTCTTAAAATATGTGCCACAGTGCGGCGAGTACTAACGTGATAGTGGCTGCTGAGGCGGAAAGTGTGCAACTCAATCCAAGAACGGTCTCTAAGTGCCGAATTACATTATGCAACTTTTGTCGCTGCAATCTTTCTCGTTTCTTCTTTAATATTGCATTTGTATTTATATTGTGCAATTTTTATTGCAGCAATTTGTATGGATGCGTACATTTGTTTACATTTTAAACTTCAAAATCATAACTACGAATGAGAAGACAAAACGAATTTCCAGAGTACATGCATATCTGTATCCTTTTTAATTTATCTCTCCCCTCTCGCATAGTCACATTCCACACTGCAATTTTTGTTTCAGAAACATTTTTTAAATTTTCTTTTGAAGTTGCATTCGTGTCCATACCTTAAAACTTGTGTTTCTGAAGACTGTATACTTTTATACAGTCGTCCTGTTGTTTCACAACTTTGCATATATACATGATTAAAATACTGTAGCAGAAATGTATACAGACTTTGTATTTTGGAAGTCAGCCACTCTTAAAGGTTATATCGTCCGAACCATTCGTGAGATAGAACAAAGTCTTGGAAAATTGGACTGACAGAATAAAATAATGCGAAACCAGCCGTGGCAGTGATATGAATGAAATCGTCTTCTTTAAATAATATAAACATTTTGTTATTTATAATAAAGCCATAATATACCATGTTCATTTTAAATCAAATTTTTAACAGATACTTGTATTTAGACCGCCCGTTATATACCCAGACAAAATTTAAAAATAAAAATAAGAATTTAAAATAAAAATCCTGCTGGGTTACTGTGTATATCGACTCAAAAACAAAATCATTCGAATTTGAAGGACTTATACATTGTATTTCGAAATTGTTTTCTTTCGAATCGAAATATGCAATAACACTACGTTCACATTTGACAATGCTGTTATGGCAATCACAATGCATGCATACTTTTTTAATTGTCTGAATTACTGTCTTGAATATTTTGAAGACAGTAAATAGGACAATAATTCAACTGTTTGTGTATATAAAAAATGTAAAAATTTAATTGAATTGTCATCATTATTGTCTGGACGCCTACACTGCAGGGAAAGTTTTCACCATTTTTGACAACTAAAATGTATTCTTTTACTGTCATGACAGCATTGTTAGATGTAAGCGCAGGGTAACCCCCTGTTCTTCTTTCGAATTCTTTATGTTTTTTGTTAATTATGTATAGTTTGTGGATTCGAATAAGCAGTGAAACAGTTCCAGCAATTAAAGTAGCGTTAATTTAATCGCCATTAAATGATAAACAATCGTATATTGCAAAATACTACTTTTTCTATCAGGCCTGTTCTGAAAATCACGTGATTTTAAATCACGAACCGTTTTAAAATCACGTGTTTTATTTTACCCTGTTCTGTAAATCACATAATTTTTTATATTTTTAAGCGATTTTAAAATTGTAAAACCACAAGAAAATTGCTGATTTTTATTATTTTTTCATTAAATTTTACGTAATACGTAAAATAAAAGCAATCTGAAGGGTCAAGGGTAACATAGTGGACCCCAAAAGGTTTAAAATGAAAGCAGTATAAAAAATGGGCGTTTTAAGGCTTTACTTACGGAACCATTGCAATTTTTAAGTTTGGCCAGGGTAGATGTACTTTCTAAACACTTAGTCTGCTGACAATTAAGAAGAAGCGGAAAAACACAAAATTTTTTTTTTATAAAATGTTACTGCAAAATATAAAATGTTACGCATTCAAAAATGCGCTATTTTCTTATATTTTTCTTATAATATTACGTAAAAATTAACAACAAAGAACTCGCAAAAATAAGTAAGTGATTTGAAATCACAGACACTTTCCTAACCGATTTAAAATCACGTGATTTAAAAATTTTTTTTATTTAGAACACCTTTTACGTGATTTCAAATCACTTTGATAAAAAGTGAATTTCAGAACAGGCCTGTATTTAAGAAATTGCGAAGACGATTTACAATTTTAAGAATAATTTTTTTTTTTCAAATTATTTAAATGAGAAAGCTTTAGAGCCTTAAATATCATGGGAAGACATACAATGGGTTTAATAACTTAAAAAAATTATAAATTTTTTCATTTTACAAGAAATATACTGGTAAACTTAAATAAAACATAAAAAAAATGTTATAAAATGCTAACAAAAACTAAAGATTTTTGTTTGGCCTGATTTTTTGCGGTAATATTTAAACAAAAATTGTAATAAAAATAGTTTATTTATTCCCTTATAAATTTGTCTCGTAGTAATTTTTATAGGTTTCCACTTTGTCACGTTGTCTTACATTGGCCGAAGATGTTGGAGTTGAGATCGATTTTGTTGCAGCTGTTTGATTTTGATAAGATTTTGTGGCAAATGTTGATGAACCATAGAGTGATGAGATCTGTAAATAATTAGCAAAAGAGAAATACATTATTAAAAAAGGGGAAAAAAAGTTTAATCTAAGTTTGGGTAAAAAAAATGATACATATTTTAAATTGTAATTTATTAAATTTTATCGAAAAATTCATATCGTTTTGTTTTAAATTGTTAAGAGACAGCGCACTGATAAATTTTCGTCTTCTTCAAAAGCGATCAAATCAAAATCAAAAATAAATTTAAATGTTTACCGCCGCCTGCTTAAGATATAAAATGATAAACATTAACAATAACATCATGTTAGTGTTAAGTGTAGACTGCCCATGCAATAAGCATTCAAACAACATTCCACAGTGGGGCAGAATCAAAATGTTTTGCAAATAACTCAGCCATTTGTAATGGGTTAGACCGGTTGATCCAAAATTTGACATGGGTATAGCAAAGGAGCATCTAAGCTTAAGTCTTGACGGTGGGCACCATTACCTTAACAGGGGTGGCGCTATGTATTCCCAAAGTTGGGTACCTCGCACCTGCACATTCTTTTAGAGCTTGAATTTTCTTCAATTTTTGTTTGATTTTCAAATTTATAGATGGTATTAAAGGTCTAGTGAATACCTACAAGGTGGCACATTAATCTATAAATTAGGTTTTAAAATAAGAGAGTTATACGCAATTTAAAAATCACTTTTTAAATTTTTCGATACCCTGGTCCAGTTTTTTCAAAATATACTAATGTCAAATTTTGGATCAATCGGCCTAGTCCATTACAAATGGCTAAATTATTTGCAAAATATTTGATTCTGCCCACTGTGCATTATTGTAAAACAGGAAATTATGTTTAAACAGAAACTGATATACAACACGAATTCGCCACCTATAACAACATATACGAAATATTTTCCACTGCTCTACCAGGGTGTTAGAAAATCGTTCTAAAATATGTAACTCTGTTACATAATTACACACTGTGTAATTTTTTAAGTCATGGCAAAATAACCATATACGGACACCACTACGTCATAAAAGACCAAAAAAAACCCCCTGTCTCCCAGTTTTGCACAAAGTCCTCCAGGTTTTTTTTATGGGCCCTCAAAGATGTGGGGCCTCGATGTCATTTTTGCAAAAAATAATCATTTCCTCAAGCTCATATTTTGCAAACCGTTTGAAATTTTGATATACTCTCTTCATCTTCAAGGTCAAAATCGCAAAAAACTTTAAAAAATTCAATTTTTTTACCTTGTTTCCCCTGTTCAGGTCCATAGGTAGCAAACCGTTCAAAATTCAAGGAAACAATCAACTACAAAAATTAACCTAAGACCTCAATAAACAACTTTTTAGAACATATGAACTTCCTAGGAATGATTCTTAACACCGTTTAGGTAGCCGCAAAAGTTTTTCACTTTTGCGGCTTTATAAAATAAAGTAATTAAAGGGTACTCCGACAGTGTCGTAATTTGCACGTATATGGCCTTATATTTTAAACCATAATATGTAGACTCTTGAAACTTGTACAGAACATGTGTTGCCACGGACGCTAGAACATTTACTGAAAATTAAAGGGTGTTACGACAGTGCCAGGCAAAAAGTGAGAAAATGAAAAATATGTAACAAAAATTATAAAAACTAACTAACGTTTGACTACAGGTCTGGTGAGACTTAAAAAAACTTAAGTTAAACTTAGATACCTTCACTTAATTGTGAATAAAATAAAGATTTGTTTAACGATTTTTATGAAGTATGGCTTAAATTATTTGCAATACATCAGTTATTATGAATAATGACAAAAGCTTTTAATTTTTGCATTTTTTAATTATTTCTAAATTTAAAAAAAAAACAAAAATTTATTTAATTTTGCATGAAAAAATTTTTTCGCTACTAATTTCTCAATAAAACTCTTGCATAGACAAAAAGTTGTGTTTAAATAACTTTAAGGCAGTTTTGTCCTTAATCCTCTGGTTTCCTATTTGTCTAAATCGAATGAACTGCTCTTTAGTTGTGACAAAATATTCCAATGTAAACGTTTGATTAATCGACTAGTATTTGCCACATCCATTAAAAAATGTCGACATGATAGAAAAATATTAAAAGCAGGTTCTTATTAAGTACGTTAAATCCTTCTAATTTATTCCATTTTAAGGCAAATTTCTATGCAGAACAGCGTTATCGAAAAGCCGTCGATGTCGTTATAGACTGTTAGAGAATTCCATGTTATAATTGAATTGAATTTTTAGAGATGATGTGATTAAAGTACTGTCGGCTCAAAAGTTATGATTCATCGACGTCAAATAGAATAATAGATTTTGTCTAAATCGGATGAACCGTTCTTCAGTTTTCATGAAATATACCAATGTGAACGCTTAATTAAGCGACTAATATTTGCCACGTCCATTACAAAAATCTCGACGTGATAGAAAAAAAAATTGAAGACAGATTCTTATTAAGCTGATTTCTCTCGTCGTTATAGACTGTTAGGGAATATCAAGTTATAATTGAATTGAATGTCGACGTCGATATAAAGTAATGTTGGCTAAAATGTGATGACGATATTGCCGACGTCAAAAAGAATAGGAATGTTTAAAAAATTTAAAAAAAGACGCTGGATGTCCCAGGATACCATCCTATAGAAACGCTATGTATTGCTTGGACAGTAATAAAACTTAGTGATCATTTAACTGCACCAAGCAAGAAAGAACAACAAAAACATAAAATAAGTATTTGTTTAAAGCAAGAAGTGCATCACCTTTTTAATGTTTTCCAATTTGATTCTAATTTTAAACATATTTACAGCCTGTCAGTTGAACCTGGGTTGTGCATAATGTGACCTAAGAGACTTTTGTTCCAAAAATAAATTCCTTTTAAATAATTTGCTGCAACTCACTCAAACTCAAGCGGTAAATTTGCTGTTAATTGAACCAAAAAAAAATATTTATTACGAGTATAACAAAAACACTTTTATTAATTAATTGTGAAACATTGAAAATCAATAAAGCAATAAAAACAAACATTTTCTGCGAAATAATGGGTAAGTCCCTGTCAAATAATTTACTTTGCCTGTATTTTTCATTATCTTTTTAATACAAATTAAAAAGAAAAAAAAAACGAGTAAAATGTTTATCAGGAAAAATGTTAAATCAACAACAAATATACACAAGAGTTTTGCAATTAGCGAAATGGCCATAAAAACCAGATTACCCCGTTAAAATTAATTTCAGTGAATTTACTATATTTTGGGTTTTTAGCACGCTATCGAATTTAATTAATTTCATACACAAGATTGCTTATCCGAAAATTCGCCCCTTTATCTTTCAATTTTTACAGTTTCAAGTTTTTTTAGTTGAAAAATAGTTGCAGAACTAAGGCGAATATATGACAACCTTTGTTTGGTAAATTCTGGAAATCACTAAATGGTAAAAAGAAGAAACGCAGTTCCAGCCATTATCCAAAATACTTTTTCAAGATAATTGACATATGTTAAGCTGCGATTGCCCGATATCGGATACCAGTTAGTTTAAGTCCTACTTTAAATGCTGTTAAATTCAGATTAAGCAAAAATTTTTAGAGCTGCCTAATCAAAGCTTCTATTTGATATTTGTTATAAATTTACTATAACCTTAAGGTCTTACGACTATAATAGCGGCTTCACCAAATTAGGACAATTATATACTATCCAAGCCTTCAAATTTTTCGCTTTGTGCTTTGAATTATTGAGATTTAAAGCGTTAACTGGTCATTTCATGTGATTTGATGCTATTAGATTCTTTTCTTTGGGGACTTGTAAAGTCCCAGGTCTATGCAGATAAACTGAAAACGATTGAGCATTTAGAAGTGATAAAGGCAAGAACTGATTTAATTCCTCCCCTGCCTTTGATAAAAACCATGTTATTTGAGTTGCCTCCCAGAGCTCTGACAAATATTATTTTTGTTTTTAATACCATTTTACATTTTAAGTACTTTTCCCCAGAGTGGAATGTCACTTTGATAACTATGATTAGAAGAGACGACTCAAAAGTACTGATACTGATGAAAAGATTTTATTAGAAAATTTAGTTAAATTGCCAGAAAGTTATTTAACAGATCTAAGGTTCATATTTAAAAAAGAAGACATTTTAACGCCTCCTTACTAAACTGAAGCCGGAGTTCCCCAGAGTAGTATATTGGTCCCATTTTATACTTGTTATATACTTTCAAATCCACACATTGACATTTGCCTACGAGACAGATTTATTAAACATTCAGGAAAGTCTCCAAGCAGAATCATGATACAAGACCATATACTGAATTTAAAAAATACCTTCAGAATTGGAGAATAAAGGTGAATAAAGAAAACTGTACTCATACAAAGTGCCAGGGTATGATAATTTTAGCCTTTCCAGGATCTGCGGCGCGAATTACATATACGTATTGGAAGTGAGAGTCCCCAAACTCAGCTAGTAAAAATTAAAATGAGTTTAATGGTACTCCTCCAGAGAAATCTAGAGTTTAATGGTACTCCAGCGAAAATTTGATTTATGAATTGTTCTCCACCAATGTACGATTTATTGAATAAAATTTACTAGGTTAAACACGATAGCCAAAACGATTGCACGTGGCTGATTTATGCAATCATCAATAACTGTACCGCAGTACAGCTATTAGAGAAAGCCTAACCGCTAGATCGAGAGTGAGACGCAAACCGCCTGGTAACAAGCACTTTATTTTTGAAGTCAGAGTTACTCTACGACTACTTTTTTTGAAAGTAAACCACTCCAAAGACTCTTAAGCATTAAACACATAGACAACATCAGGCTACCGGCTACAAACTGTCAAAATTAAAAGAAAAGTTTATAGAAAAACTATGATTTTGAAGACATCATAGCTACATGGCTATTTGTGTTTGCGACAATTTAATTGAACAAAAGAAAATTTTACATTTACAATCAAAAGGTTTTGAGCAAATATATTTATTAGTTTTGATATGATAAAAGTATTTTTTGAAAAAGTAATTTTTATTTTAAGTTAAATTTGTATTTCTACAATATTTTCATAGTTTTGAAGTATGTAGCTGTCGTCTTCCACATAATTCAGTAGCTGACTACACGGCGACGATTGTAGGCAAGAGCATTTGTAGTCGTGTAGCGATGTAGCTGCTGTTGTCTATGTGTTTAAAGAATTACTTCTTTAGTACTGGAAATATGGGTTAAATATTTACTATGTATCGAGGTACTCGTCTCCGGGTAATTGCTCAAGATATTTTAATATTCGTTTTATATAATATGCTGTTATTGTAGCGCTCCGAAAAAGTTTTCTAAAATTTCTAGTGTAAAAAAGTAACAAATTTACAAGTTTTTATTATTATTAAATCGGTAAAATTGCGTACTTTCACTCTTTTATAGCTATTTTTTTTTTTTTCTTAAAAATTATATTTCCAAGAAAAAAAGTATCCTATATTTGAACCGAGGTACTAAGGTACCTGTTCACAAAATTTATTAAAATGCTTCCAGTAGTTTTTACGTGATGCGGACAGACAGACAGACAGACAGACAGACAGACAGACAGACAGACAGACAGAACAGAAATAAACATAGATGTATAAGGTCTAAATATAGAAGCTCGACTAAACTTTTACTATAGCCATGTTAAGTTTCAACGAATTGCAACTTCTCGATTGAAACTTAATTTTTTTCTTATCCAAATGCTGCCTGTTATTTTTGTTAATAATTTGTTATACACTGATCAGGTATGGGTTTTGTCACGTATCTTGATTTTCGGTTATCTTTATTTAGTTAATTACTTTGAATAGTTAAAGTTATATTAATTAATGTTTTTAACAAGATTAAGATAAGATAACGTAGTATTAGGTTTTATTAAACTTATCACATCTAGTTTTAATTTATTTTATCATAAACACATATATTCAAAGTTTTTTTTTATTAGTGTAAGGTAACAAAAACAATGTTTAATAAATTTGTCCGAAAAATGTTCGCCTATATCTGATCAGTTGTCCTTGCAATATTTTGTTCGATTTAGCTTTCAAAGCAATTCACACCAAAAACCCTCACTTTTTAGTGCCGCCTTAAACTATGCTTCAGTTATGGTTATGTATTTACCTTATAAAACAGCGCCGTCTGTTAGTGGTTAGTGCTTCAGTTATGTTATATGTATTTACTTTTACATTATTTTACATTCTTTTGGAAATAAGATATTTTTGCGGAAAAAAGTACCCTATATTGGAATAAGGATACTAAGGTACCTCCTTACAAAATTTTATTAAAATCCATCCAGTAGTTTTTTGCGTGATGCGAACACAAATAAAGAATTACAGACAGACAGACAGGGAATTACTATTTCATTATATGTGCCCGCCACTTCGTCAGCGCCCTTCAATATTTTGTTCGATTTTGATTTGAAAACAATCCACACCAAAGACCCCTAATATTTAATTTTTTTTTAAGAGAAGTAACACTCAGGCAGTCAAAAAGGGACGCATTTAGTAGTGGTCTGCTTCGTTTATTCCCCCTACAACACTCAGGCAATTAATGCTTACATTAACTGTGTTACTTCCTTTAGAAAGGGATAGCAGTATATAAGACTGATGGTTAATGCGATAATAAAGCTTCGCAAGCGATTCTGGTGTTCTTTAGGCGAATTATTTTGAAGCTAGCATAGCCAATTTATAATTATTTTACTTCGCCGGCGATTTAGTGCTATGTGGTAATACCGGCGTTTTTAGTTCCGCCTTAAGTTATGCTACGTATCAGTTTATATATTTTTTTACTTTATAAAAAGTAAAGTATTCATATCCGGTTAGTTCAACTCCGTACTTTCACTGCTTTTTCTCCAATTTCTAAAATATTTTTGTGGAAAAACGAATCCTATATTGGGACCAGGATACTTAGGTACCTCCTCACAAAATTTTGTTAAAATTCATGCAGAAGTTTTTACGTGACGCGAACGTCAATGAAGAGCAGACAGCCAGACGAAAGTGAATGGCTATTTTATTATATGTATAGATATATGATATATGTAGATTAAAGCAAATCCCCTAAAATTTAAGTGTTTTAAAGGCGCATCGTTGGTCAATTGCGTACTTCTGAGGCCTTTTGTTGTATGCTAGAGGGACTACAAGATTTTATAAAAGAACATTTTTGTTTACTGTTTATTTTTCAAACCACTGTGCTTTGATGTATATGGCATTGTTAAGACGATTGACGTATTTGCCTAATATACTTATTTGAAAGAAAAGTTATCTATTTAATTTTGCAAAAACAAAAAAACTATTAATTATATAATGTTTGAAAATAAATGCATTTTATCTACAAATGTTATAAAAGGCTTAACAATTCTTAAACTAAAGCAAAAACAATAAATAGTAAAAATTAATTAAAATGATTGCATTAAAATGATGGCAATAAACTACATACGATAAATATGTATATGGAAATATGTTGTACGTTTTGTAGCAAAGGTTTACGTAAAAGCAACAAACACATTTGTAAAAATGTTGTAAAATCCGACATACATATAATAAAACATACATAAAATACATAAAATCATATAAGAAGATATAAGAACTTCAGGCAAAGTATGTTTAAAGTTTAAATGGCACAGGACAACATTGACTCTGTGTCAATATTGACACATACATACATATGTACCTACATTGAACTAGCGTTCAAGGATGATAGAAGACAAGGTTACGCCATCCCGAAAATAAAATTGGAATTTTCTGTGCATGTCGGCCTAATGACATCACGAAACTGTCTTCCTATTGGCCAATAATTCTGATTGAGAGTATAACTATAAATTATGAGAGTTTTTAAATTATGTGAGTTTATTTGCAGGGTTGCTAATTTTTGCCTATCACATAGATTTATTTGTGCGCACTTATTTGAAGTAATTTGTTAATTACAGACTTGGCAACCTTACTTTGACAGACTTTTTGACAGGTCTGTACGATTTCAAAAACTTCTGAACAAGTTAATAAAATATTTTTGTCAATGCGATCAGAGTTGCAAAATCTTTTTTGTATGATAGTGTGGCACCTACAATGTCATTTTGAAACGATTTTTTGAGTAGGATAGAATTCTGTCAGATTTTTTTGTGATTGAATTGTACACGATGTAGGATAGTAAATTAGCAAGGGCCAAATAACCGCATTCGATATCGAGTAAACTCTCTTATCTAATAACAAATTCGATACGAGTCGAGTAAGCTAATTATGCCATTCGACATTTATCGAATAGTTATTTACAGTGTCTCACAGCTTATTTGATGCAGGCTATAAATATTTTTTTAAACATAAATATTCCAAAATCTGTTGCATTTAAAAAGTAAAAAATGCAATGATCATTAAAACAGTTATCTCATTATTATATTACAGCAGAAAAAACGAGACAAAACAACTTCTTTTCAAAAATAACCACAAAAATAGTGAAATACCCATTAAAATGAAGTCACAGCTTAAATGATGCAGTAAACAAAACATGAGTGTGTGTGAATGATAACGGTAAAAATTTACATATTTTTAGTTTTATTCAGTGCCAGTGATCATTAGCTAGCATTATTTGCAAAGAAAAAATTTAAAAATAGAATATTTGATAATTGGTTTTTTAAAATGGGAAAACGAACCTCTATTGAAAAACGGGAGGATGTAATTCGCTTCTTTAAGGAGGGAAAATCTCAACGGAAGATCGCTGAACTTGTCGCATTAAGTTCCTCTACTGTCCAACATATTATAGAAAGGTTCCGGCATGAAAATAGAATAGTAAACAAGTGCAGATCTGCTCCAAATAAGATTTTTTCGGACGCCGAAAAACGTTGGGTTGTGAGGAAGATTAAGGAAAACCCCCATCTAAACGCGCCAAAATTGCAAATCGAAGCGGAAAAGTTCTTGGGTAAGTCGGCCAGTGCAGAATCTATACGTAGAGTCCTTAGAGAAGCCAATTTTCATGGGCGTACTGCCGGAAATAAGCCACTGATTAATGCCAGAAATAGAAAAAACAGAATGGAAATTTCCAAAGAGCTTATTTCCAAGGATATGTCGTTCTGGGAAACAGTTATTTTTGCTGACGAGAGTAAGTTTAATTTATTTCGATCAGATGGGAAGTCTTACGTGTGGAGAAAACCAAATGCAGCCCTAGACCCACGTAATTTACGCAGCACTGTTAAACATGGTGGAGGCAGTATAACGGTATGGGGCTGTATGTCGTCTTCAGGCGTCGGAAATTTAGCCTTCATTGAGGGGAACATGGATAAAAACATGTACCTGGATCTGCTGAAGGGAAATCTATTACAAAGCGCAGAAAAACTTGGTATTAAAGATTCCTTTAGATACTACCAAGATAACGATCCCAAGCACACTTCAGGCATAGTAAAGACTTGGCTCATCTGGAACTGCCCGCATGTTGTACAAACGCCTGCTCAGAGTCCAGATCTCAATGTCATAGAGAATCTATGGTCTGTGCTCGAAAAAAACATCCGAAGTCATACAATTTCCAACGCATGTGACCTAAAAAATGCACTTCTTGAGGAATGGGGCAAAATTAGTCCCAATTACACAAAAACGTTGACAGAATCAATGAGATCTTGCCTAAAAGCCGTTCTAGACCAAAAAGGATATCCCACCAAATATTAGTTATAGAAAAAATTTTAAATTAGAAGCTAAATTTAGTTTTAAATTAAACTTTAAATTTTGTGCATCATTTAAGCTGTGACCTAAAAAAAGCAATGAATTTGTTTTAATTTAAGAAATTTAGTTAATGAAGTATATTTTTGTTATTTTTTTTTATAAAATCTATAATATATAAATTAATAAACACGTGTGCTCTTTTTTTTTAATCTAGTCTCAATATTTTTCGAAATATTGAAAACTGTTTCGAATAAATGTGACTGCATCAAATAAGCTGTGAGACACTGTATATCAAATTGTAATAGATTAATAATAAGACAGCAAGTGAACAAGAAAATACGGTTTCAAAACATTTCCTTTTGAATGAAATTATGATACTTTTTATTCGATATAGAGCGCCATGATACAAAAACGAAAAATTACAAGAGATTTTACTCGATATCGAATGCGGCGATAAGACCCCAGGATATTTTTCCTACAAGTGTTTTTTTTTTGACAATTATTGCAAGTTAAATGCCAAAGAGATAAAGAGAATAGCATGAAAAATTTATTTAAAAAAGCAATATTTAAAAATAAAAATTATATTTTTCTTCAAATATTTACTAAAAAGACAGTTGATCTTATATCAGAACTTAGATTTGGTTTAAAAATAAATAAAGCAATTTTTGGAAACTTTCGCTTTATCATTTTTAAAATTAACTTTTTAACTTGCAAGATTTTCATATATTTCTCCGCCATTTTCGTAGATAATACATATACAACTTGTATGCAATTACTTCATTTTAACTTTTTCCAAACGAAACAGACAAAATTGAACAAATAAATAATGAATATAGCGCAATATCGGAAGTTACAGAATTTAAAAAGTTTAAAGATTTCAGTAAAACTCATATTCTTTCTATTCCACACTCATCAGCTTGTGTAGAAAGAATTTTTTCTTTCCAAAATATCAACATACCAAAATAAAAAATAATTTTTATGTAAACACGGGTGTTTTTTATAGAGGTATAAAACTTTAAGTTGGCATTACTTTTTAAGATGGCGACGGATTTAACAGCTGTCAAGTGATTTATTCTCAGTTTGGTTTGGCAATTCATCATGAATAGACTCACGCCTGAACAACGCTTGCAAATGGGCCCAAAACGAGATTACCGTTGTTCCCGATTTTCATAAGCGAATTTTGTGAAGGTAATCCTCAAGTGTATGTCGAAACACCGTTACATCCAGAGAAACTGACTGTTTGGTGCGCTTTATGGGCTGGTGGAATCATTGGTCCGTACTTTTTCAAAAAACGATGGTGGCCAGAACGTTACAGTCAATGGTGATCGGTATAGAGCCATGATTATTAACTTTTTCATTCCTGAATTGAATAACCACGATGTCCAGGAGATGTGGTTTCAACAAGACGGCGCAACATGTCACACAGCCCTTGCCACAATAGATTTATTGAAAGACACGTTTGGTGACCGCCTAATTTCACGTTTTGGACCTGTGAATTGGCCTTCAAGATCTTGTGATTTAACACCGGTAGACTACTTTCTGTGGGGCTATGTAAAGTCATTGGTCTATGCGGATAATAGCCCATTCAGGCTGCCACGAAATTAAGTAATTTCGAGCTGAAATTACGAACGAAATCTAAAGTGTTCATACTGGGCTTTTTGACATTTGAGTTAATTTCGCAAACTGCTGATCATGCTTAGTTGTATTTGTATAATTTAATTCTTTTGCAAAATTCTTTCGCACAACACTTTCGCATTGATTTAAAATATACACGAATATTAAAAACAACACTACAACAAAATTAATGTACAATTATGTATATTTCCATTATTATATATTTCCATTATTTCATTTGGCTTTTAAATTTTTTTCAAACAAAACGGACTTTCTAGATTGTAAATATGGTCATGGTTGCAAAAAAAGTAGCTTTTTCTCTAAAACCAGCGTTGTCTATCGTAATTTCAAGTTTCGACGAAATTAAGTACAATGAGTTAATTTGGGCAATGGTAAAATGTATGCGAAATTACGTAATTTCAACTTGATTTCGACCGAAATCACAAAATGACTTAATTTCGTGGCAGCCTGAACGGGCTATAAGGCACAAACGCTTGACCATTTGGAAGACAACATTCGCCGTATTATTGCCGATATACAGCCACAAATGTTGGAAAAAGTCATCGAAAATAGGACGCCCAGATTGGACTACATCCGCGCCAGCCGTGGCGGTCATATGCCAGAAATCATATTTTAAATGTAATGCCACAAGATTATCTTTCGGATAAATAAAATTCATGTCAATCGAATAATCCATCGTTTTTTTTTATTGCAATTTAAAGTTCTATACCTCTATAAAAAACACCGTTTACAATCGAAATATTTAATGAAAGCTAATTCTAGTAATTGTTATAGTCAAGATATTTTAAAACTTATAACAAAAAAAATGTGACAAACAGTGATATCTCCATTGACGAACTGTTGGACATATTTGACGTGAGTTTTTATTTTTGTTCTAAACAAAATAAAACAAATGCTTTATATAACTTTGTTTTTAATTAAATAAAAATCTTGTACTTAAATATATTAAAAAAAATGGTTGGCCCTTTCAAAGGTATTTTGGCCCTTTTAAATCTTCAAATTGGTCCTAAATGAAAAAAACGTAAAATGAATCACTGATTAACATGGGTAGTCTACACTTTAACACTAACATGATATTAGTGTTAATGTAGACGGGGTTTTATGCAGTCTGCACGAGACATAAATTTGGACATTTTGGTGCAGTTGTTAAAATCTGTTGCAAACAACACCACATGTGTTCGAATATTTGTAAATTTATGTGCACGGAATTATATAAACAAGAAAACCCGTGCCCCATTCTGCGATAAAGCTGAACTTATTCTTTTAAGATAAACCAAAGCGTTTCTGTTTTCCAATTTAAAGAAATGGCTAGACCTTCATATCTGTAACAAAAACCTGCTGAAAACTTACTAAAAGACTTAATGACCTTCCCCCGTAGTAAAAAAAAATGAACTTATAAATAAAAATGTTTTACGTACGTCACATAATTAAATAATTAGTTATCACCATAGATTTTTTTTTGTATGGGCGCCAGTCTTTGGGTTACAAGTCAAAACATAACGAAAGAGAAGGGCAAAAAAAGGAAGTGAACATACAAGCGGAAGCTTACATGTTCTTACTACATTTACACTGATAACAGCAAGAATGTAAAGTGAAAATAAAAAATAAAACACTAAAAATACGTGAGTTTCGAAATAATAAAATTTTACTACGGATATTTGGATGTAATTAAGATTGTTCATACACGATTAATTGAATGTTTTAAATTTTAAACAGTTCTGAAATAAAACGTATTCACTGTGTGTAATTAAAGTGAACGAATGAACAAGAAATGGTTAAAAATTGCCAAAATTTATAATAGTTTTTACTTAACCATACGTAGTATAAGGTAAAGTCGGGATTTCGACGGATTTATACGCTTAGGGGTCACCTGAATCCATTTTGGCTATTTTCGCGATGATGTCTGTGAGTGGGTGGGTGTGTATGCCACTATTTTTGTGGAGTTTGTACAGGTCATACCGTTTGACATATCAAAATTAAATTTAGTATGTCCCTTTGATATGTGGAGATGAAGAGCTGTTTTTGGACATAATCGGGAGGGGGCAAGGGGTAGTTTCCTTACCCCCAAATTTTGTAAACACTCGACAGGTCATACTGTATGACATATCAAAATAAAGTTCAGTATGTGCCTTTGGTTTATGGAGATGAAGAGCTGTATAAATTTTGGCCATAATCGGAAAGGGGCCAAACAGAAAATAATTATTTTTTCGATTCGATTTCCATTTTTTAAACTTTTATTCTTTATGTAATATATCAATAAAAATATATGTTTCCATTTGGTATGGTTAAGTCGAGTGTAGGCCACTCCAGTTTTATTTATTTATAAAACATTTAATGAAAAAAAAGTATGGAAACTTCTTTTGTAAGGCTTTTATAAATTAGCCTTAGCAATATAGTGATATAAGGAAACTGTATGTGTGACACTGACGATTCTGGATAGACTATCAAACATTTTTGAAATAGAAATAGAATAGAAATAGTTTTTACCATCACGTTCCAAACTTCACTCCAAATATATGTACTGATTTAGCTGAGTTGCCACCAGTAGATACTAGTGCCGAAGTACCCCTAAGATTTGAATTTTTCGATAATGAAAGGGCAATAACTAATTTAAACACTAAGATGTTGATAAAACAAATAACAAGATGTTATTTGAGTTGCTCCGTATAGCTCGCAAAATTATTATTTTTGTTGTTAATGCCATCTTACGTCTTGAGTACTTTAAAGCTGTTTGAGAGAATATCAGATTTTTTAAGCTCACCTCAGCTCATTAAAGCTGGAGTTCTCCAAGGTATTGTTTTGGGACCCATTTTATATTTCCTGTATGCATCACATATGCAAATTAGCACCCGAGTCCACATATCAACATTTGCTGATGACACAGCTTTTTAAGTATTCATGAAAGCGCACAAGAAGCAGCACAACATTTACAAGATCACATACTTAATGTGGAAAAATGGTTGAACAAATGGAGAATAAAGGTGAATGAACAAAAATGAACTCATATAACTTTTACTCTGCCACATAGATTTCAAGATAACACAAATGAATTTAAAAGCAGTACAACTAAATTGGCTTATTCGCCTGAGACTAGATTGCAAACTTCTACTGCAGAAGTCGATCCTAAAACCAATTTGGTGTTATGAGATTCAATTATGGGTCACTGTCTCAGATAGCAATGTAAAAAAAATCAAAGGCGTCAAAATAAGATTCTACGTATGATTACAGTTGCTCCCTGGTATATAAAAAACTCGAACATCCACAAAGATCTAAACCTGCCATCAGTTAAAGCAGAAATGGTGAAACCCTTTGGAGCGTAACATACTAAATGAACCTGGTTACATTCGACTAAAAAGAAGAAATACTGCTTTTCTTGGCCGTACAACAGAGGGATAACCCGCAAATGATTGCAATAACCGTGAAACAAGCAGTTATTATAACTCCATTTGATCGAAGCGTGTTTCTAAAGAGTTCAAATTTCTTCTCCTTATAAGAGCAGGAGATTTAAAAGTGATGACTTTAAAACTAAATGAAAAATAAAATAAGATAAAAATTGTCATAAAACAAACAAATCTACTCTAACATAATTTAACTTCTAAAATTGTATTTAAATAAAAATGATTCATGTTTTTTGTTTGTTTTAGATTCGATTTCCGTTTAAGTTGAATCACAAAAAATAAACTTACAAATATATATTCCTACATACAAACATACGTACATACATACATAACTATAACTTTTGTTTTCGATTAACAAACAGCCAACAGACAAAGCAGACGCCACTAAATGCTTGCAATACCGGTTTGATTTGTGTGTAATGGTTACCTGGTACGGGTACAATCACTTTTATTTTTTACTAACGTGCGATACTGTTCGTATCCTGATATAATGAGTTTTTGTTGTTGCTCTGCAACACCCACCCACAAACAGCTGTTAAATGAACAACTAATAAATATCCTTTAGCAAAATAAACTAATAAATATATAATAATCCCAGTTAAAATCTAAACAAAAAATATTCGAGTTTTAAAAAGCATTCGAAATACGAGTCGGACTCACACACAAAGGGTTCAGTACTACGAGTACATTGGAAGCACTAATTCTAATGTATATAATAAACTCGATTGACTTAACTTTATTATATTTTTATTAGTTGCCGTAGGGGCCTGGTAATACACCTTGTGTGAAAAATTCAGCTTTTTACCTATACGGTTTAAAAGATACAGCCGTGTGCCAAACGAACGTACATCGTTATCACTCTTTAAAATCTTTCTTGCTTTATTTCGTTTTTTCTTTGCTCAGGCTAAAATTCAGATTGGCACAAGGCCATAAGCCTTCAGATATGTATTTTGATCAGAGGCAAATCGGAACTTTAAATAATTATAAATTGTTTTTTAATCTGCTCAGATTAAGGCACGTTATTGTAACTTGGCTTCAAAGTACGTGTTAAAGATAACTAAAGTGAGCTATAGTTTATTAGTTATTAAAACTTATCGGTTACTTTTAGCTTATAATAATGAAAACCTTATCTCTTCGTAACTTTAGCTATTAGCAACTTATAATAACGGGCCCCATTCTATTAAAGGCACGCAGTTAAATACAAAACTTACTATTTAGCCGATTAGTTAAATGGTGCTTACAAAACTGCTTACTGGTAATAACATTCGTATGAAAGTGAACGAGAAGCAATAAATTGCAATATTGTTTTCTCTCTCAATAACTGTTTTACCGCACGTCTAAGAAGTCTTTTGACTTAACAGCAGTAGAGCAGTATTTAAATGGTACCTGGTCCAAAAATCGTCCATAGATCTTCATGAAAAATACGATATTGAAAAATATTACTTTTCGTTGTCTTTTGTGAAATCTTCGTTTGGGATTTTGCCATGGAGAATCGCACCTACACACAGAAATCCTAATACTCCTTTTTAAGTTGTTCTTCGCTATTATTTTGTGTTATACGCCCCAGTGCAAATTTGTTCTGGAAACTAGAATTTACAGGTAGAACAAGGGTCCGTCTTGATCCGCGAGCATCCTTAAAGGACGCGGTAACATTGTTGCGATTCCAGAAGATATCTATACCCAAAAGAAGAGGCATGAACATTTACTCTGGGAGCCGTCCTCAATCTTAGGAACGAAAGCTGACAGATGCATATCTTTGAGAAATATTTACGATCAGTTTAGCATCAGAATCATTTGTATACCAGGGCATAAGAACTTGGTATAAACTAACTGGTCAAAGAACGTAGGTATTCATCCCTCAACTCTTTCGCAGCTTAAGAGCGAATAGAAAAAAGGTCGCTAAAAAGAACTGTAGAATTGCTGAACAATTAAATAATCTTAGGTCTGACTTGATGTACTCAGATTGGCTCTTCGGTGAGGACTTCGCTCGAATATGTTTTCATTATATTACGATGGATTCATAGAGTTAAATGAGTATAAAGCAATTGTTTTTGCCAATCTTACCTTACCTTACCTTACAAGGAATAACTCTTGATAAGGCTATTATCAGTCAGATACAGCCAGTGTTAAGAAATTTCACAATGGCCCCTTGTGCAATAAAAGATGACGATTAAGATGTTACAAATACATATGTATTATACAGAAACATATGATTTTTACATTTAATCACCATAAACTTAATATTATTTTATTTGTTTAATTTTTATTTTTTTTTTTTTTTTTTTTTTTTTTTTGAAATGCTCCAATAATTACGTTATTAAGTTAATTTTAGTCAAAATAGGATTTTATTTTTCTTTGTGTTGAAGCAAGCAGTAACAGAAACATAAAGAAAATTAAAAAAACAAATAAATTAACAAAACAGACATCTTTTATAAAATATTATTAATAGCTTGATTTATAATTGCGTTTTAAACAATTGCAAAATTCAGTTTTTCAGCAAACAATTTATTTTATTACTTTTTTATTTAACTGATACCGAAATAATCAATAAGAAAAGTGCTGAAGGTAAAACTCGTAAACAAACAACAATAACAGCATTGGCAGAAAGTTAGAACAAAAGAGTAATATTTGCAATATTCGGCCGAGCCGAATCTAATATGCTCTTCATTTTATTTAATGTTTATTAAATTAATAATTTACAATTATAATTGAAGTTATTTTTTTAATTTTATGGTGAGTTTTCCATTTTTAGTGAAATTACCATATTTAGGTAAAATTTCTGTTTCTTGTGAAAAATTGATATTTTGGTGAAATTTTGATTTTTTTGTTCAACTTAATTTTTTTTGGTTATTTTCATTTTTTTCGAAGTTTAGGTTTTTAATACAACAAGTCCGACTTTCCTAGTAATAATACGATTAAACTGTTATCGACTTTTTGCACATTCCTTAAAGATTGTGTATGATAGTGACTATTATACACAGTCGTACGATCTGTCAAAAATTACATATGTATTGAAATATAATAGTGCGGATTTGTGTGTGATAGACTTTTCGACAAGTGTATAAAATTTGACAATATTTAAAAATATTACAAAATATTTTTCGCCATGCGATAAAAGTGACAGTCTTCTTGTGTAATAGTGTGGCAACAACAAAGTCATTTTAAAGCGATTTTTTGAGTTGGAGGAAATTTTTTCAGATGTTTTTCCGATTGAATCGTACGATTGTGTAGGATAGTGAAGCATAATATGTGTGCACGAACTCGTGCTGAGGAACTGAAAATTTAGCAGCAAATTAAAATTTCGCAAAAAAATCGATATTTCGGCACAAAATCAAAATTTTAAATTTTAACGAAAAATTTTAATTCACCCAACAATTTTAATCTCCAAAAAAAAATTATAATTTCTTCAAAATGTCGAAAACTAAAAAACTCTCATAAATCATTACCCATAATAACCATCAAAATATCACAAAAAATGTAATTTTACTCAAAATCGAAACTTGGTCTAATAAACGAAATTTAACTCAAAATTTTCACCAAAAAATTAAATTCATTACAAAATCTACACTTTAATAAGAACCAAATTTTTAATTTTTTGACGTTCAATCCGACAAAAAAAAATTTTAATTTCCTAAAGTGTCGAAAATTCATAACAAAAATGTATCATATGTAAATAAAAAATTATTTTACCTAAAATCGAAATTTCGGCTTACAAACCAAATTTAACTCAAACTTCCAACTTTCGCCAAATATTTAAATTTCATCACAAAGTCTACGTTTAAGTCAACAGAAAAAAAAACTTTTTTACATAAAATATAAAATTAATTATTTTACTAAAATTTAAACAAAAAATCGGAATTTTAATAAATAATTGGAATTTCACCAATGATTTATGGCTGTTTTCAAAAAATGCCGATAAAGTTATTCATAGTAATTTTAGTTGCAGTAAACTATAATGTGAGGTTTATTTATCTAAATTTTAAACTATGGCAACACCACATCGAAACCCCTATATTTTTTTAGCTAAAATATGCTAAAAGTAGTGGCAACTTTAGAAAAGAAGGGAAAAATAAGCTTAAAAACAATAATAGCCCATTTACATCTAAGTCATAACTAGGTAATGAGTGGTTTATTTTCTGGTGTTAACACTGTTTTCTCACACAATACCTGTTATAACATGAACCAGCTAAAAAAGGCTGTTTTAGCGATTTTGCTTCTCTGAAACGCTAGCTTAACGTCGTAATAACCAAAAGCTGAAAATGTGTCCGCTAATATACTAAGCTACATATTGGTTAGTTTAAAAAAGGGCCGTTGTTGTGGTAAACAAGTTTTTTTTTTGGGGTATAACCTGATATTTTATACTAATTATAAACTTGTTAATTACTGTACATTTTTTAGGCTCATTATTATAACTTTCCAATAGCTAGAGTTAGGATATTATTGGAGATATAAGTAGGCTTTCGTTATAATAGCAAAGGTAAGGTTCTTTACTATCACTTGCCTTTAAAGTACGTGATTATTACCACGTTTATTCGTAGCCTATTCGCAAATAAAAACTATTCGCAAATAATTAACTCACTGTTTATGCGGAAAATTACACATACAAATTTTTATATATTTTTTTTAATGTTTGCGTTGCTTAGTGCTGTTTTTACAATTAAATTATTGCAATGTGGGACAAATTTTCCATTAATTTACACAATACATTTTAAATTTAAAAGAAGTGGCAACGCCATACGGGTTATTTGCAAATAGTGTCGTTAATCAGGAATTGTTTTCGTGAATTAACTATTCGCAAATAAAAAATTACTTTACTGTTTATACAGCAAATTTTTCTATTTGCAATATTTTTATTTGTAAATTTTTTATCTGCGTATAAACCAGAGACTGACAAAAAGTACTTATTAAATAAATGTAGTTAAGTATTTACACATATTTTTGGGTATTAGTTATACCTATACTTATAACACAGAAAATACCTGCACATACGCATTTGCAGTGAAATAAGTATGGGTGTACTCAATACTTATAATAAACATTATTTATACACAACGAACTTAAAAATGAATACGTAATGCATGTATGAGTACAACTGGTTATAGGTAGATAATGTGATGGGTATCTGTCATACCCATACTTATGTACTTATAATACTTAAAAATATTCTAAGTATACTTATAAGTAAAACAACTACTTTTAGGAATTGTGTGTATAAAACGGTGTATGATGTTTGGCAATATTTTGTTTATAACCGAACATTGGTTAAGTATGGAAAACCAAAATAATTAGGATGAAGGAATGAACGTATTTTTAAATTGTGAAATAATTAATACATATAGTTATAAAATACTCTAAGTATACTTAGAGTATTTACATACTTGTACTTATTCCCACTCTATACTTACAAGTATGGGTATAGCCAATACTTTATCCAACTTTTACTTATACTTGGCTGTATTGCGAAAAATAATGAACAAGTATGCGAACACTTATTTATTTTATTTATTTATTTGTTTGAGCTGTAGCTATACACATTTATACATGTTTTGCCTCAAATACATAATAAGTACTAAAAATGATTCTTTGTGTCATTCTCTAGTATAAACGTAGTATGTTATAGGTTATATTAAGCTTACTTATAATAACGGTAAACTATTTATCTCTGCGAAAAATCGTAACTTTAGCTATTGGCAAGTTATATTAATGGGCCTTAGAGATTTTTGACTTGGTGAAGTGGGTAAAACAAATAAGTAAATTAAATAAGTTATAAAAAATAAAAATACAGCCTAACAAACAACATCATCCGTTAATTCTCTAAGAGGAGATTGTGTATTTCTTGCAATTTACAAAACATTCCATCATTAGATTCCGAATAAATAAAAATTAAACTACCTCAGGAGTATAACCTTAAAAACACCGTACGTCTTTTCCTTTTACTCACTGTACATCTACTAAATATAGTTAACGATTTTTGTTATCTAAACTCAAAAGTATGTATGTATGTATGTATGTATGTATGTATGTATGTATGTATGTATGTATGTATGTATGTATGTATGTATGTATGTATGTATGTATGTATGTATGTATGTATGTATGTATGTATGTATGTATGTATGTATGTATGTATGTATGTATGTATGTATGTATGTATGTATGTATATATGTTTGTATGTATTTCAAGATCGCACACAGTAATAGGAAAAAAGTTGAATAGGTATGTATTGAATAAAATAACAGTTAATGTAGTTTGCCTTTTTTATAGTTGTTTTTAGCCAATATTTTTTTATCAAAATGTATCTAGATCTATTATATTAAATAATAGTGTCTCCAAAGAGTCTTACAGCAAGAAACCAACAAAAAGAAATAAACAATAAGAAAATTATGAGTCAGATTTAAGTTGTTTTTGTTACTTTTGTTAAGAGTAAAAATATTATAAAAAATACCTACTTCATAAAGTATTGTTATATGTATGTACATAGGAGTACAAACATATTTTAACAGAAGCCATATAAAAGTTCATGTGTATGTATTTGGACATATGTATGTAGGTATGTATGTAAGAATGTATTTTTTATGATGTTTGATGCTTAAATGTTTATTTTAAAAACTCCCTTTAGTTTTGAAACAAAGAAACAAAACGTAGAAACGAATAAAGAACTGTTTAAAATAATTAAAACTTGTTAAAACAAGTCATCAATTTTATAATTGATAACAAATTTTGTTTATCTCCCCTGTTCTGTAAATCGACTTGTCTTAAAAGCCGAGTGATTTTCGAAAATAAGAATTTGTCAATTTTGGTCATATAATTGAAACATTCGTTAGAGCAGTAATTTATTCGTTTTATCTATATAATAAAATATTTATATAATAAAATAGCAACTCATTTCTGTCTGTCCTTCTTATTTTGTGTTCGCATCACGTACAAACTACCGAATGGATTTTAACAAAATTTTGTGTGGAGGTACCTTAGTATCCTTATTTCAATATAGGATACTTTTTTCTGCAAGGAGAAAGTGGAGAAAAAGCAGTGAAAGTACGCCGTTTTTTACCGATTTAAAGCTACGGCATATTTTAAGGCCTCTGTAAGCCATGTTTTGCAACAGATGGCGCTGTTTTAAAATAATGAGTAATTCATTTCCTGTCGGCTTTTGCAGAGCCTAACAATAATTTTTATAATTTTATATAAATTTAAAAATTTTATCTAGGGATGGGTACCTTTATATAAAGTAAATACGTAAGAGTCATAAAATTGGATGTGGATTACTTTCAAAGCAAAATCGAACAAAATATTGTCAGAATGCACACAACGTGTGTGGGCACAGCTAGTTTTTCATATATAAAAAGATAAGAAAAATATTTTTTCTTTTCTTAAATCTCAGTCCGGCAACTATCACACGTATTCCTCAAAACGCCATCAAAAATATCGGAAACAAAAAAAAATACTAGAAAAAAGTGTTTCAATAATTCTACAAAAATCCAATTTCCGTCAATAACTTTAAGCTTACGTTTAACATTTGGTGGTATAGCCATAATTCTTATCACATTGAGACATCTATTTGCCATACTTTTAACCAAATGCCGGTAAAATGAAATGGGTGAAGCTTTCCAGACCGCCTCAATATTTTCCCACAATTCGTTCAAGTTTTTTTTTTTTTTAATTTTTTCCCTTCAAAGTTTTGTCCAATTCGTTCCACAGGTTCTTAATTGGATTGAGATAAGGGGACAGAGCTGGAAATTTTAAAACGTTAATGTGTTGTTTCTCTAAGCAACGCTTCACAAGCCGTTAAGTATGTTTTGCATCGTTGTCGTGCATATAAAATGCCATAAAAGTGGTAAATTTTCTTCAGCGAATAGTATCATCGTATTTCCCATAATATTTTTGTATAAAATTCCGCGTGAATAAAATGCAACCTAAACCATAACGTTACCACCACAGATTTTGGGTGATGCTGCCGATGAAGTTTTCTTTCGCAAACTCTAGCCTGGATTTTATATTCTTTTTGGAAACAGTGGGTTTTCGTTTTGCAATGTGCATCCACGGAGAGATGCTTCATTCAGCCTTTGTGTTATGGGTTTGAAATAAACTTCAAATCCATTTGAAGATCACACTTCAACTTGTCTTTACTCGGACCTTTTGAATTGACCAGCTTGGGAGATTCCTTTCATAATTTGTTTTTCCCTTGTAGTCGCTTTTCGCTCTTTGGGCTAAAACTCCCAACATTTTGTGTTGTTCCTAATTTATTTAAATGTTTGTTATTATTAAATTATTATTAAATCAAAGACGAAAATATTTTAATGGTGTGTTCACTTCGCGAAACGTATTCTCCTGAAATAACCCATGGTATTATAAGATAAATTATTGCTAAAGAGAAATAAGACATAAAACAGAAGACAGAAGACAGAAGACATAGGACATAATATGATTGACATAAAGCAGAATATATTTGTGATAAAGTACGGTTAGACTGATAATTTAATATTGCAGCAGATTGCAGTTATGTTTTAATTATATGCCCACCACTGTATTTAAAACGTCGAAAACATAACAAACATCTATTTATAAAGGGTGGTTAAATTTCAAGGGCGATGTTGATTATCACACGAATTATTTAGGAAATTATTATCATTTCTTTTTTTATTTTGATAATATTGGTATGGTTCAATTATGTATGTAACAAAATATCGGTCAAATGGCCACCGCGACCTCGGCGGCAAACCTCCATCCGATACTACAAATATTCGATGACGCTGCGGCATAATTGAGGTTCTATGCCGTTAATGTGCCGAATTATCTCACCTTTTAGCTCTTGAATTGTTGCTGGCTTATCGACGTACCCCTTTTCTTTCAAATAACCCAAAGAAGAAAGAAAGAAGTCCAACGGTGTCAAATCACATGATCTTGGCGGCCAATTGACATCGCCACCATGTAAGATAACACGGCCATTGAATTTGTCGCGCAAAAGATACACAATCGATCCATGATTCAAATTAGGTTAGTCTGAAATTGAGGAATGTCAAATTAAGTGCAGAAAAAAAAACTTGACGTTTAGGTGTAGTTCACATTCAACATCGGCCCTTAAAAATGAACCACCCGATAGAATGAAATTAGTGCAAATTATATTCAGTTAGATACGGTCTACACGCCAAATTCAAAGGGTCTACACGTCAAATACCATCCTAGAGATAATTTTGTTACATGTAGTCCGAAGATTAGTCATCGCAGTGTCATGTTATTGATTAAGAAAGTGCTTTGATGAGAGTTCTTATCAAAACAACCCAGCAGTAAAATGTTTTTTCTAATAATAAAAGTTAAACCTATTTAAACCCACTCACCTTATCCTTATCTGAAAAGGAGGCACTATAAGATGATGATGTTGAAGTTGCGGCTGCTGCTGACGATGGTGATGATGTTGCTGCTGCTGTATGATCAAACATTTTACCATCGACAGCATTGCGATATTTATTTTTTGATTTAAAACGACCTGAACGTGATATGGTGAAATTGCGCCATTGATGACTGTACTCGCAACGTTTCTCCTCTTCGTTAAGGATGCTATCCAAGTAGTTGATGGGTTCATGAGCGGTCATTGTATTGCTCATACTTTGTTTTACTTTTACTTTATTATTTTTATTTGTTGTTTAATTTGGCTTTTTATGTTGCTAATAAAAATTGTTGTTAATGTTTTTTAACAAATCTTGAACATGTAAAACAAAATAATTATTCTTATAAATTTCTTTGAGCTTTAAATTATAAATATTAAAAATTACACTTATAAAAAATCTAAGCTTGTTCAGTTTAGATATATAAAATATCGGTCTATACGTTCTCCATCAAAGTGTTGAAAATCAAATTTTAGATGTTTTTCCTAATTTTTTTTTATTTTAGTATCTAAGCTTTTTATTTAACTCGTTTGTAAACTTTTTAGGCATTTTCTATTTAATTTAAATTTTAAACTTAATTTACACTTTCGGTCTGTTTTATTTGTTTTACTTTTAAATGTTTGTTTTAAAATATAATTGTTTTCAAATCTGGTTTTTAATAAATAATAAAAAAAAAATAATAACTTTATATCAAATTTCATTTACAAAAACATGAATTTTAAATGAACTTTCTTAAATGAGGAACTTTAAGTTTCTTTTTACACTTGCAAAAATAAGTTTGTTCATTTGTTTATTACGTTAATTTTTTGGGTTTAAAAATAAAATTATAATTTTTTGTTATGCTTTTATGCTTTGTTTGTTTTGCTTTAATCAAAAGAGTTTATTTAAATTATAAAACAAATAAGCTTTTCAATCGGTTCACCAAGTGTTGTTTACTTTCATTTATTTCCATTTTACCAAACACCCAAGAAAAAATATTTGTAATAAAAAAAATATTTTTCCATAAAATATAAAAAGCTTGAATTCTTTGTTCTTGTAATGTAAATTGTATCGTATGTGGTGAAGTGTATTCTCGCAAGAGCCTAAATTTCTGCTGATAAAACTACTTAGATCAAAATTAGAACCATACAATTAAAGCGATAGAAAACATGAACTTAGTTCTCATTTTGATCTTACTCAACGACACCACATTCCAGCTTTCTAGCTATAGTGGAAGTACCAACACTAAACATATATACTGGTGCGCTACACTAAATAGAAATTTCTCATTTTCTTGGTTACTGACTAACCGTGACCTACAGAGTGTATTAATCTATACTATAATTATTACAGCTTCTTCGGTAAAACGTTCAAACTTCACTTGTAGGTTTAGCCGTATGTGGAGTCTTTGTGTTTCAAGTCTCATAATTTTATGATAAAGAGAAAGAAAGTTATCAGGGAGTTAAAACAGAACGAATGGGTTCGCATAATATACAAACTGTGTGTAAAGACCGGAACTTGTCCTATCACACTACCGTCGCACAGATGGGTATTTTGCCAACCTAGGACATAAGGCAGAAAAATTAATTTTGAGAAATGTAAAAATTTAAGTACACAGCTCGACAGATAAAAAATGTTGCATCGTATAGTGAATTTTTGAGTCTTTTGCTGGAGATTTGTCGTCTTGAGACACTGTTAAAATCAGGAAGGTTGATAAATCGCATACGTTTTTATTGAATTTTTACGATTTTCAGCAGTTTGCAATATATTTTTTTGTGGATAAACGAATAAAGATTTGGTATTGATTTTTTTTATTTATTTTAAATTTTTATGATAAAAAATTTCTTTCGAAATTAAAAAATGGATTTTTTTGTCAAAAAAAAAATTAAAAAAGTAATTGAAAGTGAGACTCATCGCGATCCTAGAAATGTTATAACTATATCACTATAAAATTTACGATCTCTAATTTTATACTGTAGAAAAAAGCGTTGCGCGTTTTTGAACCATTTTTTGTTGCGATTTTTTCCAAATTTCATCTTTTTTCTGTTTTTGCTCATATTGCATAGGTAGTAAATACGAGTAAGAAACCTTTTTGTCGGTCATAAAATGTTTTTGTTTTCTAAGTTGTTTTAAATAAATTAATTGTAATTATTTCAAATAAAATTTATTGTTACTAGTGTAAATTATTCATTATATGTATAACATAATATAACTGTGATTTTCTGCCTGTCTGTCTGTTTGTGTACGCATCACGTAAAAACTACTGGATGAATTTTAATAAAATTTTATGGAGAGGTACCTTACCTCATGGTTCAGATACAAGAAATTTTTTTTTGCCGTAAAAATATCGCATTACAAAGAAATAGAGAGAAAAAGTAGTAAAAGTACGCAATTTTACCGATGGTACTGTACCATGGTACTGCAAACTTGGCAGCAACTTTAATCTTTGTCAGCGGGTAATTTAAAACACTATTTACAGTACTGTACAATAATTTTGAAATTTTACATAAATTTTAGGTTTTTATATAAAGCCTATTTTTCAGAGTAATTACCCAGGGATGGGTACTTTTATATAAAGTAATTACATAAAACATATCTGAAGCTCTATAAGTAAGAGTCTTAAAGTGGATTACTTTCAAAGCAAAATAAGGACGCTGACGAAGTGGCGGGCATAGCTAAGTATAAATAAATTAAATATTCTCAGATAAATTAAATACTATAAAGTGATAAATTACAAAAATGATTTTTATTAATACTCTTCTCTTCGACATAAAAGCTTAAAAATAAATATTTTTTGGAAATTAGAAAAAAAAATTTTTTTTTTTAAATTCACGTGGACGTTTCGGGGGGTGAGATTAGAGAAATACGTTCCCCTGCCCATAAAAAAAATATTTTTATGATATTAAGGCGTGTGTTATTCATTTCCTTTAATAATTACATTATTTTTTCAAATAATATTTTAAGTCACTGCCCACAAAAGGGGAGGGGCGAAAAATTGCATTTTAGAATCTTCAGGATCCAAGTTAAGGGTTTTGAACAATTGCTGACTATAAAAGTTGCATTTGCTACACAAAAGTAAGGGAAAACTTAAAAAAAATTAAATTTTTTCAGAGGTAGAATTAGTTCTTCTAAGGGGAACTTTTTTCTCCTTGGTCCGATTTTTCTTTTATAGCTTTAACAGCCTATGACAATAAGAGATTTTTCTGACAAGTTCCATTAATCTAGCCACTCAGTAAATGTTTATAGGCAATAGGTATAAATAAAAAAAACTAAAGGCGGAAGCAAAAATGTGCTTTGTTTTAAAAATATATGTTTTTGTTTGAGTGTTTTTTTTTTTTGGTTGGCTGATTTTTGAAAGTTTTAGGATTAAACTATGATTCCTCAACTCTGATCGAGATTTCAAAATTATTTTTTTATTTAGCATCATCAAATATTTGTTAACTACATTAATTCAAGTTTAAGTAAATTTTCAACTAAATTTTTAACTTTAAATTCATCTGCCAAAAGAAGCAGGGAAACAGTTGTTGATTAAGTGCTGTTGATGTTGTTGTTTTTGTTGATTTTTAAACTTGGTTTTCAGAATCAGCTTATAGTCTAAAGTTCATTGCATGCAATGTTTATTTTGTTGTTGTTATTGTTTGCTGCAGTTTAATTAAATTTACTTAAAAAGCCAAAAACCAAAAACCTTCTCACACAAAACCGCGCTATGGTTTGTTGTCGTTGTTGTGTTTTTTATAACTTATACTATGTATGTTTGTTGTTGTCCAACAGAACAACAATAGCAATGGCAATAACAATAACAGTAACAGTAACAATACCAAGTCGCACAAAAATAAGTCTATAATAGTATCGAAAATAAATACACTTAAATTGTTAAGTTATAAGTCAAGTTAATAGAGTTTAAGCCAGGCCAAAGACAACCCAACCAGCCAACCAACCGACCAACCAACAAGTTTAGTTCTTTTTAACATTGTACAAAAGCAAATCATTTTTTTTTTTTTCTTTAGTTTTATATTTTTATTATTTAATTTTATTAAATGTACCAGTAGATGTGTTTTATCTACTTTTTTTCTTTCTTTGAGATGTTTGTTTAAAGTACGAGTAAGTAACCGTATCCGTTCGTATCAAAAGCACTTTTATGAATGACACCGTCAAACAACGACGACCACAATAACTGATTTCTGTTGTTGAGTTGCACTCTAAATGCGAACGGTTTTTCGTTGTTTTGTTGATTGTATTGTTACCTCGTTTAATATTTTATTTCTGCTATTTTCGTCTTAGTTGGTTTGTTTAATACATTGCGGACTAAAAAGTAACTCACACTATATATTCAGTGTTTAATTTAAATTTCGGCAAAAATAATTTATTGCAAAAAAAAAGTGTTGCAGCTTCTAACTCACTACATCCTTTCTAAGCTTTCTTCGTGATTACATACAAGGTGGCGCAAAATTAATCATCCTATCGGAAGATGTTATTATTTTTGCAAATAGCGTTGTACGTCAAACATATTTAATATTTAAGAACTAGATAGCTGCAGTATACAAACAGACAAGCAAATAAAATTTGCAACTCTTTTCTAGACAAATCTAAAACTTTTTTTTAAAGAAATCGTAAAAAAATATTTTTTAAGCCAGATATATACATATAGATAACCAAACCCGAATGTGGCTAAATTCAAACTATATACCTCATTTTTAATAGCCAACCTGTTCTTCCGACCAGAATCCTATGGAAAGAAATAATTGGTACAGAAAATCTTTACTGGAAACAATGCAATATGAGACAATTGTAGACCTTAAATCCGCCGTTATTGATGCTTGGGAGATAATCGACGACAAAGGTTAAGTTAGGTTAAGCAGGCAGCTCCAATGCAGCTCACTTGAGTCCAAGTATTGGTCTCTTTGTGTTACCTGAAGAGGGTAAAGGAAAAAGGAAAGGGTGAGGTAGAAAAGAGAGAAAGCGTTGAGAAAAATAGGACAAAACACAGACAGTTTCAAGCAGCAGATATATGTAGATTAGAGATGAAGAAAAGAAAGTGTAGCCACGGAGGGCAGGTTGGTCGAGCCAGGTTGTCGACGAGAGTAACTATACCTCTCCAAGTGGGAGCGGGTGGGAAAACCATCCGCAGCTCCTCAGAAAGGAGTTGATCCTGCTCGGTTCCAATAGTGAAACACAAGAGAGGCTCACAAAGCACTGTTGTCCAAAGTGCAGGATAATGGCAAAGGTGGTGTTTGACAGTTTTCTCCTCTTCCTCGTCTTGAAAACTTCTGCAAAAGTCGTTATAATGCAGACCCATTCTTCTTGCATTAGTTCCAAATAGGCAATGTCAACTGACCGTTGATATCAAGTCACGTAGCTGCATTTCCGACAGCCGAAATAGCATAGCCGTTCTTTTCTAATCCAGTAGAGGCCAGATCGCCCTCGCCGATTGACAAGTCGACACGTTGGACCATCTTACCTGGGCCATATCATAAAGGGCTCGATTTATAAGATACCCGCAAGCAGAAAGGGGAATGCAACAATAGACGTCAAAGGCGTTATCGTGAAGCAAAGCTCCCTTCTTCGCCAGTACGACAGCAACACAGTTGCCTATGATAGTCCCATGTCCCGATGACAAAGGTCATGTAACATTTATTAAAACTATGCCAGACTTACTAAAAACTTTTAAATAATTTTTATAATAAAGCAATCTAAAAAATTAGCTTTCGTAACGGTTTATAAAATACAAATAAATAAAGTTCTTTGTTGTTTCTGTTTTCGATTTTTAGTGCTCTTTCAGATTAAACATACCATACATCCCCATAAACAATTTACTTACTTTCTTATTTCGGTAGCCGGGGTAAAACTACGAAGTTACTGTTACAAACATTTTTTGCTTCATTCCGTTTTCTTTAAAAGTAATTAACACTAAATTTTGGTTTATATATTTTCTTTATATAGAGGTTCCCATTCCTGGATAAAATTCTAAAATACATATAAAGTTCTAATATTATTGTAGAGTTCTGTAAATAATGTTTAAAATATCCCGCTGACGAAAACAAAAGGTGCTGCAAAGTTTGCAGTTCCATTAAATCGGTAAAATTGCGTACTTTCACTACTTTTTCTATATTTTTGTATTCCATTTCGTTTACTAACAGCAAAAAAATTTTAAAAAATGTTTCATGTATAGAAATGGTCTTGTTACAGTCTTAGTGTATGTATAGATTGAAAGAAACACTGATCGAAAACTTTTCGTAATATCTTTATACACTATTAGGCGCCTAAATTTAGACTTACGAAAACAACTCAGTAGCAGGGATTTTTAACTATTCCTCAGCTATCTTTCAAAGAGTGCTGATAACCTCAATTAATCTGAGAATTAACACGAGAACACACCATGAACACAGTCCTGACAAAGGCAGCTGTTGCACAGAGTACTTAAGTCGTGAAGTGAACCTGCTGATTACCACTGGAAAACTCAGCTCACCGATCTTCCCTTGCAGCGCACTTATTATTAGTGGGAAACAACCTACCCTAGGGGGAACCAGGAAATTTATCGCTAATTTAAAGTAATTCAGCGACGAAAGAGCAACAAAAAAGTGTGCTTGTATCAGCAAAGCTAAAGATCCGATGTGGTATGTCAAACATACCTCTTCCCTGATTTAATAAACAAAAAAATCTAAAAACTCTAACTCTAATTTTTGGTAAAACTATTGATCGGCTTTGGTATTGCTTATTTTTGTGCCGCAGTGTAAATGTATATTTAAGTATTGTTATGTTTTCTTACTGCTTTTTCAGCATGTGTTGCTGAGTGTATAATGATTTTATTTTTATTATTATTTCGGTGAGACTTTTCTCTTTTTTTTTTTTCTTTACTTTTGTATTGTGAATATCATCTAAGTGTATGTACATTTACTAAAGATATTTTACCAAACAGCCATCCAACTGAACAACAGCTCAACAACCAACCATTTGTTGGTGTGTTCGATGCAGAAGAAGTGTATTGGTACGGCATTCATTTAGCGCTGTATGTTCTTTTGCTTTGACTGTTGTACTGAATGTTCTTTTTTGTTTTTTTTTTTTTTTTTTTTTTTTGTTTCACGATTATCATCATCTGAAGTTGACTACTCTACTGCGGCGACTCCAAATTCGTTATAAAAACGTTTTGCTTTTGTTTTACTATGCATGTATGCCTGCCTATCTATATGACGTGTGATCAACCAACTTTAACAAACAATAAGATATTTAGAGGAACCAGCTAAAATTTTGTTCTGCGGCGTTAACTTGCAAAGATTTTTTTAAGTTATTATTATACACATTTTTCATTTTTACATACAAAATGAGAAAAAAAATCATGAGGAGTGGTTTAGGAAGCTCCTATAGCTTAAATATATGCTAGATATACATGTAATTTGTATCAGAGGAAAGCTCTTGACTTCTAGATTAAAAAGATTAATGATTTTTTTCGCGCTCAATTTTTTAAATGATATTTACCTCAAAAACTGAAAAAATCACGTTAAGGTGGTTTTTTGAGAAATGAAATATAGAATTTGAATTGCCACAACATCTAAACGGATCGATATATTCTTACTAAATTTTGAAATTATATAGACAAAAGAGCTTTTAATCAAACGGTGTAAGAAAATTTGAAATTTCTTTTATTCTAACATATAAATTCCCGGAACAGGAAAAAATTTCCAAAAAAAAGTGGTTTACAAAAGTGGCTACCCTGCCTTTATTAATTACGGAGCTGTCAAATCCTTTTGGGAGTATGTAGCCAATAATTAGGGCTTTAAAAATTCGTTTACGTTTTTTTAATCGGTGCTTTGACTCTCAAAAATTTAACAATAATTTAAGATTTTTGCCCTAATTTTTTATTCGCATTTGCTGTAGGTTGTCTTTAAGATGGTTTAAAATAATTTACTAGTACTGAAGTATGTAAGTATAAATTACATAAGCAAAAAAAGAATATCACCTGTTTGGGAAAAATCCTAAAAAATCGGTACTTTACATTTTCCCAGTTCAGAAGCTTTTAACTTTTTAACGAAAATCCCTATCAGACCAAAACTTGAAACTAATTTATTCTATGAATATAGCCAATGTCATAAAATAATAATTCTATCATTAATAAGTACACCACGCCAAAAACACTAAGTAAGGTCGACAAAATTAAAAAAAAAATTGTAAGCCAATTTTCTCCCAAATCTACACATGTAAGCACATTTTTTATAGATATTTTCAAGGACAAATCTTAACATTTGAGTTAGAACTAAACTTTTTATGACATTTCCAAAAAATTATATACCCAAAGTACCCAACTTTGGAGACTTACACGGAAGCCACCCTTTACCTAGGGAATGTCGAGCATTCGTAGCTCATAACGACTGGAAAAAACCATTGCATAAAGTTTTTTGGCTTGTGACAATGGCAATTATGTTGTGAAAAGAATCAAAAAATGTTTGCTGTGCGTTCTCTAACATCAGCATTAATTTTAAATGCAATGCTGGTATATACAATTTAGATAGTTCAAGTTTCCAAGATAGTGTCCTTAGCGTCACCGCAATATTTGTCCTTTGCCCAAAATATTATCGAATATAATCTCTAATAAAATTCTGACCTAATTAAACTTTATTAATAATAATAAAAAAAACTTAGGTATATTTTAAAACTGTTTGTTGTTTTTGACCTCCAAGTATGAATAAATTACGATATTTATCACATTTTTCTTAAAAAATATCAAGCACATAAATTTTTTTGCACAACTTCCCTTTGAATTTTGTGTTGGAATTATTCCCAAAATTTGTCATCATATTCTCCTTTAAATTGCCATTCGTAATAAGTGCCTACTTTTTTACCAGGGAAAAATTTTTAATTTTCGAAGTTCATTTAGAATTACACAGTACAACACATGATTTCGGGACTCAATTCTGATAATTCTTTATGAAAGTAGCCCCAAAAAGAAGCACTTCTGCAGGTATTTTGTATGGATATATTACATAAAGAATAAGAGTTCAAAGTATATTCGAATCGAAAAAAAAAAATTATTTTCAATTTGGGGTGTTAGGTAAACTACCCCTTACCCCTTCCCGATTATGGCCAAAATTTATAAAGCTCTTCATCTCCATAAACCAAAGGCACATACTGAATTTCATTTTTATATGTCATACGGTATGAAATGTAGAGCGTTTAAAATTTTGGGGGTAAGGAAACTACCCCTTTCCCCCTCCCTATTATGCCCAAAAACTATACAGTTCTTCATCTCCACATACCAAAGGCACATACTAAATTTCATTTTAATATGTCAAACGTTATGACCTGTACACCCACACAACACCCACCCACTCACCCACAGACATCATCGCGAAAATAGTCAAAATGGATTCAGGGGGGCTACTGCGTAATTCGATTCGAAAAGAAAATCATTCGAATTTGTATGAGTTTAACATTGTGTTTCGAAAAAGATTTCTTTCGAATCGAAATACGCAGTAGCCTCCCAGGAGACCTCTAAACGTAATTCTTATTTTTTTAAATTTGTTCGAGCTTATTCCGACTAGTGGTTCTCGAGTTATGATAAACAAAAGAGCCTAAAACGTGACAAATTCCCCTATACGATACATACTAACTTCAAATTAAATTTTAAATTATTATTTGATGTACCATGACCAAACGAATGATGCAAAAGTTCTTCTTTTTGGGGCTACTTTCACAAACAATTATCAGAATTGAGTCCCGAATTAATCACTTCAAAAATCTTGTACTGTGTAAGGGAAAAGGGAATGAGAAAAATTTCCCCGGGATTTTTTATTTAGAAGAGGGGAACAGGGAATAGGGAGAAAATTCCCAGGGAATTTCTATTCAGAATTGGGCTGATATTATATCGTGTTATTAACTAAACAATATAAGTATGTACATGGTCACCTCATGTAAAATGCACAGTCTAACTAACACACACGTTTAGTACAAAGTTTATAACAACAAGAAAGCACACAAATCACGAAAAGAAAATAAAGATACAACAATTAAACAACAATAACAACATCATCTACAAATAACAGTAACAGAGCAAATAAAAAACCAAAGAGCAAAAAAAACGCAAAGTTAATTTTTAAATCACATCAAACGAACGGAGGTTTAGTACTCTCGTCATACCTTAAAAAAAGAGAAGCTTCAACTTTGGAGCCAAAATCGTTATTTATCGTTTTTTTTTCATTCGATCACTTTGTTTTTATTTTACTTTCAAAACAGGAGAAATTACAATAAAACAACAGAAAATCCAGAAAACCGGAAATGTTACCCTTTTTTCTAACGGTACCTTAACTTGGCATTTTGTTAATTTTATACGGATCAATGTGTATGTGTGTTTGTTCATTTTAACATGGCTGTATGTTCATTTTAACATGGCTGTATACATACATCAAAGATTTTTTTGGACCACAACTAATAAAGTCAAACAAATTTTTCACGTTAAATAACACAAGTTTACACGGTTTTGAACTTGATGAACTGAACAACTGCACAACGTTTTATAAAATTGTTGCTAGTTTTTAAGATATACTTCATACTTTTATATCTATAACTGAGGAAGTTGCATAATATACATACATATGTCTATCCATATGTACATAAACATAAGTATATCTCGAAAGCATTTAATCCTAATGGATTAAGTTAAGTATCGAAAAAGAAGGAGGAAGGAGTTGCAATAAATTTTAAACTTAATGTTCTAGGAAACGAAGATTATGAAGATGGATCTAATACAGTTACAACTGGACAAGGGTTGGAATTAGCCAGATAATCTTTAAATAATATTAATGGCTCATTCCAAATATTAGTTGTGGCGAAAAGCAATCACGATACACATGGATCAAAGAAAAATTCAAGAGAACTTTACTATTTGAACCAACACAATATAATTGAAAGTCGATTTCTTAGGAATTAAAAAAAGGTTCTTAATAATTCTGCCAGTGACTTTTTGTCACCAATGAGATAAAGAGACTTAAGTCTTTGCAGGAAAACAAAACTTGGACCTTAGTACTTGCTCCATCCATCAGCAAAAAATAGTAGATAATAAATATAATTTTAAAGTAAAACATCGATCAGTACTATAGAAAGATTTAAAACTAGATTGGTTGTGGCTTCACCCAAGAACACGAAATAGGATACAAAGATGGAAATTTTAAGACACGTAAAATTTTCATTATTAATTCGTATAGTTTTTTCACGAATAGGAATGCAAAAGTGGGCGTTTATCTCTTATATTTTAGATATTTGAGTTGTATTAAAATTTTTATTCATTAGTGGTATAATAGCTTGTCAGTACCAAGAACAAGACACTCCTGATTTCTTTAATTTTTTTTTTTTTTTTTGGATGTTAGTAAATTTTATTTTGTATGGAAAATTAATAAATAAATTGACCTTAGAATTAAAATAAAACCGATGTACTACTTATTCTCTGTTTGTTTTTCAAATTTTTTTTACTAAAAATTTTTTACTAAAAACTAAAAAAAGTTTTCATATAAATTTCTTGGAAGCCGGAGTTCCGCAAGGTAGTATTTTGGGACCACTCTTATATATCATATTTACTTCACATATGCCAAATGTAAACGAAGTAACAGTAGCCACATATGCTGATGACACAGCATTCCTGGCAACGAGCACATCAGCAGCAGATTGATAAACTTCAATCATGGTTAACCTGTTGGAATATACAAGTAAACGAAAATAAATCCAGGCGGGTCACCTTTGGTCTAAAAAAAGGTGATTGTCCATCAATAAATATGAAAGGATCGCAAATCCCTAGCAGTGACTCTGTAAAATATTTAGGCATGTGTTTAGACCGGCGATTAACATGAAAGCAAAGAGAGTACAATTAAACAATAAATTTAAAAAAATGTATTGGTTACTTGGCGCAAAGTCTCAATTAACTTTAGAAAATAAAATCCGACTCTATAAGAGTATTATAAAACCAATATGAACTTACGATATTGAACTATGGGGAACAGCCACTAATTCAAATATTGAAATTCTTCAGCGGTTTCAATCTAAAACGTTGCGAGCGATAGCTAGCGCACCGTAGTACATTACAAATGACGCGTTACACAGAGATTTAGATATTCCAAAAGTTAAAGAAGAGATAAATCAGTGCATCAACCCATTGGCCATTTCGTTGTTAGATGAAAGTGAAGACATAAGAAGACTGAAAGAATTCATATTTTAGATCTCCCATTCAGATCATAAATTCTCAATAACTTTTTTCTATAAATATATTTTTCCCTTTTTTTGTTACTTTATATTTTTCCCAATATATTTTAAAATGTAATATTATAGTTTTAAACTTAAAATAAAACGTAAAAACATTGCAAAAATGTATATAGATAATATTATTGATTTTAGTGAAAATCAATATGTATGTGATAGTTTTAAACTTTGAGCACATTTGCTTAAAATAAAAAAAAATATATAAATTTCTAAAAATCATTTTTATTCATAATATCTGTGGCAATATGGAAAAAGTGCTTAAGTCTGATTTTTAAGTTTTGTAGGAGACCAATTTTAAACTTTAAAATAAATTTATTAAAAAATAACTTATCTTTAAACTTTACCAATGAGAGTCAAACGTATGATTTGTAAAAATATCTACCAAAAGTACTCAGGCGTTGCAATTAAAAAGTTGTGAAAGAAGTTTTTATGATTTCAAAAAATAGCTTGTAGTTTCTTAAGCTTTTTTCCAAATGCGATTCGACATTGAAAAAGATAAACAGAAAGATATTTTGCTTATTTACCTTTCTGAAAAATGGTACAGAATAAATGAAACTTTGCACATGGGTACTTTGAAGTCCGGAAATTTCAAAGGTGCCAGTAACTTAATTTTTGCTTAAGTCGACTTAAGCACTTAAGCCACAGATATAACAAAGAAAAATTAAACAAAAAACTTGAGCTATTACAATAACCAGAACCTTCCGAAATAGATCTACATAATAATTATTAATGTTCCGTTTTAGTAAAGAATTCGTAACGACTCTTCAAAAAAATGTTCCCATTTCGGAACCGAAATAAATATTACCGAAATCGTAACGATTTTCTTATGAAAGGGTTGACACGACATGTAGTTGCGAAATCGTTACGATATATAGTTACGCCATCGTAACGAAATGTCTTGACGAGTTCCTTACAAGTCTGACTTCAGAAAAAATCGAAACATTTGGTTTGGTGGGAACATCGTAACTTATTTCTGTCTGCTTTTCTTTTGTGTTCGCATCACGTAAAAACTACTGTATGGATTTTAACAAAATTTTGTGAGAAGGTACCTTAGCATCCTGATTACAATATAGAATATTTTTTTTTCGGCAAAACTAATTCATTTCCAAGAGAAAGTAGAGAAAAAGCAGTGACAATACGCAATTTACGATTTAAAGGTACTGAAATTTTCGGTTTAAAAATGGGATATTTTAAACAAGGTTGCGCACCTTTTATTTTTGAAAGTGGGATATTTTAAACGCTATTCGCAACAGATGGCGTCAATTGACTAAAAAGTGAATTTGATTTGTATTTTTACTTTGTGGAATTACAATGTTATGTTTTACAGAGCTTTAAAATAATTTTTAGAATATTAGAATTTTTTTATAAATTTTAGAATTTTATCCAGGGATGAGTACCTTTATATAAAGTAAGTACATAAACCATAATTGAAGCACTATAAAAGTAAGAGTCTTACAATTGGTGTGGAATACTTTCAAAGCAAAATCAAGCAAAATATTGTCAGGACGCCCACGTCGAGGCGGGCACAGCTAGTTATTAATAATTTAAATATCATCTGTAATCCATTGGAAACATACATGTGTTCTAAACAACCATGCAATCGGAGTAATTCTCCAGCTTTTCGTATGGGTAATACAGCTAAAAAAAAAACGACAAAAAAACATTTTTGGAAATTTCTAAACTTTGTTTGGGAATCGTAAGATTCTATATAATTGCAAAGTTTTATAAAATTTTGTATAAAAATTAATAAAAAAATGTTTTCTCCTTTTTTACAAAAAATCTTTTAAAAATAACTATAAAATTAAGTGAATTTGTTAACCTTATTTTCATTCAGAAAATGGTTGTACGTGAAAATTTTACACGTGTAAGAGGCAAGGTAGACTCTTGGTTATGTCAAAAAATATTTAGAAGGCATGTACATATGTATTTTATTGCTTTCTCGCTTGTGCACTATAAAATTTCGAAACACATACAACTTTTGACAGGTCGAACTACTAAATCAGCTGGGCGAACGACACTACCTAGTAAGATAAATATACCTTGGGAGGAATTGAAAACACATAGGCTATAAGTGCATTTTTTGTTAATATTGAGTGAACATGTGGACTAAGTAGGAGAAATTCAGCTCAGAACACAAGAATTTTTTTGTAGATGTTGAGATCTAGCGACGAACTTTAGCATTTTAATTTATTAAACAATGTTTGTGAAAGATTGAAACAAAATGGGTACAACGTTTTGCATTTAAAAGACCATGTGTTGTATTTATGGTAGTGAAATGTTATAGTTTTACATCTTAAACAACCAAAATATATGTAGAGAAATAAGTAATCAAAAAATTACTTTCCAGACAACATCAAATAATTTTTTATTTTTATTTAACTTTGAACTCATTTTTCTAATATTTAAAAAAATTGTTACTTTGTGTTCCAAGCTCGTCATATATTTTTGTCATATATTCATAATTGAAACTAACGCTGTAGTAACTCTAATCGTATCTTCTTAATCTTTTAGTTTTTTTTAAATATAAAGATAAGATGATGTGTATGACCTACATAAGTGCACACTCATACCTAATTGTTATTAACACTTAAAATGCTAGCAATTTTCTAGTTCTAATTAAAATGTCACACATTTGTCTGGGTTTAAATTTCCAAGTACCGAATCGAACATTTAATATTTAAGTTAAATACCGGTCGGTATTAACCGGTTCCTAATTTTCAATTAAATTTAGAATAAATTCTTTATTTGCTTCTCTGTGAATAAACTGTGTATTTACTTATGCATTGGTATAATTGCACTGAAAAGGCAGTAAAAGAGCACTTGGCTACAAATAACAATAATATGTTAACACTGTACTACAACATAACACTTAACAAAATCCTTGTTTTTCCAAGACTTTGCGAATTTAACTGCAGGCTTGTTGAAAGAGTGTTAGATAACAGACTCATATCTGTAATTTAATGTTTTAATTTTCGCTAAAATTACAACGGATTAAGGTCTTTTTAACCAACTCCAAAAAAGAAAGGCAGGTTATCAATTCGTCTGTATTTTTTTATGTTTGGTAAGTCATAAGTATGTAATATTGGATAGATTTTGGCCTTATTTCACACTTACATATGTTTTGTATAATAAAAATGTATCACGATCATTTCTGTATATAAAATATTTTTTGAAAGTTTCTTGCTGGTGCAGTTAGTAATCGAATTGGAATTTTCGTCTGTCTGTGTTCGTCTATGTTCGCATCACGTAAAAACTACTAGATGAATTTAAATAAAATTTTGTGAGGAGATACCTTAGTATCTCGGTTTAAATAAAGGATACTTTTTTATCTGTAAAAATATCACATTTCCAAGAGAAAATAAAGAAAAAGTAGTGAAAGTACACAATTTTTTTACCTTTTATTTTTGAAATCGGCATATATCCATTAATCTAAAATTTAACATGGGCATAGCAGATGACAATAGGCATAGCAGAAGACAATGGGCATAGCAGATGACAATGGGCATAGCAGAAGACAATGGGCACCATGCACTTACCAGGAACCTCGCACCTTGAACTTTTTTTAGAGCCTGGCATCTTTTATTTTTTTGTTCGTTTGTTAAAATTTTTTTTTTTTTTAATAAAAATAGTGTTTATTTACAGTTTCTAAAATATACAGGTACAAAGGTATGAGATTTTACTAAAAGTATTACAACAATAGGAATCTAATAATTAAATTTACGAAACTATTAAAAAATAAATAGGAACATTATTAAGGAAAATTGCTCACAAAAAACCTTTTCGATCTCTATGGAAATTATAAAGAAATTTGTATAGATAATCACTAAGTTAATTCATTCTATCGAACGAATCTTAGTGATTACCTGGTAAATTTCTTATTGTTTCAAAATTAGACAATCTGCATTTTTCATTAAATGACAGTGTCAGTTCCCTTGCAAACGAGTTTATCATTTTATGTCCAAAGTTACTGTGCAGTAAATTTGTCGGATACCTACGGCGAAGACCATGGATTATTTTCAAGTTCTTATTTTGTATAATCTGAAGCTTTTTGGTATGAGTTTTGGCCGTTTTATGAAACCAAACTTGACAGCCGTAGGTCATAATTGGTCGAATACACATTTTATATAACAAGATTTTGTTTTTCATATTAAGCTGTTAAGTATAGGAAATAATGCGCGGCCGCACTTTATGGCTTTTTCACGGATGTGGCTAACATGTTGTTTGAATATTAATTTCTTATCTAGGACAACACCCAAGTACTTTATTTCGGATTTTACAGGTATAACATTACCGCGACAGAACATAGTTTGAGTAGGGATGCGTTTTGGCGATTTATTGAACGGAAAAATTATAGCTTGCGTTTTATTATCGTTAACTTTGATTTTCCATTTACTAAAATATTTCTGACTTAAATTTAAGCTCACTTGCATTTTCTTAACTAAAGCATTTGAAACTTTACCACTGCAAATAAAAGCACTATCGTCTGCGTAAAATGCGGCTTCTTGATTTCTACTAAGGGTGATGTCTGACGAATACAATGAATAAAGCGTAGGTGATAAGACAGAGCCCTGTGGTAATCCTGCCTGTATACCTTTTTCATTGGAAGACTTATTATCCACGTACACTACAAACGTACGATTGTCTAAAAAGCTTTGAATCATTTTTTGTAAATATAACGGAAAGTCATAGGAGTTAAGTTTAAACAATAGGCCATTGTGCCATATTGTGTCGAAAGCTTTTTCGATATCTAAAACTATAATACCTGTGCTCCTACGATTTCTTTTATTATTTTCAATAATGTTCAGCACTCTTTTTAATTGATGAACAGTGGAGTGTTCTCTTCGGAAACCAAACTGTCGCTGATTGATGAGGTCTTTCAATTCAGAGAATTCAACGATTCGTTTATGGATAATTTTTTCAAAAACTTTATCCAATAAACTCAATATACTTATTGGCCTATAACTCGAGGGCAATTTCGGATCTTTTCCATTTTTAAGAATCGGTATTACTTTAGCCTTTTTAAATGCCAAAGGGAAGTACCCATTTCTTAAGCAGTAATTAAAAATATTGCTTAATGTTTCAAAAAAGTATTCCGGCATATGTTTTAGAATAATACTATTAATACCATCTAAACCAGGGGCTTTATTATTTTTTAAAGAGAAGACTGTTGATTTTACTTCTTCGGAGTCTGTAAATTCGATGTCGTCACTATCAGTAAGAACTACATTGTTGAGTTGATTTGCATAAATTGAAACTACACTATCTAAAGGTGAAGTGTTGTTGGTCGTAATAGTATGATTATTACTAAAAACACGTGCAATGGCGTTTGCTTTTTCTTCACCAGTTCTCAAAACTTCATCATTTGTATTTAGATCCGAAATTGTAGAGTTCTTACCTTTCAAAGCTTTAGTAAGTTTCCAAAACTTTTTGCTCCCGGAAGGCAATTTCGAAATGAAATTGGACCACGCAACGTTTCTATCCCTACTTAAGTGAAAATCAATTAATCGATTCAACTGTTTTAAAATGCCATTCAAATGGGCTCTGTAGTTTGGATCTCTACATCTTCGAAGTTTACGGTTATATCTGTTTCTCTGCGAAATAAGCATTTTGGAAGTATCTGAAATCTCTCTCTGCCAGGGATTTTTTTGGCCAACTGGAATCTTGTTGAAAGCCTCCTTAACGATGCCGATTAATCTATTTAATGAAATATCAAAGTTATTGTTGTTCACTTCAATTTGTCCTATGTTGTGACACTTAATTTCATTCTCAACCCAATTTTGTATTGTCGGCCAATCTGCGCGATTATACAAAGGGACTGTAACTAACTGGTTTTGAGGCGAACCATAAATACAACAAGAAATTGGAACATGGTCTGACTGTAAAACGTTCGGGTGGGACTCTATGCGAGAAAAAGAAATGTTAGAGTTCGTTAACAAAATATCTACAGTGGAGGGTAGAACAGGAATTATGTTTTGTCCGAATCTAGTGTGAGAGTCTGGATGGAATATGTAGTAACTTGAACTAAGTTGGTGTCGGTAAAGTTCTCTACCAGCTGTGTTGTTTGTATTACAGTTCCAACTCACGTGTTGTGCATTGAGATCACCGAAAATAAAATAGTCACTAAATGAGTTAGTAAGAAGATCTAAGTCCGTTTTAAAATTTGAAGTATAAATAGGATTATAAGCGGAAATGAAACTTATGGGGCGTCCGCTTATTATAACTTCCACAGAGATATTTTCAATGGTCTTTGTTTTAATCTTAGGTAATAATTTATGACCTATACTACTTTTTACCGCTATAAGCACTCCTCCTCCATGTGTTTGACGGTCCTCTCTGTATATTTTGTAGCCTCCAAATTTGAGCTTATGGTACGGTTTTAGAAACGTTTCGTTTAGGAGCAGTATGTCGACTTTTTTGTCGTGAAGCACTTGTTCGAGCTGTGAAGCTGCTGACTCAGTTGTTATGCCTTGAGCATTCCAGTGCATAACGAATACATTTTCGCTACCCATAATTTTATATTGCCTGCTTGAGCATCATGCCAAGCACTCTTAATTTGTCAAATTTATTTCGACATTTCTCTAAGGCATCCACAGCACTGAAGAATATATCCAACAATCTCTCGTTAGATATATCTTCCTCATCGGTGATGGCCCGGGATCTGTTTTTTGGAACATCGGAGTACAAAGTTCTTCTTTGGGTGGTGGGCTCACCTGTAACCGTTTGTTGCTGCCGATTTGAAATCTGAGGGAACTCGGCCTCGTCATACACATAATTATTTCTGGGTCTATTGAAATTAGGTCGGGTCCTGGAGGTTATCCGGAGACGCATTTCCAAATAATCTCTACGGCAAGGGCAATTAGGGTCATCAGACCTGTGATTCACATTTTTGAGGTTCTTCTTGATGCAGTTGTGACATTTATATACAATACTTGTTCCTTGGGAGCTTTTAGCCAAAGCGCACTCTGCCTGGTCGTGATTGCCAGCACAAATTGCACAGACACTGCCTCTATTACAATTTTTAGCTCCATGTCCATACATAGAGCACTTTGAACATTGAGTGGGTCCTTTCGTACCTTTCAGGGGCCTTCTCCAATGGACAGTAATATTACTGAAGTACTTTATTTTCATAACCTCACTTTTTGAGACTTCTTGCTTGTTGAACTCCACCAAGTATATAGCGTCCTCAACTGTAGTTTTTTTAGTCACAATTTCTTTTAGACTTACTGGTGTAATATTATGCATTTGGATGAATTCGGTCTTTAATAAATTCGGGTCCGTTCTTGGTAAACCAAACAATACCAACTTAAAGAACTTAGCGTCTTTAACCTCGTGCGTGTAAAAACTGTAATTCAGTTCACTCAGTTTTTTTATTGCAGCTTCGTAGAGGGCCAATGAACTGCTGATGACCTTTGTTCCAATTGACATCCTCTTGTACAGGTATTGTTAAAAATTATCTATGGTCTTAGACGTATTAAATAATTCTTTTTTATAAATAATGTCTTAAATGAACGAGTTATAAGCATATAAATTTTTCGATGCAGTTTTTTTATTTTTTAAATATTGAGAACCCAACAAAGTTTGGTTTGATACTAGATTAATATCAACTAAAAAACGAATGTTGGGAAAAACAAATAAACAAAAAGTAGCTTTTATTGCTAACCGAAGTTTTGCGTCTAAAACTAAAATTAAAATTTTCTCATTTTTTCTTTAAAAATTAATCACCTAATTTGTAATCAGAATTGTTTCAACTTAGAGAGAATATATCGAACTTAAGCCTGATTTCAAAAATTCATTTATATGTTATTGAGATAAATGTTTAAAGATTTTTTTCGTAGTAAGCAGGCAAAATTTCTAGGCGATATCGTGTGATCTGGCTTAGGTTCGTGATAAGCAAAAACTCAAGGCTTAGAACTGCTACGTGGGGAAGTTGAATTAGCATCTTGTTACACATTTTGTTAAAACCATAGGGCTTCTTAGGGTTTAAAATAGTAATAGCCCTTTCAACATATCGTCAAATCTAAGTGGGATGGCTGCTTCAACATCTACGGGGGAAACCCAACCTACTAATATGGTAATATTTGGCAGAAATACATTTTTTAAATGGTTAACAATTAACAAATATGTAAATTGCTTTTTTCAAACTCTTGTTTCTTCAGTCAGTTCGACGTCTTTACAGTAAATTCGATTGTATTTTGTTTGTTGCCGTATTATTTTAGGGTTTATATCAAATTTTGAGGTTTATATCAAAATCAGTCAGAAAGACGCAGCTCTATGTATTTTGGTATTCTCCCGAACATTGAGTACTGAGATAATTTCTATATTTTAGCCAATTTACGCTTGTCGTCGCTAAAAATCCAGCCGGGGATACATTTCCCAGGATGTTTCATATTAAAACTAAGGTAGGTGAAAGATATGAAGATAATTTCACTTTAAACATTTCTCATTTGCTATGCCAAAATAAATAACAACAGGAATATTCTGTTGATCTGTAGGCCAATATGGTGGTTGCCCACTAGAAATCGCAGTCAAGCCGATTTTTAAAATTGCGTAAAACAAAAAACAATTTTATATCAAACCTATGTTGCAACATTCTGAGTATTTAACCAGAGACGGGTACATCTATACAAAGTAAATATACCTATAGACCATATCTGCAGCACAATTTTCAAAACAAATTGATCAAAATATTGCCAGGGCGCTGAAGACTTTGCGAGCACTGCTAGTTTTAAATAAAACAGAAATACAAAAACAAAATTATGGGATTTTAAGATTAATAGGAATTAACGTGATTCCCGCAAACTTGAGGTATTTTAAAGACTGATTAAATTTTTAAGATGGTGGGAGCGACAGACCAGCTGACTATTATATTAATATCTTGCTAAACATGCAATGTTTTGTATGTGCCGTATTGCGACAAATGGTAAATTTAAATCGTTTTGGGTACATCAAAATGTAAATATGATGACACAAAACTTAAAATTACCTTCTATTACACAGAAAAATTCCTTTTCACCAATTAAGGGTTTCCATTTTTTAATTGATTCAAATATATATTTGTTTAAAACAGAACAAAAAAAATTCTTATTAAACAATATTTTAATCCGAAACCAATTAAAACCTTTAATTACTGAAAATATTTTTTTTGTATATCATGAATCTATTTAATATTTTGAATTTTTTTTAAAACAAAATATATTTTAAAAATTTATAGAAATTCATTCTCTGGCCCACGATGTTATACGAATTCGTTCATTTGCACAATTAAGTTTAAAACAAAATTTTTTTGTAATTATACGAAAGCAAGAATTAGTGTGACACTGCACAGTGGGGCAGAATCAAAATATTTTGTAAATAAACTATTTATTTATAAACGGCTAGGCCGATTGATCCAAAATGTGGCTGAAGTACACAAAAATGCAATAATTTTGGATTTTTTAAATTGAAAAGTTTTTAACTCAGTAAAGGTACAATCTCCCAATTTATCAAAAATATTTAGAATTTAGCCCGCTAACTACGATAAAAAATTTAAAATAATTTGGTAAAAATTGTACCCAATATTTTGAAAAAAAAGGACCAAAAATTTTATTTCTTAAATTAAGATACCATTTTGTAGGTATTGACAAGACCTTTAAGACATTGTATAATTTTAAAAAATCAGAACAAAACTGAAGAAATGACAAGCTGTAACAGATTTTCCAGAAGGTTCTCAACTTTGAGACCACATAGCGCCACCCCTGGAGGATGTATGGTACCCACCTTTAAAACTTATGTTCAGATACTCCTCTGCTATGCTCATGGATCAATCGGCCTAGCTGTTTATAAATTACTAGGTTATTTTCAAAATATTTTGATTCTGCCCCACTGTGCACTGTGGGCCAGCAGTATTTTTTTTTCGTTAATAAAAAAAATAATTTAAAAATCAAACACTTCAATTTTTGTATAATTGAAAGTAGATATATTTTATTGAAATTTTGCAATAAGATTAACTTAAATAGTTTGGAAACAATTCAATTTAACAAATATAATATTTAAAATAAAAATTAAAGTTTCAGAAGACGCGGATTTTAAAGATAACTTATGATTTCTAACATTAAATGGCAATTCCGATTATGTTACAAATTTAAAAATATTTTTTTTTTATTTCCGTTTACAAATTACTTTAAAGCTATTTTATATAAATCTGTTTTTTTTTATAAATTTATTAAACCTACACTAAAAGAATATATTTTCTGTTTTTTTTTTTTTTTTTTGTAAAAGAAATAATTAAATATTTTTGATTAAGATTTTATTTTATTAAGATCAATTACTATATATATATATTTTCCCGTAGTTCCTAAGAGCAGCATAGGGCCGTAAAGATCAATTACTATAATGAAGGAAAAATGGAGAAATAATTTTCTGTTTTATTTTAGTTTAGTTTAAAAGTTTGGTTTTTAATTTTTTACATACATATGTATATATGTATGTATGTATGTATACATAAGTGTATTCGGTGATATTTTGGCGTTTTGGACCGGAGAATGTGAATGTCAATTTTACCATTTTTCGTTCTTAAGAAATACTGATCCATCTTTTTGATTTTTTTTTAATTCCTGCATTATTTTTTTTTTTTTTTTTCTTTTATAAAGGTTTTAATTTTATATATCGCGTAAAATTTAAAAGGACAAGAAGAAAATTTTTTTTGACAAAAATTGTTTTACTCTTTTCTTTCTAATTTATATTTTCTGTCTTTAACCCTATACCGCATACTGCAGCAAATATGGTGTTTAATTTCTACTGCATTTTACTTTTTATAATAACAAGCAAAAGAGAATAATATTGAATATCCTCCTTCAAGAGTTTTGTAATGAATTGCAACGAGCAGTTTCTTTAAATTTTTAACAGGTTGATATTTCCGAGCCATAATTTTGTTTCTAGTGTGGATGAAAGTGAGTTTTGCAACAACTTAAAAAAAAATCCAGATGATGTCAAACACTTTTACCAAGAAAAGTATGAGTTGTGAGGGAAAAACATTATATCTATGGCTACAAGGAAAAACTGCTTATGTTTAGACCACTTTAAGGCTTTGTAGCTAGTTCTTATTAACTTATTCACATTGTAGTTACGGCTATTTCTTTCTGTCGGTACTTTATAAATTAAGAACTATGTCGCTCTACATTCTCAAAAATAACACGTTCAAATAAATGACCTATTCACCAAAACAAAAGTCGACTTAAGCAGTCATTCTTTATTGCCACAGATATACTATTTGTTTTAATTTACCATACGTACTATAAGTAAAGTATAATGATCACGAAAAAAAAAACAATGTCGCGACTTCAACGGATGTTTACGTTTTGAGGTCTCCTGAATCCATTTCGACTATAAGTATATGCCAAAATTGGGACGAGGAGAGGTGTAGTTGACTTGATTCTAAAAGTAAGCCCAACAATTTTTATAAGATTTGCAGCCATAAGAACCAACTGCCTTTTTACTTGGCGTATATCTCATTAAAATAAAACTGCAATGGGCTACACTCAATTTTACTATACCCAATGAAAACAGATATTTTTATGGATTGATATATCCATAAAAATAAAAAATAAAAGTTCAAAGTATATTCGGATCGAAGAATTTATTATTTTCGGTTTAACGTGTTAAGTAATCTACCCCTTGCCCCTTCCTGATTATGCCCAAAATTTATTCAGCTCTTCATCTCCATAAACCAAAGACACATACTAAATTTCGTTTTAATATGTTATACGGTGTGACCGTAGTGACAAAATTTGGGGGTAAGGAAACTACCCCTTGCCCTCTCCTGATTATGACCAAAAACTATACAGCTCTTCATCTCCATATATCAAAGACACATACTAAATTTTATATTGATATGTCAAACGGTATGACCTGTACTAAACTCCACAAAAATAGTGGCATACACACACACCCACAGACAATAGCCAAAGTGAATTCAGGAGACCTCAAAACGTATAAATCCGTCGAAATCCCGACCTGGATTTTTTTCATGATTACTACATTTTACCTTATACTATGTATGGTATGACTAGATATTGTCTTTTGATACTGTAAGACTATTTTAAATGCAAAGACGCCTCCTAAAAAGGAAATGAAAAATCTGCATCGGCGAAGCATGATTGCAAAGGTATCTGATATAGATTGAGATTGAGAAAAGCTGTTCAGCCTTGCAAGGCTAAACAGCATCTATCTACATAACGCCAATCACAACCTCCGGGGGTTCCAATTGTCACTGCAGTAATGGCAAATGCTTTGACGCGGTTCACTCGGGGAAAATAGGGGCACCAGACGCTAGGGTTCCTAGAGCCTAAATCTGGAAGAAAAGGTTTTAACACGGGTCCTCTTCGAGGCCTGCCCAGTGCCCGAAGGACTGGTACCACGGGAATCGGTGGCCCCACAGAGAGCCTATCCTCTCTGTGACCGGTTATTGGTGAGGTCCCCTTCGGGGGTACACGTGGTGGTTGTGGTTTAAGATCGATTATTGCAGATGTGGTGCAAGATCGATCAAGTGTGCTGTTGCACTCTCAACAGACGGAGTTTGGATAGTCTCCAAACCCCTAAGCAAGAGGTTATAATATGGATCTAGGCTTGCCTTGGAAAGGCTTGCCATATTGCATAAATTGCTACTCATTGTGACTGTATACACACAAATTGCGATTGGTGGCAATCGTAAAGTGTTGTTATACTACACAATGGGGGCGCTAGTCTACGTCTTTATTTCACTCGGTGTTAAGAGCACCGTGGGATAAAGCCACCGTGGCAGGAGCCCACGTTAATCTTGAACACATCATAACGCCAATCACAAGCAGAAAAGAGACCTCCCAAGAGTATCCAAATGAATGGAAATTTGAAATATTTGTTAAATGGATTGTTCTTTCCCTTCATTCCCAGAGCAGGATTGTTTGTACGAGTAAATGGCTTTTAATAACTTGTTTAAAGCTAACACTTCTATTTATTAATTTGTTTATTTATTATTTTGTTTTGTTTTGGAGACTAATAGCAATAAAAATCAATTGTTATCTCGAAATTAAATTTATTTAGATTGTTGTTGAGTAAGTAAATAATCTGTCATTTGAATTGGATGAAGAAAAATCTGCAATCTTTTATTCTCCATCATGTTGGATATAGAGAATAATTTCATAGCAAGAACAAAATCGATCTGTTGCGGCCAAGCGCCGGTAGATTTTAAGGAAAGTACTAAAACCGCTTAACAGACAGAAATTCCAAAATAGATTTTTGGATTGATCCATGTTCTCACTGATTTTCTTTATGCAAAATAATCTATTTTATCAGAGATCATCCATAGATGATCTTATAGATAGAATACTAAAAATACTGTATAATCAAAATATTTTTTATTTCTTCGGATAAAAGTAAATTTGTTAGTTAAGTATTTCACCTCAAGAATGTGAGAATTTAAGAAAGATAAAGGGCCCGCGATCTAACGTTTTTTTTTCACTTAGTGCTTATTTCGTGAATGGTAACACTTAGCTCGTCTGATTTGACAGATAATTAATTTTATCCTTCCGCTGAACGAATATGGTTGTGTATACGCTTGCACGCTGGGAATTATTGATTTACAGAAGATGCCGATTTTCCAAAAAAAATCATCTTTTCAGATGAAGCTCATTTTGATCTTGGCGGGTATGTAAACAAGCAAAGTTGTCGCATTTGAGGCACAGAAAACCCGCACGCATACATTGAACAGCCGATGCACCCAAAACGAATAACTGTTTGGTGCGGATTTTGGTCCAGAGGCATAATTGGGCAATTTTTCTTTGAAGTTGAGCAAGGAGTGGCCGTTACAGTCAATGGCGATCGTTATCGGACCATGTTGAACGAATTTTTGTTCACAAAAATTGAAGAGGAGGATATTGGCAACATTTGGTTTCAACAGGACGGCGCTACGTGCCCCACAGTCGAAGCTACACTCGATGTTTTGCGCCCTGTTTTTGAAGATCGCATTATCAACCGCAGAGCTGATGTCGTTTGTCCAGCTCGTAGCTGCGATTTGACACCGTTGGATTATTATTTGTGGGGTGCTGTCAAAGATAAGTGTTACGTCGACAAGCCAGAGACAATTGACGCTTTAAAGGACAATATTCGTGAAGCCATTGGTGAAATACAGCTGCACACAATAGATAATGTGCTTAAAAATTGGACCGATCGTGTAGGCTATTTGAATGAAATTATTTTCCATTATTAACCGGAAGCATTGTACTTTCAAATAAAAAAAGAAATTTGAGAAAATATTCAGTAGTTTTTTTTTGTAGCATTTTCAAAAAAAAGTTATTTGGCGGACCCGTTATAATTTACAAATTTAATTTATCAAACACTTTTTCAATATATTTACTTTCTTTATATTTACAATCAAATAAAAGCATAAAAATAGCTGATTAACAAAAGCATAATCATATTATGCAGCGCACTGATGCTTTTTAATACGGAAATTGAAGGGCAGATATTTTTTAGTTCTCCTTTGATCTTGCCTAAAGCTTTTAAAATTGAGAAATTAATTTACAGACATACAATTTTCGTATATATTTCAAATGACAAAAAATTTAAAGCCAACAAAATTCAAGTGAATTTTTGCAAATATTACATTACATTTCTTAAAATTAATTTTTGGTCAGTCTTAACTACAAAGGGTTAACTCAAAAACACACGTTATTCGCAAAAACACACTCTACTTATTATCACCCCTAATCTGCATTTCGATTATGTTCCCGCATTCAGTTACGCAAGAAACGAAAAAATTTATTCCAACAAAAAACTGAATCGAAAGAAAAAGAAGAAGACAAGAGTATGTTTAACAGTTTTTCTATGAAACTAATGAAATAGGAACAGAAAAAATAAACCTGTGACAAATAAAATCAATACATAAAAAATAAATATTGTGGAAACATTTTAAATAAACTAATAATTCAACTACGGAAAGACAAAAAAGCCAGCACATAATTAAGAGGTACTTGTGGTCGAGTATTCCAGGGTGAAGAATCTCGTACGGCCAGAGGTGGTAATTATAATTTTTAAACATCATGTACCACAAAAATAAAGTTTATCCGTTTTACTTCGCTGCCATCCAATTCGCCAACTTTTCATATAGCTCAGATGTAATTGTTTTCGACCAAGAAATTAAATAAAACTTTCAAAGTTTTGTACAATAGCAATTTATAATTAAAAAATATTAATTGTAAATTATATTTACATATTTTTTCTTTTTATTTACATCTTTTAAACTAAACAAACTAAATCGAAAAAGCCGTAGCTAGGATCGTAATACAGAATAGATACAATCGTTAAAATTTAAACGAAACGGAACACAGAATACTATAGTTGGCAAACGGAGAATATTTCGAATCGGATCGAAACGTAGAATAGGGTTGTATAGTTCTCTTGGCTCGTGACAATAATTTTTCACTTTTTATCGGAGACACGACACACGTCGTTCCAACCCAGCCAGTTTTTTACTATTCACGTACAAAATTTCGGGGTTTTATATAATTCCTTAGGTAAAGGATAATAAATGAAAATTTTTGGTGGGAGGAGCGGCCTCTACTGAAAAGTGGGGCGGAACCTCACACCAAATTTTAACTTACTGTGAAAATTTCAGGATGATCGGTCCACCGGTGTGACCGACAAACAAGACAACTCATATATATTAAATACTATAATAAATTTAAAAAATTCTTTAATCTGTCACGTGCGAGGGGAAGGTAGGTCAACAATTAACACGAACCCACCAAAAAACCGCCACTGAATCAAATTAAACCCAAAACAAATTATCTGATCCCACAACTATTTATTCTAAATACCGCACCAAACAAACGGCACGTGACGAAGGCACAGTAAAAGTATAAACTTTTAATTAAAAAAACAATTATTTTGGCCGGCTTTTCCAGTCAAATTCTCATCAGTGTGTCTATACCTACAAATTTCATTTTTAGTAACATGATTAACACTCACATAATGTCCAAAAATGTTGATTTCATATCTTAATTACGTAGCGATATAAACAAATGTATATAAATAGCAGTAAGTTTTTATTATTTAAAAAATGTGTGTTTTGGAATTGGCATTAAAATAAACAAATTTATATATTGTAATTTTTGTTTTATTTTTAACAAAGTCTATTTTTTTATTAGTTATAAAAAATTAGTACTATACGACGGAACTTGTTTTAATGTCAACGTTTTAAAATTCTTCTGTTGATAATTTCTAACCCATTTTTCCTTTATTTTTCCCAATTTTGTTAAATATTTTACCTTTTTTTGTTTACACCATACTATCACGTGTACTTGGTCTTGGCACATAAGCTTGTTGTTGTTGTTGCTGCTGCTGCTGCGCCTGCTGAGCACCGACAGCAGCTGCAGCCGCAGCGACTGCTGCAGCGGCAGCTCCATGATTTCTGGACGAAGAATTGCGATTTACATAAGTTCGAACATTGTCGTCGGTGTAATCGACTATATGACGTTTCTTTTTACGAGTATATTGTTGTTGTTTTAAATAGATTTTCAAAATTCCTTTTACCGTAATGAATGTCAAACCACCTAATAAAGTTCGATGTAACGTATTCTCAATAGATTCAAATAGCAAACGCCCCACAATTGAGGATATTGTTGGCAACAGCAATGCCCCACAAAAAACTCTTGTAGCTGATACGGGATCGGAAAGTGTTGGTGTTGCGGGATTTTGTGCAGTTTGTTCTTCATCTTCCTCGCTGTTAAATAAAATAAAGAGGTTTTTTGTTTATTAAAAAAATTAAAAATATGTATGTGTTTTGGATTTTTTTAAAATACATTTCAAATCGTTTAAAAATAAATAATTTAAACTCTATTTTTTACAAAGATAATTTCGAAAATAAAAACGTTTTTGCTGGTTCCATTAACAATTTTTTTTTTATTTTAACTGGAAAATATCAAGTATGGTTGACCGTTAAGTCTTATAGGTCACATAAACAGATTTGCCAAGTTGCGTATAAACACTACAATAGTTAGTTGTAAATTCTACCGCAATGAGTTGATACGAATACCACCTGAATTAGTAGAAGTAGAAGCGCCGAAATATTTTCATTCGATTTAATTTAATTTAAATTCATTTTATATCATGCTTTCAGTTATAATACATCCCATTTTCACACCCTAAAATTACTTGTACATAAGTAGCTCAACGGGATCGTCTATTGTTTCTATTCTGTTACCCTTTTCGTGCAACAGTGTTTCGATTTAGATTTAATTTTAAAAATTAACTCATACTCCATGAAGTACATATATATAAAGGGTGGTTAAATTTTAAGGGCCGATGTTGATTACCACACAAATTATTTGGGAAATTATTGTCATTTCTTTTTATTTTAATAATATTGGTATGGTTCAATTATGTATGGAACAAAATATCGGCCTCGGCGGTACACCTCCATCCGATGCTCCAAATTTTTGATGATTCTGAGGCATAATTGAGGATCTATGCCGTTAATGTGCCGAATATTCTCATCCTTTAGCTCTTGAATTATTGCTGGCTTATCGACGTACACTTTTTCTTTCAAATAACTCCAAAGAAGATAGTCCAACGGTGTCAAATCACATGATCTTGGCGGCCAATTGACATAGCCACCACGTGAGATAGGACGGCCATTGAATTTGTCGCGCAAAGGATACTCAATTGAGCAACGCTCTTTCCATGGTTCAAATTGAGTTAGTCTGAAATTGAGAAATGTCAAATTAAATGCAAAAAAAAACTTGACGTTTAGGTGTGGTTCACATTCAACATCGGCCCTTATAATTTAACCACCCGATATATATGTACATATATGAATGTATGTATAATCCGGATCATTATACTCGTATATAGGAAAGCGAACGCCTCAATTTTTCTTTTGTTTTTCCTATGTTGTTGTTATTAGAAAAGAATTAGATTACAAAACAATCGGAATTTAACTAAACAATCAAAATTTCACCAAAAATTTTAGAATTATTAAAAACCGAAAAGTCGCAAAAAAACCTAAAAATTATTAATAAATAAAAAGTTCGCAAAAAGATTTTCGATAAAATTACATGTTCAACGCAAAATTACCAAAAAAAAAAAAAAAAAAAAAATGAAAATATAGATAAACGAAACACATCTATTCAGACAAGAAATTTTTATATTGGTCCGCGTTCGATTCGTGCAAATTTATTTATATATTTTTTTAATTCGGTGGAATTTGATTTTTTTTTTTTTGCGAAAATTCCTAAAAAAGAAATTTATATTATAATTGTACAAACCACTTAAAAAATCGCAAAAATATCTAAGTTTCACGAAATAACTGAATTATAACAAAATTTTTATTCAAACAAGGAACTTTTCTTTTGGCAGAAATTCGATCCGTGTCTTCTAAACCATAGAAGATTTTTTTGTTTAAATTAGGTTATTAATTCTTTAAAAAAAATTTACTAAAAGTAGAGGATGAGAATATTAATGTTTAATATTATTGAGTCATTTTTAGGGTTCCGTACCTAAGGGGTAAAAACATAACCCTATTGTTTTTGCTACTAAATTTTTCCGTCTGTCAGCGCCTTCTATCTCTGGAAGCGTAAAAGGTAGGCTTTTGAAATTCACACATGTTGTATTACTAAGACCGCTATACAACATATACTAAAATTTATAGGGTTGTACGAAAATGACGTGTTATTCGCTGTTTTTATATCTTAATCTGTAAGTGGCAGATTCTTGAAATTTACACGTAGTAATTAAAACTATTTTCGAAATATAGCGCAGTTTAAGAAATAGACCTTTAAATTAAAGGGCGTTCCGACATTGACATGATTTAAACCATAATAGTTACTCACAAAATGTGTATTACTATATCCACTATAACAAATAGTAAATATTAAAGGGTGTCCCGGCAGTGACATGTTTTTTACGTATGTAAAAAACATGTCACTATATTTTTGAAAAAAATTTAATCTTAAATTGAGAGTGATTTGCATTTAACCTTTTTTTCAAATGGTAGATCTATCAATCAAAGATAATAAGTAAATTTGATGAAAATTAATTGCTGAACTCCTGCGAGAACAACAAAATAAATACAATAAAGAAAACTATATGCGAGCCTTTTTAGGTCCGCATATATCCATTGCGAGGGAAAGTGGTTTAAACTTAAAATTGAGTTATATATTAATTTAAGAAATTTTACAGCTTTTCTCCATAGGGGCTGGATTACTTTGCCGTTAATACAGTGATATCCTGGAGAGGTTTTCGAGGTTTAGTTTAGTTATTTCCTCCCGACTTCCTGAGGTGAAATATGTTTAATTGAAAAATCCATTGGGCAGGGAAATATTAAAAGTTTTATATTTCCTTTGTGTAGGGAGTGTCACTTACATCTTGGGGTTGAAAGGTTTTATGTTAATGTAAGGCAAATGCTTCAGCTTTGCTTTTATCTGCTCCATGAACCATTGTTATCTTTAACGGGAATGTTTAAGATTTTTCACAGCTTCATTTAAGATACGTTTGTCGTTAGGATTTCTGCTGATTTGAAAAACCCTTCTTAGTCTTCTTTTACTTTTTATTATGTTTCTGACTTCGGAAGTTACGTAAAACTAATTTTGTACATTTTCGTGTTTTATTACCTGGTCTTGTTAAAAATCCAGCTTCATGAATCAAATTGTTTAAAGTATCAACAGTTTCATCTAATTCTGATGCTGATTGTATTGCTACGTTAAGGTTAACATTTTTTTCTATCCAGGTGCTAAACGAATTTAAATCATATTTATTGTTAATAATTTTATATCATTCTTAGAGAGAACGCCTGATGATCTGAATAACGATTTTTCCTCTAATCATTTGTTAATGGAGTTTTCTAGTATTTCTGAGATGTTTGATGCCTTTAATCTAATAAGTTCGAGTGCTGTGGGATATGATGGCTTTGCTCTTAAATTTCTTAAATCGTGGATGCCAATTATTGATAAGTCACGTTCCACACTTGCAATTTTTGTTTCTGCAACACGCATTTGTTGTTGGGATATTAAATAAAATGTACATGAAACTCTGCTGTGACTCTCTATCGTTGTAGTTGTTTGCTCTCTTCGACATGAAAATGTCTGTATAAAAAAAAAGTCATCAGAAACACAATTTTTAAAGTATGGACAAAATGTTTCAGAAACAAAAATTGCAAGTGTGGAACGGGAATAATCATATGATTAACAATCCATGGATGATCAATAGGGGAATGATTCTAGAATAATCATTTAGTAATGTTATGTGATGGAGTTTTGAGGTTTTTGGTTCGATTGGAGCAATATTGCGACCTTATGTTTATTATAATTGTTTTTAATTCTATTGTTATTATTTTTATTTATGTTATAATTTTATTTTTATAATTTTTTTTCCATATTTGATAAAATTTGCTTTTTATTATACCCTTCACCACAGGTGGAAAGGGTATATATAAGCTTGTCATTCCGTGTGTAATTTCTACAATATTCATTTCCGACCCCATAAAGTTGATTAAGCGATGTCCGTCTGTCCGTGTCCGTGTTCGTGTTGTAATGTCATTTGCCAAGGCACCAGAAGAGATACAAAAATTTATTTCAATCTTTCAGACATAGTTTCGAAAATTTTGCTATTGCAATTCAGCAACATCGGATTATTCCTTTGGAAGCTGCGGGTCAAAAACCACGCCCACCTATATTTTTTTCACGTTTTTTTTTATTTTTTTCGGCTTTAATGATTCTCTTTTACCTTTTTTTTTGTCAAATAAATATTAGACTGCGAAAGATAGATCGCAAGGGGTGCATACAGATCTAGGGGAATCAATAACCCCCTGCGAGGGTCGATTTTTGTTTGTTTTTAGATTGGTAGGGTTTTTCTGCTTTGAATTTTATTAGAGACCTTAATAGAAAGCAATACACATAGAGGTAGCCAATGGACCCACTGGTAAATAGGAGCAGTTAAAAGGCACATAAAATTGTTAAAAAAATTTTTTTAAATTTAAAAAAAAAATTACAATTTACATATTTACAAAAAAAAATTTACAAAACATTTTCAAAAAGATATTTTACAGAAAAATATTCGAAAAAAAAATTTTTTAAAAATTTTCCAAAAAATTTTCGAAAATTTTACAAAAAAATTTAAAAAAAAAATATTTATACAAACAATTTTCGAAAAATTAAAACAAAAATTTAAATATTTCTTTGAAAATGAAAATCATGACTGTAACATGTATATTTAATATTAAGAATATACATATGTATGTATGTAGATATATAGAGTGACTATTTTTTTAAATGCGTTTGATTTTTAAATAGATGATATCTCTGTTTTAACACCTAGGTGCATTAAACACATAGACATCATCAGGATACCGACTACAAACTGTCAAAAATAAAATAAACACGTTTGTAGGTAAACGATTATTTTGAATTCAGCAAAGCTACATGGCTACACGGCCACCTTTGTGGCTGTCGTCAACTTAGGGTAATTTCTATTTTATGCAACAAAAGAAAGTGTCACAATATTGTAAATTCATATGCAAGCAAAAAGTTTTGGAGGAAATATTTATAATTTTTTGAAAATGTTATTTAATTTTATAAAAGCAAAATAACTATTTCTACAAGAATGTCAGAGTTTACGATGTAGCTGTCGTCTTCAATATCTTTAAGTTGCTGACAACACGGCGACAATTGTAGCCAACGGAATTTGTTTTCATTTGTGATCTATTTCTTTAAAGATTGAATAATGAATTTTTCTCATACGACTTAATTTAAGTAGAGTCAACAATATGGATAATGCTGTACATGTCTGTATAAATAAAATCATCGTGGTGAAGGGTATAGAAGATTCGGTACGGCCGAATATAGCACTTTTAGTTGTTTTTTTTTGTGTTTAATTTTAATTTAATAATTATAAATAATATTTTAGCAGAATACTATTATAGCCAGGAGGCTTGGTTATTAAACATGAATCGAAATATGTAAATATATAAATAAATATTTTTTAATGAACCAACCTTTATTTTCATGGTTAACAATAAATTTGAACAATTGTTCAATCAATCTATCAATCAATGTTATTGAAGGGAAGCCAATTTTATTAACACCACTGGCTGCCTTTGAAAAGTTTGTAAATATAGATTAATGTCGAAAAAATTATCTTATTTCGAACTTTGTATTTGATAAGAAGATGCTTAAATTCAAAAGTTATATTTATTAAATCCTATCCACAAAGTATTTCCCGGGCGTCATTTGGTCTGTTATAATTTATTATCCTAAAAATTTAGCTACTAATCGGTCGTCGGTTGACAAGTCTACCATTAGCTGCTGCTTTTGAGTTTTTTCAAGCATTGCAGGCAACATATTAGCTAAACAGATACCGAGTTAAGAACAACATTCTTATATTTTGTTACCCACCTGAAGCCTGATCAACGAAGAAAATCTGAGCTATTATCATGGTGCAATCAGTCAAATAATTATTTTATAGTATAAGTTAATCATAAATTGTCCTACTTACGGATATGGTATAATAAAATTCATCAGAGGCAGTTTACGAGCTACATTTCGACGATTCCGAATCAATCGTATGACAGCATCCTCCCAACGAATCATTCGACCCAAAACTAAGAAAACTGGTATGGCAGGCAGACCAATAAGTAATATAAGCGGATCACCATTTTCCATCAGTGCTAAGCCTTTTTTGTGACCCACAATCTTGTAGACATTTTAATCAATATTTTTAAAAATATCAAAATCCAAAAATATATATATTATTTTACCTGCAGAAAAGTAACGGCACCATATGTTACAGCTGTCCAATATAAAGAGCCAACAAAAATGCCAGCTGCCAAAAAAGGACTAACACGTTTTATAAGATTATCAAAGGCTTCCAAAATATTTGCTAGTTTGCCCATTTGAGGAAAGACTATTATGTATTCCGTTTGACATTGTTGACAACTAACAGTTCGAAGGGCATTGCCTTTTTGTTTTTCATCTACCCAACGATAGAGACAGCTCTGATGTACCCACTTTGTAGAGCCACGACACTTGCAAGGTTGAACCCAAGCTGCTAAGCGATTATCTTCATCTGACGCAAAACATATCCAACAACTGCGCTCAGTATCTCCAATATCCTGCTGCTGCAGTAACTGGGTTTGTTGACTCTGAGAATCGGTTCGATTGCCGTCATCGATACCATCACCAGGTGTTATCTTCTGGGACGTCGAGGGTAAGGCTACAACAAACAGATCGATATCTTGATAAGCTTGTATGGTTGAACTGTTTGATTCGTTTGAGATTGAACGTTTTAAATCCTTCACACTAACATTCCCTTTAACGTCATCAATAGAACGACTTGCTTCGGGTGTGGTCGATTCCTTTTCGGTACTGTTTTCATCTGTCATACTATGCTTAACATCCGTATTCCCAGTCATTAAACCTTCGTTGGATTCAATGTTTGCTTTAGTTGTTATTCTACATGAAGCTGTTGGTGTATCGCTATTTTCTTCCATTAAAAATATTTTAGTGAGCCGGAGAGCAAAATAAACGTAATACAACCCTTTTTTCAGCACTTTGTTTAGTGTCTTTGGTTGATGTGATTAAATTGCTGTTTAATCCTTTAGAAAAGAACAGAATAATTATTTTTAAAATTTATTTTGCTTTTATTTTTAAGAATAAAAGAAAACCAACCACTATTCAGCAGAAAGAAAAAAATACCAACACCAATTTTAGGTTTTCTTCTTTTTTTGATTTCTTTGTGTTTAAATTTCTTCTACTTTTTGTTTTGATTCCCTTCTTATTCTGCTTTCTGGTTACTATTCTGTGCACCCTTTGGTCAATTTTTATAGTGTTTACCGATTTTTTCAAACTTATTGTCTAAAATCTACATTTAACTTTTTTTCTCTTAGATTAAATAGTTTACCACAGAGATATTATTAACAAATTTTTATGGACGGAAATTTAAATCGCAAAGCTTACTTTAAATATATATAAAAAAATTATTTGTTGTATGCTGTCAACAGGAAATGCAAATAAAGCAGATAAAGAGTGAAAGCAAGGCGGATCCATCATATGCAATCAAAATCTTTTTTAGGGTTTACATGTGCAAGTCAAGTTCGAAAAACGCAATGCAATCGCAGTTTTTTACACTTCGTTTACATTTGACAGTATGTCATGACAAAACGAGGTGAATTTATATAAGGTGACTACGCCGCGACAACAAATACAGCACAAGGCATATTAATCAGGTAGCCTCACTACTGAGGAGAAATATTAAGGCGAAAATAATCAATTTTTTTATATGGATTTTGACAATTAAACTTACAATTTTTCCCCTTTAATGGAAGTTGAACTATCAAACTCCATATAAAAAAAAAAATAAAAAATTTTCGCCTTAATATTTCCCCTTCGTAGTGAGGTTACCTGATGAATATGCCTTGATACAACATTTGCATATTGTTATTGGTTACATATACGACAGACGCCAAAAGCACTAATTAAAATCTCACATCCAACATTTAAAAATACTTCTTCCTTACCTTTTCTGAAAGTATTTTGTGGTATTTATTTAATATTGAAACATTTTTTTAAATAAATACAATTTTATTTTTTTTTTCAAATTTAAAAAAAATAATAGAATTTTTGACAGCTGCTATTTACAAAAAAGTAAAGCAAAAAATAATTAACCTAGTTAAATAGATTCGCCTTGATGATAAAAGAATACGTATTATATGTCAAGGCGAATCTGAAGTGTAGTCACAAAAAATAAAAAATTGATTTTCAGAAAAAACCTGTATGGAAAAATTGTTTTCATCTTTTTATTTACATACTAGCTGTGCCCGCCACTTTGTGAGCGTCCTTGCACAATTTTGCTCGGTTTTGCTTTGAAAGATATCCATACAAAAAACCTCTATTTTTTTAGTACCGCCTTAAACTATACTCAAGACGAATTCATACCAGGTGTAAGCAGTAGAGCAACAAGTACAACAAAACAACAACTTTGACATTAGATTAGCAGATATAAAACAATGTATTTTTGACAAGACATTAGCAAAAAAACGAGAGCAAAAAACAATCAGCTGGGCTATCAACTCCACCTGGTATGAATTCGCCTTGACTATACTTCAGTTATAGTTATATATTTACTTTATAAAACAGCGCCATCTGTTAGTGGTTAGTGCTTCAGTTCTGGTCTATTTTTTATAACTGCGTACTTTTACTGCTTTTTCTCCACTTTCTCTGGAGAAAAAGATCCAGTAGTTTTTACGTGATGCGAACGCAAAAGAAAATTAGCCAGACACGGAAATGAGTTACTATTTTATTATAGTATGTGTAAATTTGTATATGTGTGTAGATTTGTATTTGTGTGAAAATTTAAAACATACAGCTGATTGTTTTGCTTTAAAACAAAAAACAAAGTATTCCTTTTAGTCTGGCGCTAAACCACTGGGAATTTTTTTCGTAATTTCTGAAATATATGTTCCCGGAATATATGTTCTCTATATCGGATGAATTTATAATCAATAGATAGGTTTTACCATTTTTTATCCTTCAACGGTCATGCACAAATTTTTAGCTAAAACGCATATTTATTGTAATCAAGTAACTTCCATTGGTTTTAAATTTAACAATTTAACATTTTTTAGTTAAAATATGCCTACATCATTTGGTAACAATTAGTACTTTTGTAACTAAAACCACAACTTACTTCTGCGGCTTATTTTGACAGATCTAAAATCGGTATAAAATTCGCTATGTAATTCAAGTAACGGTAAATCTATAAGAAACAAAAATAAATATAAGAAACAAATATAAAGAATAATCGGCGAAATCGATCCATACCGGTCTATTTGACGAATGGAGCGAATATATTGATATCGAAACCCAAAATTAAAATGTTTGTTTTTCTTTACTTAATGATTTTTCACAAAAAATTGTTCTTAAACAAACATAAAGAACAAAAACAGAACAATTTTAACGGAAATGTCATAATCCTTACTTTTGTCATATTTTAATTGTCACAAAATAAAGAGAGAATGGGTTTCCGACACATTCTGTGAAAGCTCGAAGGGAGTAGAATTCAAAACTGGAAACAATATATTCAGTTGTGTCTCAGGTAAAATCTATAGGGGTGTAATATATGGTGGAACATAGAAAATTAAATTAATTATTTGGGTCATTTAAAAGACACCTGAATAAGGTTCCGGTATATCTTGTGAAAGCCTTGAGCGAGTAACATTCAAAACTGGAAACAATACATTCAGTAGTTATATTTTTCTACCGTGTGAAAAAGTGTGAATAATTTGCTATTGTCTTACCAGCATTGTCAGTTGTAAACGCGGTGTAAATATCATGAAAGCATTGTCAGAAGTAAACGCATCATCATTTACGTAATATTTTTTACACCCTTGTATTTTGTGCATTCCAATAAATTCCTTATTGTAGTTTAAAAAACATTGCGCTATATTTTGTGTTCATTTTATTCGTTTAGAAAATAAAAAATAAATTCCTGATTTATGCTGTTAATATTGTTAAATAAAAAATAAATAATGACTGAAGAGTTCAACATTTTCAAAAACTTAGAGGAGTTGAGAAAAAGTAAGTAAATAAAATTTCTTCATAATCAAGGTGCGTTATAATATATTTTCGCAGCAAATTTGTTGGACCAACTCAAATCCTTGGAGTCTGTAAAAACCAATGATCTCAACGAAAGCTATGGCCTGGATAATGATGATTTCGATTTTGATTCGTTAGTGGGTAACAAAAATGGGAAAACGACTCCTACAAAAAGGCAAAATCACACAGGAAAAATTGCAACACCCGAGAAGAAGTCAAAGAAAAAAGCAACGTCCCGACGAAGTTCGACATCAAGTAATCGATCTGTATCGCCCACTATGCCTTTGTTAGAGAATTTAAGTAAGACGGTGCAAGAAATGCCAGTTGGTAGAAGAACAAGGAGATCTTTAGGAGCATGCAAGTCTGCTGCAGCAAACGATAAAATTTTAGAAAATTTTGAACCTTCCTCCTCCACGGGCAGGGAGAGAGTTAAAGGAAGGGGGCTAGGACGGTCTCGTGGTCGGGGCAGAGATAAAGCAAACACAAGCCTATCTGCTAGCAGTTCACATGATAATGAGGATTTCTCGGATCAAGCCAGCTCAACCTTAGCTATCATGGAACGGTTTTTACAACAGAGCCGTCAAGGAGGAAAAGGTGTTATGCGTGCCAAGCGTCAATATTTGGCTGAAATGGCAGCTCGCAGTACTCGAGTTGATTATGTAGATTTAGTTTCTAGTCCAATGCCCCGGGTGGAGGGTTTTATAGATTTGGACTCTTATACAGAAAAACCAACCCGTACAACTCGCAGTAAAAAGAAAAATCAGGAAAAATTTTCGATTAATTCAAATAAAAATAAGGAATCTACTAAAAATTGTACTAATTCGGTTTTGGAGAATTCATTTGATGAGGACAATCCAGAACTTAATATTAAGGTCAATTGGAAGGGAAAACCGGAAGCATTTAAATTGCGTAAATATCAAAATTTTTCCATTATATTCAAGCAACTAGCTGAACGGGAAAACATCAGTACGGAGAGTATTGTTTTCAATCTTAATGATCGTATAATAATGGCTGACGATACACCAGATTCCATAAACTATAAAATTTATCACTTTATCGGTAAGTAATAGTGCCTTAAAGTAGGAAAAGGATTTTTTACCTTTAACTATATTTCTTAAACAGATATTTTTATTTATTTTGTTATTTACTTATTTATAATACAAAAACTCTAAGGGAATACTCTTTTGCACCGAAAAAATATTTAAATCCAATAAATTTTTCCAGTTTCCATTTCTTTTATGAACATGAATAAAAATAGGGAAAATATTTATAAACTATAAGATATGAGTACTTACCCAATCGCTAACTTGGGTAGCTTTTAATGAACATTGCAACCAGTGGTAGTTGATACTTGGGTTATTTTTAATATAGTTAACTGGCATTGCGATGCTCTAGACAGAAACCATAATATGTTTTTTTAAATGAGGTGATAAATTTTAAAGTATACTAAAAAACAAAAACAATTTTCTTTTACAAATTAGCAGTCCAAGGCTAAGACTGGGTAGTGCCTCAAATGTCCGTTTCTTTTTTTATTTTTTTTTGCTAAATTGGTGTGTTTGGGGTAAACTTTTTTTTAACAGCCCACATATGGGCTGTGGAATCCATGAAACAAATCTCCTATAAATCGCTTTCTGAGTCCACAGACCACATATGACCTGTGGACTCAGCCATATGTGGTCTCATATATGTATATAGATAGATAATAAAGAGAATTTTTACTTTTATTTTAAAATAATGCCATAAAAATACAATCAGGTATGATATGGAAAACGATAGTTTTCAAAGGTTGTGTGAATTTCGATAATTATTTTTGAGACAATCTCTTATACCATGTTTCCACGACAAAACGAAGTACTTTCATCGCTTCATTTTGTTTGAATTTTAAAATTTATTGCACGGTTTTGTCTTTTTACCATTTTTATTTGTGTTTTATAATTAAAATTGATTAAGTTGTATTTTAATTATTAGCTTATTTATTTATACATATATAAAAAACACTTAATTTTATTTTGTTCTTTATTTACTTTTTTATGAAAAAAAAGGGAGCTAGTCCAGATAAACTTGAGATAAAAATTAGAGAATAGACAAATTATTCATGCTTCGGAAGTAGATTCAAACTGAATCATCTCAAAACAAAGTGCTTCGCTCTAAAAATGTTGTATGGCGAAACACGTTGATTCAAACATGATTGGAGTGTGAAGCACGAATGAGAGAGCGTAGCATGAATATTGGGCTCCTTGGAAACATACTATTATAGGCTTTTTACACTTGAGTACATTTTGTGGAAACACATGGAAGATGTTGGATAACTGAAACACTTATTTACACTTGCAACATAACACATCTACCATCATTATTGTGTCAAAATGGTAAAAACTCACATTGTTGTCCATAATTTAATAATCAAATGAATCAATTTATATTTGATTTAAATGTTGATTATTATTGCATGTCGTATTCCTTTACCCAAAAATTTATTTTAAAAAACAAATTCAAAATATCCCACCAAACCAAATGTTTCGAATTTTTCTGAAGTCAGACAGTCGTTATAAATTCTTTACGAAATCGGAACATTTGGTTTGGTTGGATATTTCAATCAAATTATGTATTTTTAACAAACACATACATACATTTAAACAAATGATTACATTTTTTCAAATATAACTGCCATTTTATGAGTGATGACACTAAAATAATCGAAATATACTTGATGTTAGATACATAATGACATAGGAATGTTTTGTAAAGATGTTGATAAATTTGACGACTAAGCCCTATACAATTCGTATGGGAAAATTTTAACATCTTTTAGAATTGATAGTAGATGTTAGATGTTGATAAGTATGAAAAGGGTATTAATATTTGGGTTTGTGATGTATTCCTGTAGATACAAATTAAACAATGAAAAGAATTAAAAACTAATTTTTATACATGTACAAACCAACAAAGAGAAGTTCATCACAACAATTTTCATTTCAAAATTGATTCGTTTTCAAAATCGATTTCCATCACGTATACCTGAATAATTAAAAAAATTAAAGAATAAACAATCAACTTTTTTGTAGAAGGAAGAGAGCTTTCAAATCGGTTTAACTCACCAGGGTCTAAAACTGCAGCTGGAAAAAAACGCGATGCTAACAAAATCGTTCTTAAAATCCAGTCGGATAAATGGAAACGACCCTTGCAAATAAACATTATGAAAACTGATAAACTACGCATTTTATACATAAAATGTGCGGAAGAATTGAAAGTTGGTCTAGATCAATTGAAATTGAGGTAAATTATTAAAAAAATAGAAAAATGGAATACAAAATGAAAATTAAAATTTATTGTTTGCTTACAGTTTTGATGGCGAGTTGTTAGATCTAAATGATACTCCTGCTGATCTTGATTTAGAAGGTGGCGAAGCAATTGATTTGCATGTTAAAAATTAATGCATTTAGAATACTTATAATTAAATACATATATTATTAAACAATTTTTAATTTCAAATGTTTTATTGTTTTATTTTTTGTGCCATTCTCATTTGTGAAATTTATTTTTATTTTAATTTTGTATTCGTAAAAAATTTTTCCTTATTTTGTTTTCTTTTATGCAACATTTATCATCCAATTATATTACAAATTCTTTATTTATTAATTTTTTTGAAGAAACTGAATAAAGGAAAAAGGAAATGTTTTTTCGAAAACTTCAAAAATTTAATTACTGTTTTCAAAAGATTTCCTAACCTAACCTTTTATATTACAATAATAGTCTCTTTATAATAAAGCTTAGAGATGTTACTATTTTAAAATATTTTATTTTTTATTTTTATTAGGAAGGTATTTCTGTAAATTTTGTTTTGTTAGTAATCCAAATGGAATACAAAACAGCAACTTTTAGAATTTCTGTTTGTCTGTCTGTCCGTGTTCGCATTGCGTAAAACCTACTGGATGGATTTTAATAAAATTTTGTGAGGATGTGTCTTAATATATTGATTCAAATATAGGATAGTCTTTTTTTTTCCTCCAAAAATATATCATTTCGAAAAGAAAATAGAATAAAAAAGAAATAAAATAAAAAGCAGTGAAAGTTCGCAATTTTACCTATTTAAATGTACAGAAGTTTAAATGACATCGAAGTTTGCATAAGATTGGTTTGAAAAAAAAAATGGGGTTGATGTTTTAAGCTGGCCTGCTGAGTTGCCAGTCTTAAACCCATTTAGAACTTGTGGCGAATAGTTAAATTAGCTCTTAAGGGAAAACATTCAACTAACAAAGATCACCTGTGGGCGTTAGTAAAAGGAACATGGAGTAATATTCCGATTGAGACATGCTTTCACCCTATGTCAAAACGGTGCTCAGCCGTTATCAAAAATAAATTATATTCCACTAAGTACTGAGTAATTTGAATACAATTAAAGTACATATATTATTAAACTCTTCTTTTGGAATTTTGTGTTTTTTAGACAATTGAAGCTCTATTTTTTCACACCTAAAATCTTGAATTTCGAATGTTTTTACGTATATATTTCATTTTATGTTTTTTTTTCAAAACAGGAACCTATTCAACAAACAACTGATCAACTTTTCACTTTGCACTTATCAAATTGCTTTTTTTGGAAAAGTGATAAGTATTTATGTTCCACACTATTCTTGACATATCTCACTTTACACTAAGCAAATGTTTGCAAACACTGCACTTTTTGCAAAGACTTTGCACCCCTTGTAAAGTCTTTGCGCTTTCTTGCAAATTGAATGTGAAAAGTGTTCCGCAAAGCATTTAACAATCTTTGCATTTAATAACTTGTTAAAATAAGTAGAGTACAGTAAAAGTAAGTATTTTTTGTTTTTATAAAATTATTGTAAATAATATTTTAATTTTATTAGTCGAACTATTTATTAACATACAGATGCAATTTTAAAGCCAGTCTCAAATTCGTTTTATTCTGTCTGTTGAAGAAAAATTTTTTATTACAAATGAAGTGATTATTTTTAAAGAAAAAATTGGAAAATTCTGTGCATTTTGGATCGCTACATCCGCCTTCAGCATTCTTTGTATCTATCTACTTTAAGTGGTGTTTTAGGCTGCCTGGGACGCGTTTTACATTGGGTGGTTTCCATGCCGGTCCACATATCAATTTTAATGATTGGGTCAATCACGCAACCACAGACTCAAAGGGATCCACCCAACATAAATATCTTTTTAGCAATAACACTGACGTCATCGAGCCACCACATCGTGTTATCTGTATGTATCGTTCTGCAAACTATTGCTTTTGCAATACCATGCATAGCTGCAACTTCATGGTACTGGAAACTATTTCTGATCTAATGCAAGTACAGAAGCAGCTAATTTTCAGCCGACAAAGGCTCACTGAGCTGTATATTATGCTTGGATATTTCTCTAATTTTATTTAAAATGAAACGATAGCACTCTTTAAAAGTAAAATTGGTAGTTTCGGAAATTTATTCGGTCATTTGTTTTTATAATCGAACCTTCATTATTGTCGAACAAAAACATTTTTAAAGCTTCAGTAGTTTAAACAATATAAATTTGCAAAGCAACCGTTAACCTTGCAAAATTTTGACAAACTTATCAAAGCAAAAAAATAAAGGAATACGAGAAAACTTGTATTCAGATATCAATCGTCAGTTGGAGAGAACGGGTTTGGTTGGGTAAATAGATGATGCTTACAACTAAACACTACCCTAAGTAGATAGATACGAAGTGTGCTGATGATGGACGTACATAGCTGTCTAGAAAATGTACATTCCGCTCTGCTGGTGTCTAAAAATTTAATTTTCCCAATTTTTCTTTAATAATATCACCTTATTTGTAATTTAAATTATTCTTTCTTAGAGAGAATAAAACGAATTTAAGCTTGACTATAAATTTCGTATGTATAAAAATTTATTTTTTTTGTAACAATAATTAAAAATTAAACTTATATAATAGCTTAGCATATTTTCTATAAAATATATATAAATTTTAATATATAAAGTTTGTTTATAATATTTTTTTGTTATAAAGATCGCTTTTATTTTAATTAAAGCTTAAAAATTGCTAAACATTTATTGAACATTACATTATTCTGATTTCTTCGATTTTTATACTCTTATAATGTCTTTTGTTGATCGGCAAAAAACAAATTTAAAAATTTGAAACGGAACTTGGAAAAAAATCGAATATAAAAAGCATATTTTTCCCTTTTTTTGTGATTATATTCAATACTATTTTTAGTCAATTATAAAAATAATTTTCTAAAAATAAATACTTAAATAAAACAGATTGATTTAAAAATTTCATTAGGGTCAATATTAAATACTAATGCCATTATTCAATAAATAAGGTTTACTTGAAGTAGTTTTTATGAAAAATTTGACATAAGGTAAAATTTAAGTAAGGTTTAATTTTTATGAATACGGGCATAAATACTATTCTCTGAGGTGAGTACAAGTGAGTGTCTGCGATCTAGTAAATTTAATGAACAAAAATTTTAATCCACGGAATTGATGTTATATTTTAATTTGTCAATAGTTACATATGACTTAGAACATATTTCTGAAATTCAAATAATAATTAAATAAGAAATCTAGAGTGGGCTACACTCAAATTTACCATACCCAATAGAAACAGATTTTTGTATGATATATTACATAAAGAATATAGATAAGTTCAAAGTATATTCGAATCGAAAAATTACTTATTTTCGGTTTGGAGTGTTAAATAAACTACGCCTTCCCGAATATCCCCAAATTTTATACAGCTCTTTATCTCCATATACCAAATGCAAATACTAAATTTCGTTTTAATATGTCATATGTCCCGATTATGTCCAAAAACTTTCATTTTGATATGTCAAACGGTATGACCTGTACCAACTCCACAAAAATAGTGGTATAAACACCATTTACAATATTTTGATTGCAATATAATATAATTTTCCGCAAAAATGTCTTATTTCCAAGAGAAAGTGGAGAAAAAGCATTGAAAGTATTTTAGTAAGGATGAGACCCTTTACATAAATATAAGGTAAATAAATAAACCATTAACCGATATGAATAGTTTAAGGCGGCACTTATTTTAGTAAGGATGAGAACCTTTGTTTAAAGGATAGTAAGGGTCTTTGGTGTGAATTGCTTTCAAAGCAAAATCGAACAAAATATTGGAAGGACGCTGACGAAGTGGCGGACACAGCTATTGGAATAAAAAAAGAGTAATTTTTAGAATATTTGTCTGTCTGAGTGTCTGTGTTCGCATCACGTAGTACCTTAATATCTTAATTTAAATATAGGATACTTTTTTTCCGAAAAAATATCTCATTTCCTAGAAAAAAAGTAGTAAAAGTTTCTTTATGCTCTGCAAACTTGGCAGCACATTTAGTTTTGTCAGCGGGATATTTTAAAGAACTCTACAATAATATTATAACTTCATATAAATTTCAGATTTGTATCCAGGATGGGAATCTCTATATAAAGAAAATACATAAGCTATAACTTAAGCACTATAAAAGTAAGAGACTTAAAATTTGGTTTAGATTATTTTCAAAGATAAATCGAACAAAATATTGCCAGGACGCCTACGATGTGGCGGACACAGCTAGTTTAGAATAAAGAAATAAGTAAAAGTTTTTTGCTGATAGCTTGTTTCGTTAAAAGGTTCAACGCCTCTGAATTGGGAAAATGTAAAAACCACCCTTATTTCAGGGGTTTCCTCAAAAAGGTGGTATAGCTTTTTTCTTTATATAAATTAATCTTCTTTCGGTACTAGTAAATTTGTTTGATCTATTTTTAAAACAACCTAAAGCCAAATTGGGTCATAAATTATTAGCGTTCTCCCTCCAGCCCTATAAAAACATAGCCAAATTTGAAGCAAAATTTATGATTTTTTGTTAAATTCAAGTTTTTAAAGCTTCATCCGTTGGTTAAATACTAAAAAATGGATTTGACAACACTATGGTGTTTAAGGAATTCAGGTGTTATCTATATGTATATGTATATACATATAATAAAATAGTAACTCATATCCACCTGTCTGTCTGCTTTTGTTTATGTTTACATCACGTAAAAACTACTAGATGGATTTTAACAAAATTGTGTGAGAAGACACCTAAATATCCTGGTCCCAATATAGGATACTTTTTTCCGCAAAAATATCTTAGAAAGCGGAGAAAAAGCAGTGAAAGTACGCAGTTTAACTAACCGGATATGAATACTTTACTTTTTATAAAGTAAAAAAATACATAAACTGATACGTTGCATAGCTTAAGGCGGAACTAAAAATGCCGGTATTACCACATATCACTAAATCGCCGGCGAAGTAAAATAATTATTAATTGGCTCTGCTGGCTTCAAACTTATTCGCCTAAAGAACACCAAAAGCGCTTGCGAAGCTTTACTAACCATCTGTCTTATCTACTACTATCCCTTTCTGATGGAAGTAACACAGTTAATATAGGCATTAATTGCCTGAGTGTTACTTCTCTTAAAAAAAAAAAGAAAACAAAACGTAAGGGTCTTTGGTGATCAGTCGTATCAGTAATCAGTCGAAAAGTAGGACTGGGTTGGGGAACATCGTTTGCGCGTCATTGTCGTTATCGTTTAAAGTCGTCCTTGTTGCTCGGCCTTCGGTTCACTTCCACACTGGCTGATTGGCTTCCTCGAATAGCTGTACTGCGGTACTGTTATTGGTGGTTGCATTAATATCTACGTGCAATCGTTTTGGTTATCGTGTATAACCTAACAAATTTTAATCGAAGCTGAATTTGGGAACTTTCACTTCCTATACGAATGTATACACAGGTCGCGTAACAGATCTTGAAGGAGGCTAATGGAGTTTAAACTGGCAGTTTGTGAATATTATTATTCCGGCAACCAATTTTAGAGTTAAAAAAATTGATATGTATATCAATCCGTTCAGATTCATTGTCTACCAAATTTAGTAGGAACAGCCGCACAATGGCAACGCTGATTATGATCTATAAACATTTTATTTTCACTTTTAAAAACACACCCTTTTAATAAAACTAAAAAAGCACCCATCACTTACAGTCACTAAAAACATAAAAAGTCAACAAAATATTTCTCGTTTACACGAGGGAAGGAGAGGGTGAATTATTAATGTTTTACAAGAAAAAAGTAAAGAATACCAAAGAAACAATTTTTTTTTTGTTTACAAAAAAAAAAAAACAAACCAAAATACAGTGTTTACCAAATATAAGAAGAAGAAAATATAAATCCATCTAAAACAACAAGGATGCAGGGTTGCAATATAGTAGTGGAGATGATGGGGAGGATAAATTGGGTGGTTTTCGTAGTATAGATTTTCATAAATGAAAAGAGAAATACTGTAACAAAGCCAAGAATAATAATTTTGATTGTATGTTTTATACGAAAAGGGATTTCTTTTCCTTAAGAGTTGAACAAAGAGAAAATATTTGCAAACAACTGAGTGCAACTGCTTTTAGTTATTGGAAATTTAATAGTGATGGTTTTCTACAGATTCATAATTGCGAGCGTAAAACCAAAACATTAAGAAAATTTTAATGCTAAAATAAATAAATTGAGAAAAGGACAAGCACAACAACTACTTACAGTTTGGCTGTTAACTTTTTTGCTCTCTGTACACTGAGTTTCAATTGCAAATATTTTAACAGTTAGAAAGAGTACATCCTTTGCGCTAATCGGTTGTTGTATTTTTCTTAACTTCAGAAAAATTATTTAAATTTTCTTCTTACAGAAATATATAATATTAAAAAAAAATATATAAAATAAAACAATTTTCGCCTACGAATTAACAAATTAAAAAATCTTTTAATTAAAAGTTGTCCTCCCTTTTTTTATAAACAAAAAAAAAAAAAAAAAATAAAAAAGATTGTGTTTTTTAATGTTTAATGTTTTTCTTTTGCCATAGAAATAATACATATCCTGTGTTAGTTTTCCTTCCTGTTTAGCTTTTTTTTTAATGTGTGTGCTCCTGCTTATTTAAGGAAGAAAACGAAAAACAAACGAAGTTTCGGTTGTTAAATTCATTTATCTTATAACAATTAAACAAATAAAAGCATCAATAGTTTTCTGAAAACAAAAGACTTTAAGTCAAATAAAAATTACAGTGAAACTTAATAGTGTTGCGTCAAGTAAAGTTTTGGTGCAAGTGAAGTGCTTGAACAAAAGCAAAATAAATAAAATCTCTACACAAGTTTGCTTTTCTTCGTGTATTAAAACTAAATTTCGCTCCTTTATTGTACTTGTCATTTTAATAAGTGTACGAAGGTGTGTATTAATTTCAATTCCTAAAAAAGAAACTAAATTTAAAATGTTAAAATTTCTTCTTTGAATTATTTTATTCTAAGACTACGTCATTTAGAAACAGTTATAATTTTGAAATAACTTTGTCCAAAATGTAGGTGTTGCAAACACTTGCCTACTGGAATATTAAAAACTATTGTCTAGTTTAGGAATATTATAACGAAAAAATATATAATTTTTTTTAATCAGAAACTAAATCGTGTGCAGTGAAATGACAATATTATTCATACACCTAGGAGAAGTTCATTAGATTGACTAACGATTATCCATTTCATTTCCAATGCATCACGTATAATGCTTGTAGAATTTTGTCATTACCAATCATTAAAAGACTGCACAAACCAACCCCTAAGTGCACAAAGAAATATAAAATCCCCCAAATTATCAAATAAATCAGCTTGAACTAAATCCCCATTTTTTTTATTTTTAATATAAGCAAGTAAGAGTGCTATATTCAGCAGTGCCGAATCTTCTATACCCTACAACACGCTGATTTTATTTTTAAAGATATAGGTACAAAATTGATTTAATTTAAGAGACAAACGTATTAAAAAAAGAGATCTGCGCTTTTTTTTCCACTAATAAGCAAAATTTCGCATGCGGTATATATCGTCACCTGAAATGCCTAACTATGTAAAAATTTTATAAAATTTTTTTTTGTCAAATTTTATAGAAAATTTTTTTGTAAAAATTTTATAGAAAATTATTTTGTGAAAATTTTATAGACAATTTTTTTTGTGAAAATTTTATAAATTTTTTTTTAAATTTATAGAAAAATTTTTTTTGAAAATTTTATAGAAAATTTACGGAAAATCTTCGGTCATAATTTTATAGAAACTTTTTTTTGGAAAAATTTTATTTTAAATTTTTTGTAAAAATCAGGAACTTCCTGCAATTTATATTGCTTTAGAATGGTCAGATAAAAGCAGAAAAATCCTTAAAAAATTTCATCATATTGACCCCCCCTCAATGTGTCTTTTGACTGCTCTTGGTTACCAGTGGAACCCTGTGGGTCTATTGGTTCCCTCTATTTGTATTGCTATATATAAAAGCTTTTAATAAAAATAAAAGCAGAAAAACCTTACCAAACTAAAAGCAAACAAAAAATCGCCTCGGAGGGGGTTCTAATATTTTTTTTACAAAAAAAGCAAAAGAGAAACTATGCTTGGCATATTGGTGGGCTTAAATATTCTATACCTTGTCTTGGAAAATGACATTTCAACATCAACACGCACAGACGGACATCGCTTAATCAACTTTTCTATGTATAAGGATCCAGAATATATATATACTTTATGGGGTCGGAAATGAATATTGTAGAAATTACACAGAATGACAAACTTATATATGGGGTATAGACAGGCCTGTCACAGCAATTCATTTCGATCGAAAGTTATTTCAATTCCGAAAAAGCTTCTTCAGGAAATCAAAATCGACAAATTTCCTCGAAACGAAACCACTTTTAATTTCATGATCGAATTCGTATTTTTGTATGTGATAGTACAAAAACAAAATTAAAACTTTCTTGTTTCAATAAAGAAAGTAATTTGTTAAGCTTTTAGCTAAATTTTTTATTTTATTTTGAAATAATTGAAGCAATTTTTCATGTTTTAAGTGAAAAAGTAAACAGATGAAAAAATGAGTCTTTGAATTTTCTATTTCTTCTTCTGTCATCTGCAGCTTTATCCAGTGTGAGCATAAAACATTCTCCGCCGCATTTATTACCCTCCACATCAACGTTGAAACCGTACTCCTCGCCAAATTAATATCATTGTCCTTAGATAAAAGTAATATATTTAATCATTTATGTTCTTGTGACAAATGTACACAATACTTATCTATAACACCTTGAAACGAGCCTGTGGCCAAAAACCGCAGTGTGGTCGTCACTTGTATAATTGGTGGAATTGAATAATTTTTTAAATGAGGACTCAGTTTGTTTAAAACCATTACAAACGCTTCTTTGCTTAGTCGATAATAACTTATAAACCTTAAAATGCATATGTAATGACATTTATATGTAGTATGTCTGATTATGGCAAAAGTAAGAACACTTACACTGCGTTTGGACAAGAAAGGGGATTCGAGGCATCCATTAAACTCCTACGTCTTAATTTTTCGGCGGAGTGTTGTCGTGTTTGTGCAGTCAAAACCGCAACGATTGAAACTCCAGGCATTTTTTTGTTTGAATTTTTTTTTTAATTTAATATACAAATTTGTCTGTGTTCTATTTAACTTTATTTTCTTCTTTAATAACCATATGTTTTTGTGTTGGTTATCACAATATAGCCACATTTAGTGAGCAATATTGCCACATTTAACTTAAAAGTAAGAAAACTAGAATTTATCGGAATGGAGCAAAACAAATTCGATCGAATTGTAAATTCGTAATCAAAACCATTCCGAATAAATTCTGTGACAGGCCTGATAAAAATTTACATGTATGTATTTTTACATATTCGGGATTTTTGATTGGCATTAGTGCCAATAGCGCCATTTCCCAGGCATGGCGCTATGTGGTATCAAAGTTGAATACCTCGCCTCTGTAAATTCCTTAAGAGCTTTCCTTTTGTTTAATAGTTTTCTTTAACAAATATAAAGTTCTAAATATTAAAGAAAAACATCGATCAAGATGAAAGCTTTAGCTGGTGGTTCGGAAAATATTTGCCACTGTTTTATGGAAACTCAACTTTAAACTCTTTTCTAAACAAATATTTGCATTATTATGGACTGCGATGCATTCATTGCAGTTTTTGACACACATTTTTAAAAGGCAGAATTCGAAAACTTTATTTTGTAAAGTAAACGATGTTTACAAGCTCAGTTTCACGATGAAAATATCTAATTTTTTTCTTTCATGTCAGTATAGATGATCCAATAAAATAACAAACGAAAAACGATATTTCTGCAGCACATCCGATCCAACTCATGTTTGACACTAACACAGACAAAATAATATTAAACTAATAAAAACGTTATGATTTATTAAAAAATAAAGCGTGTCTCAAAATTTTTACAAGATTATTTCATTGGATATATTTTTTTTTTTGAATCCAAACCTAAACAAGATAGGGTTATGTACTACCAATCAGAAAATGGCTTCCATGGCTTTGCTGACTTGGACGCTCTCCTTGGTCGTAATTTTTTATGAATCTTTTGCCTAAATGTGTCCAAATTTCTTTAAAGCAGTTTGTTGGGTTAAATCTTTGATTTTAAATCAAAATAAATACAATGGCCCTTTACACCACTTGAGGGGCCATGCAGTAATTGAGTTTTTTAAGAAGTATAGGGCATCTGGCAAAGTCTTGTTAAATCTGCATACCGCACATTACAAAAACTATTTTGCATTTTATTTATTATTAAAAATTTGTTTTTTTAATTTAAGAAATTTGCAACTATTTTAATTTTTCATATACGTGAGGTGTCCCTCTTAAGGTCCAAATTCAAAACTTAAGCCCAACAATACCTGTACTACTATACCCATATACAATTTCAATGCCAAATCGTCCACTGTGTATCGTATACATCAACCCTTGATTTAAGTTGGGATATTGAGTACCTGTAAGAGCCACTAATTGATCGACCTTATTTTCCTCTAACCCAAAGTTAGCAAAAGGAAACATTTTTTTTTTTTTTTTTTTTAAATTTTATTGATTTTCGATAATGAAAAGGCGTTGTTCTCTAGTGTAATTCACAATTTTTACTAACCCTAAACTGTCAGCTGCCAAAATTTACTGCAAAAATGATACTAAATTTAGGTCTTTCAAGAATTCAAGGCATTGGCGTAGGTGGATATATTTTCTAGGGGGGAGGGGGTCAAAACCACTTTTATTGGAAAATTGTATTATGAAAATAAAAATATAGTACAATTTTCAAAAACATGTCTGGAGGGGGCATTGCACCCCCCAGAATGGCCTTCCTACGCCAATGATTAAAGGGCACCCTAATAACAACAGCAATTAATTTGGTTAATTACGATTTTCATTACTCATTCCAGTTAAACTAAAACAAAAAAGACAACCAAACCAATACAAAGTAAACCCACCATTTTTTTTTAAATAATTACAAAAAACTCCTAAAAGCATTGAAATACTTCATATTTCTCCTTTACGTGTCACCTTAAAACATTGTGGTCAGCGACGAAATCAGTTTGTTTCATTATAATTTTTGGATTAATTTCAAGGAATCGCGCAAATTTATAATAAAGGTGTTCATAAGTAGTTGTAGTTTTTATACTCTTAATCAACAACAGAAATATGTAGCAAGAGAGAAGAGGTGAAAAGGCCATCAACATCTGTGCGTGTAATAATAAATAATGGTAATATTTAAAGTGAGTATAATTTAAATATAAATATGTAAACATTTTCATAAATTTGTATTTGTATTAGATTGTAATTATTTAAGAGAAATATAATTTGTTATTAAGAGTTTCAATTGTTTTAGTGTTTCTTTTTAAACGAGATGTGTTGTTTCTTCCGTAAGTAAACTTGAGTTGATTAAATAATTAACACCGTTGAAATTTTCAACACCTCTGAGTTCCCAAGGAAACAGGTGAAAAGCTGTGCAATGTTTTTGTTTTACTACTCTTTCAGTTTGCTACCCTATCTATAGTTTACCAAATATTTCTTGACAACGTTTTTTAAGGCTTTTTCTTTGCGAATGTTGAATTTTGCATTAACTTTTTCCTTGCGAATTTTGCATTCTTTTTAAGGTTCGCTTTCGGTTTGATGTCTGTCCGAATGATAAAGCTGTATCTCTTAAACCATAATAGGGTAGATATTTGGAATTTGATGTTGCCGATGATCTAACAGGTGATAAAAATAACAGTTTTTTAGAAACGAAGAACTTTAAATTGGCATCACTATTTTCTCTGACAGCTAATTTAATCGGTTGTTTTAAGGTTAGTTTTGTTTTGCAATTTATTATGGGTTGGGGAACACGTGCGCGCTTAAAGTCAAGTGGTTTGCGTCTCCGCTTGTAATTGTTTTGGTTATCGTGTATAACCTATAAATTTTAATTTGATAAGTCCGACATTGGTGGAGTACCATTTTTAAAACTCAATTTTTCATCGGAGAAGAACCATTAAACTCAAGTTTTTTTTTTCACTGGAAGAGCACCATTAAACACCTTTTAATTTTACCTAGCTGCTTTTGGAGTCTCACTTCCTATACGAAGGTATAGGTCGCGCTGCAGCTTTTGGAGGAAGCTAAGGAAATCACACCCTGGCACTTTGGTCTGGTACCTTTGCCATTAAAAAAAAAATAGATTCACACAAGAGCAACGTGCAAATTGCTTAAACTTATTTAGAAAATCATGGTTCAATTTCACAAATTCATGGGGTATTCCATGCATTTTATGGTGCTCTTAATCATCCAACGATACTAGAAACTATGGATCATTTCTGCAATGCATTTACTCTTAACGCATTTAGAAAGGTGTCGTACAGTGCACATAGTACAATCAATCATCGGTCCATTTGTAGTTTCAGCAGGAAAGTGCCACAATTTATACTTTGAGGAAATGTTGCGCATACTCCCTGATCGCTTTTTTGTTTAGGCTAATTACCACAACGGATATACATACATATGTAGCAACAACACCTCCATATAAGGTGTTTTCCTTTATAAATTTAATAAATTTAATACAATTAATACTTGTTTTATTTTTGTTTTTTTTTTTAGAATTTCATAACTATTCGGGCTTTTAAGGTCATTAAAATTTAAAAATTTTTTATCCGACGTTTCGTTGGGATTTTCCAACATCTTCAGGGATGTTTGAAAATTATTTTTAAATTTGAAAATTACAGTTTAACGCGTTACAAAACAGGACGATATAAAACATATATGTAACTTAAAAACATAATTGCAAAAATAATCAAAACTTTATAAAATATCTCAGCTAAATTGTTACTCAATGTAATATATCACTTGTTTTATTTTGTTTTATATCTACCTAGAGGTTGAAAATATCACGAATCTGAAGGGATGTTGACACTGAAAAACAGTTACCAAAAAATTGGGGCAAATAGGGGCAGCTGAATCTTTTATATGTACAGCTATTCTCGGCGCACTTCGCTACACCCATCCACAAAAAATACAATAAACAAAAACAAAACAAAAGTATGGCCAGCTTTAATTTGATAACGCACGCTATTCTCACACCTAAAATGTTTTAGTTTATATGGAAGGTATGACGTCTACTGTTTTCATCCAATCAGTTTTTTTACTAGACTATAGGTATTAACACGATAATATTACATTCTTTTGGGAGGTACCACTCCCACTATCCTAATCCAGTCTGTATTGACTCTGAGGGTTACTTGTGCAAAGTTTCAAGACTCTACCTATTGTAGTTCTCCAGATACACGATAACAATTTTGCACTTTGTATAGGAGGTACCAACCCCAATTCACCAATTCAGTTTGTATTTTGAAAGACTATGCGCATTAGCATAGGGGTTACTCGTACAAAGTTTCAAGGCTTTATCTATTGTAGTTCGCCGGAAACACTATAATAATTTTTTACTTTGTATGGGTGGTACCACGTCCACTATTCCAATTCAGCCTGTAGTTAGTTTGACTATGTACGTTAATTTGGAAGTTACTAGTGAGAAATTCCAAGGTGCTACCTAATTCAGTTCTCTAGATACATGATAATATTTTTTTACTTTGTATGGGAGGTACCACGCTCACTTCCCCAATTAATTCCTATATTTTGGTATACTATGTGCATTAGCATTATAGTTACTCGTGCACAGCTTCAATGCTGTTTCTATTGTAGTTCGCCAGCAACACGATAATAATTTTTCACTTTGTATGAGAGGTACCACACCCACTATTCCAATTTAGCCTGTGTTTAACTTGACTATGTACGTAAATTTGGGGGTTACAGGTGAGAAATTCCAAGGTGCTACCTAATTCAGTTCTCTAGATACAGGATAATATCTGTTCACTTTGTATAGGAGGTACCACGCCCACTATTCCAATCCAGTCTATCTTGCTGTAAGCTACATATGTGTGTTACTATAGAGGTTACGGGTGCAAAATTTTAAGGCGCTACCTATTACTGTTACCAAGCTACACGATGATACATATTTACTTTGTATGGGAGGTACCACGCCCACGTCGAATATCAAAAAAATAAGTACACTATTTTACCAACCGTATATCTAAAACCAAAACTGAAAATTTCAGAAAGATCGGTTAACTGGTGTAGGCAGCTGTAGCTTTCCGACAAACAAACATACCAACAAACACATTTTGTGCTTTATATATGTATATGTAATGTAGATGTGATTGTGGCAATAATATATTTAAAAAAATGTAAAGGTAATTTTTAATATATTTTTTTAATTCACTTATAAAGTTTGTCTCTATTGAAAACTTTTAACTTCGTATTACAACTGCCTTTTAGCTAACGGTACTACACATATGATCAATATTTGTAAACAAAACCAACGTTGCAATTTTAATTAGATATCAGACTTGCATTTTCATTTTTAGCGACCCTTAGAAACAAATATAAATTTCCTGTGTAGCATACAAACTATAACTTTTAGCCGCTATAACTCCAAAACTACTCAACAGTATTCATTATAATTTTGAATATAATCTGTTTGAAATCTTTTCTGTTTAACTATTAAAAAAAATTAATTTATAACATAAGTTTTAACCATTTTTGGTCGAGCTCAAAACACTGTGCGACACAGTTAACAAATCTTGTATGAAAACCTTTTAGAAAATTGCTAAATATTATATTTTTGGACAATTTTTATAGAAAAATTTGATGGTCAATTAAGATACCTAATTCGATCACTCCAGTACTACCCAAGCGCTCGCCAACCGTACGCAGCAAACAGCCAATGACGACGGTATTTATTGAAAAGTATGACTACAGTAATAGATAATTGTGGAAGATATTTAAAAAAGTTATAGAAAACTTTAGAAATATTGATTTTCAATTGAATACAACCTGCTAATTATAAGAGATAAGAGGCGTAGTTTTGTTTTTTACGACTTAAATGAGAAAAATTTACTTGTTCTACCTATCTTACATTGAGAACTTATAATGCCACTTCTAAGACATCTGGGAAGTTCTTTATTAAAAATTATAGTTAAATAAATCTGTGCTATGCACATATACATACAATTGTATATCAACCGTACGATTCGCTTAGCACTAGCTAATTTATTCTAAAAATATTTTAATACCTTTGTCCCATTGTGTAAAGTTTTGAAAAGAAAAATGATGTCAGATTCTACTTTGCAAACATATTCCATCAATAAAACAAACTCATTTTGAAAACAATTGATATAAAATCATATGTAAACATTTTCATCATCAACAACAAACTTCATCGTCTTCGTCAATACAAAAATGGAAGTTTAAGGAAATTCGCAACAAGCAAGCGTCAAGTGAATTGAATGCATACAAATGCTGCAGGCATTTAGAGCAACAAATAAACAAACAACGAAAAGCACATGCAGCAACAAATGAAAAAAATGAAGAAAGAAAAAAAAAAAAAACAGCAACAACAACAAAAACACATTTACAAAACCCACTAAACACAATACATTTATTTAACTTGCCACCACCATCAACGCCACTTGCAACTCCTGCTCGCATTAACAATAAAAAATAGCTTTTAAAAAAATAAGGGCTTCTTTTGCTGCACCATTAAGAACAACAATAAAAAACAAAATTTTCCTGTCAATACTTTGGTTTCCTTAGAAAAAGAAGAAGCAAAATGTGGCAACAATAACGAAAGCCAAATTAAGAACACAGCAGAAATAACAATGAGAAGAAAAAAAAGAAAACCAAACAGAATAGAAATAAAATAAATACTGGAAAAACATTTAAACAACTTGAACGAAAATCAAAAACTGTTATTGTTTCTCCAGCAGTAGCAACAGCAGCAGCTGCAACAGTAGCAATATGAAATGCAACCAACATAAGATGACAAAGGAGAAGTTGAAGTGGGAGCAATATAAATTGCACATCGACATTTATACACCCACACAAACACATATGCATCCGCACATATCTGAAATGCACATAGTTCTTCATTATACAAACAAACAAACATACCCAGCAACACCTAGTCCTTGCAACATACAGTTCATTGGCCGCTCTACATGTTGCTCATTTCTATTACCAGAAGATTATGGTGTTTCACAAATAGTGTTCGGATTTATAATGTTATAGTTGTTGTTGTTGTTGCTTTTGCTGCTGCCTTTTCTTGTTGTTAAAGTCCTTTGTTACATTTTTCATTCATTGTTGTTTTTAAAAACCTTTCACCTGTGATGTAGAGGGGGTTTCATAAATATTTAATCTTTGTTTTTTTTTAATTCATATATTTGCTCTTTAGTTTGACCAGATTAAAAAAAAAAATAATTTAGTTAGAGCAGATATAAAATAAAATAAAAAGAGTAGAATATAAAATTTTATACTGAAAGCCTTAGACATCTCGGGAACGGTGCTATAAGTGCACCAAGTAGAATATCTTGAACATGAAAAAATGGTGGACGGTTTCCATTTTATTATTATTTTATATGATTAAAAAAATAATTTAATCATATATAATCTACTTAAGTTGTATGCAAGATTACCTTTTATCCCTTTCGTGACTACTGGGATAATACGTCGCAATAATTTTCTAACTTTCGTATTTTCCTCAATTTCAATACAATTTCTTATTTAAATAGTCCCAAAAACAGGATTAAGTGTTAATTATAAAATGTAAACAAAAAAGTAACGGTACATGTTAGCAAATTCATTCTACTTGACAATGAATATCACAACATCGTTGAAATTTAAACAGTTTGCACAGGTCATTTGCAGAAAACTGTTGTAACAGCAGGATAATATAGTGGAATTGTGTTGATTTTGAAAAAAAGTGTGTGATTTATTATACTAAATTAGTTGGTGGTGTTTCATTATAACGGAATGTAAGTTATAGCAGATTTCATAAAATTGCAATATATAGTCCCAGTACGTTTTTCTCGTGGGATTAATTGTCCCAATACACATTTTAGATGGCAAAAAGGATGCTAACTCCTGAGGATCTTGAACGTATTGTATGTGAAGAGTCAGACTATGAAGACGATTTTAAGGACTCTGGAAGTCTATATTCGACTGACTGATTGACGATAATATAAATATGCTAGTTGATATCGACGAAAAAAAGAGGTGTCGTAGCCAGTTGTTCATTGAGTAAATATTAGCTTTCAGGATTTCAAACCTAATAATATAATTGGATTATATATCCCACAAAGAAAGCTCATTGGGATTATAAGTCGCAGGAGAAGAAAAGGATTTCATAATTTCTCAGTATGCAGAACATATTTTTTACCATTTCTGCGAATATTTAAAAAATTATATCATAAATATCCCCTGAAGATGATCAACGAAGTTGATCGAAATATTGGGAAACTTTTCAAATCAAACAAAATAAATAATAAAAATAGAAAATCAAAATTTCTTCTTTTTATATATTATTTTATTTGATGAGAATAAATCGACCTAAAGCCGAAAAAAATAAGTTTAGAACAAAATTTATATGAAATAGGTCAACTAAACATAAAATAAAGGGTTTTTCAATAAGAGCGCTACAAAGCGCCCAATTCACGAACATACAACGCTTCTGGTGGTCAAGCGGTTTCAGTTCTTGCGTCAATTTGATCTTGTAAGGATGTAGGCCAAGATCTTTTCGCAAAATTCGCCACAACGACGTCACAGAGATGCCCAACGCTTGAGAATGACGTGTGAGAGACACATTTGGGCTTTCTTCAACTGAAGCCTCAGCGGCAGCAATATTCTCGACACTACGGGCACTTCTTTGTCTTACTGGCGCGGGAACGTTTTGTACTGTGCCTGTGGATTCAAATTTTTCCACTAGACGCTCAATTATTGATCTGCTAGGACGATTATGACGACCATAAATTGGACGTAGCGCTCTTAACGTTGAGGCCACTGACTCCAAATTTCGGTAGTAATCTTCGACTCGTTGGTGGCTGGTATATCTTTCCGTTATGAAATGGCAAACCTTACTGAAGAGAAATGTTTAAATAGCGGCAGGAAATATGGCGTCCTCTGCTGTCCCTGTCGCTCTACCTTTGTAGCGTCCCTTGTTGAAAAACCCCTTATATATCATTAATATTTTCATTTTCGAAATAAAACTCCGTCCCGAAAGGGTTAAATGCCTAAGTTGGTCTGATTTGAAATTCATACACAGTTTGGTACGTCATTTGTGCTGAGTGTATAGGTTAAAGAGGGGGATGCCATCATATTGTATCTATTATTAATGAATATACATATATGTGTTAGGTTAGGTCAAGTTAGGTTAGAGAGAATCGCACATAATTATATGTGCGTACATTTACAAGACCATTATTGATCCATAGTGACTCCTCTAATATGTTCCACTGTTCATGGCTCTATTCTAGTCAATCCCCCTAAGCTTCGTAAATTTGACAATTAGCTATGAAAGCTAACACCCTTTAAGAGCTCCATATTATTTATTTATTTCAATACAAAGGAAGCCCTTAACGCCAATTATCTATGTATTGTTATTAAAAATAAAGTACAATTATAAATTATTATATTTGTTTATAAAATACAATATATATCTTTAAAAATGGCTCCCCAGCCATTTGAATTTAAAAAAAGGTAGAAGGTGCCTATGGCAAAGGAGATTACAGAACATAAACTATTTTAAACTAACCTCATTTAAGAAGTTTAATAGTTCACTCTTGTAAGTTGAAAAAGAAAGTGAGAAAAGCTTAAGTGAGAAAAGCTTAAGTGAGTAAGGTAAACGATTCCACACACTGCATACTCTTATTAAAAAGAGTGATCAAAAACGTAAAGATGTCGTAATGGTGCATATAGTTGAATATTTCTGAAAAAAAAAAGACAAAATATTTTTTACGACTACGTGATAATGCCTACGTACATTCTCAGTTCAGACTTATTCATACGTAATAGCTTATTCTGTGTGGATCTCAATGAGTTATTGCACATTGTGTCAGCATCACGTCTGAATTTTTCTCTTATCTTCCCATACATAGAATCGAGACAAGGTTATATGACCTCACAACTGATACTTATGTCTAAATCAGCTCCAGTTCGTGCCAACTCGTCTGCAGCTTCATTTCCTATGACGTTGTAATGACCGGGTACACAGCGCAGTTTCAGTATACATACACCTAAATTCCCAGTGCTTTTATATCCGGATGACTGTCTATGTAACATTTTCTGCTTCAGTCTAGAACTGTGTCTGATACCTATATAGTGTTGAAATCTTTACTCTTACTAATATGTGCTAGGTTTTTTCACAACGCACAGTGGACCATTTCACGAAAATGCGGCCAAAAATTGGAAATTTGATAAGCGTTTTTTTTTTTTTTTTTTGGTTAAGTTTGTTTGTGTAAAGGTCAAGGTCCCCTTGGTACTTAATTTTTGCTATAATGTATTATTGAGATTTACGGGCAATTGGGATCTTAAAACAAAAATTTTAAAATTTCTAAAAGATACAAAGACTTTATTTTTTTTAGAAAACTAATAGCTTACAAGTAACATAATTATACAATTTTTTTTGCATTAAAATCTTTTAAAACAAAAAAGTTCGTCATTTTAAAATTAATATTTAAGAAGAATTTTTAATTCAAGCAAAATACTGAGAAAGTCCATTTTGAAATAGAGTTTTAATTTTTTTGGCTCCCAAGGTACGATAATATTTACTTTTAAATGAGTAATATAACTTTAAAATCGGTGTATGTCTAAAATATTTTACTTCTGCCCCACTGTCCATTTCCGAACATAACATAACTTGGAAACATTCACAAAACTGTGAGCTGTGGCTTCTTTCAAGGGGATTTTTGAATTGTCATGTGCTGATGAAGTTGTTGAATTAAGCTATGCGACTGAGAAAATAAAATCCTTCTGTCAACCTTATGTAGGCTAAACTATATGGCAAAACCTTGGTTTATCATATAAATTATTTTTTAATTCAAAATTAAACAATTTTCTTTCTTTATTTAATTTAATTATATTTTTTTCTATTTATTTTGCAACAGTGATCTATTGGGAAATATCGTTTTTACTGAGAAAATAAAAAGATGTATGAAAAGTCCACGTGTAATTATTATTGAAATTATTTAAATTCAATGATAACAATTCCACATAAAAGGATCGGAACTTGAGCGTGCAGGAGGAGGAGACCCAATTCTATACCAACATTTATTTTGATTTTTTTGGTCTGTTATGTTGATTGCAAGCTAGTCGCTTACAGCCGCAGTCAAGAAAAAATAGTTAAACGTCTTTAAGCATCGCTAATGAACAACGATATTAATGTGAGAACAAAGGTTTGAATGGTTTGAAAAGTGAAGGTTATAATTCATTACGATCCACAAAAAATCTAAGAACAATTGAGTCCCTACAAAAAGTACAAGAGTTAACACCTGTAGGAAAGACAACTTACCTAGAAAGAATAAAAGTGCTAAAAATGAGGATCTTGTATGGATAAAGTAAAAATCAAAAGAAAATTTAGACAAGAGAATTGTTCTGCCAAAGCAAGTCCCTACATCAAAGATATTTTAGTTCGCTGTAACTGCAACAGGATCTCTCGTATTCGTTAAACAGGACTTTAAGATAAAACAACAACTCCACCGTTAAAAGGTTTTAAGCGATGCTTTGTTACCTTGTTTACAAGTTTCGATAGCGTATGTAGCCTATGTACTTTTTGACTACAAAAACTTTCCGGCTTAATTTCCTTACAACAAAGGCCACCATATTTTCCGTACATAAATCCAATGGATTTTACCGTATGATATTTTCTATGGCCTAAAGTATCAACTTAAAGACTGAAGATGGTAAACGTCTTAAAGAAGCGGCCGAGGAGTTCCTAAACAGAACTCATGCTATTAGAAGAGTCTAATATCTTTCTGAACAGAATCGATGCTATTATTTCGAGATATTTTCATAAAATTTTTTAACCAAAAAGAACAAACAAAATAAAATGAATTAAAAAGGATCAGTTTGAGTTTAGACCAGTGTTGGTATTTGTGGTGCAAATGTACCAAATCTTAAACAATCACACATCAGTGGCACACTGGTACATTAGATGCTTTTTTGGTACAATTTCATATAAAATTTATTTAATAAATTTTTTTATTTAATAAATATTTTTTTAGTTTTCTTACAATAACAAACATTTCTAATTTCATAGTTCTCCAACACTGTCTAGGTCTAACTTAATTGCAACATTCTTGATATATTTATGCTCAGGATTTTTATTATTTACTTTGATAATCCTTTTATATATAAATAACAGGTAATTTAGTTGCAAGGCTTTTTGCTGAACTACAGCCTTTGAACGTTCTTGCATTGTCTTAATCAGTTTCCGGCAGTATTCAGCTGATATTCTTTCTAGTGAAAAACTGTAAGTTCTTTTTTAGTAATTAGATGGCTCTTTAACTATTTTTCCAAATAACTCTATCGCATCGGATTAAGATCCGGTGACTTTGGTGGAATTTCAAGCATTTGTTGAAAATTATAGATAATCAGATCCTAATATTGCAAGCCTTTTGCCTTTGGAATAGGTACATATTTTGGCAAAATAATTCTTAGTAAATTAGCAACACAAAAAAGAAATTCAAGGAATCAAGGACAATTATCATTACTTTAAAATAACTTAAAATCTTTAAAAAACTTTTATTTGTTCTAATTTAGAGTCGAGCTACTGTTTTATTTCTTTTATTTTTATTGCAAATTTTGGTACAATTGATGCTGATATGGTACAATTTCTTCATTGGTACATGTGGAACAAGATTAACGTGAGTACCTGACTACTTGGCCTAACCTCACGGTAGTCTTACCACCGAGTGAAACTTAGGCCTAGACTAGCGCCCCCATTGTATAGTATAACAACACTTAACGATTGCCACCAATCGCTTTTTGTGTGTGATACAGTCACAATGAGTAGCAATTTATATAATATGGCAAGCCTTTCCAAGGCAAGCCTAGATCCACATTATAACCTATTGCTTTGGGGTTTGGAGACTATCCTAACTCCGTCTGTTGAGAGTGCAACAGCACACTTGATCGACCTTGCACCTTACCTACTTAATCGATCTTAAACCACAACCACCACGTGTACCCCCGAAGGGGATCTCACCAATAACCGGTCACAGAGAGGATAGGCTCTCTGTGGGGCCACCGATTCCCGTGGTACCAGTCCTTTGGGCACTGGTCGGGCCTCGAGGAGAACCCGTATGGTTTCTTCATTGGTACAATTTAAACATTGTCAAATCCCAACACTGGTTTAGACCCACGTAGATGTTAAATGTTTTAAACTATAGTAAGAAGGCAAAGACACATCAAAACGCTATAGTCCTTTCTTTACTCTTTGCTCTTTTCATAATTTGAGCCAGAAAAGTCATCTTGTTGTTAAGAATTTATAAATGATGCCTTTGACACAAAATGTAATTAGATGAAGTTGAGTTTTTTAAAGATCTCCATACAAATGGCAAGCACTACAAAAAATAAATATGTACATTAATGCCTTCAAACACCTACACTCATGTCTCTATGTGTGTATGTGCAGACATCCTTGTGATTTTTTTTTATTATATTTACATCTACTTAAAGTACGAGGTGTTTAAAAAAAATTCTACAAAGTTGTATAGTTATGATCTTCTGTTTAAATTTCGATGGCAATTTGTGAATTCTCTGACTTTTTAGAAAAATATATTTTTTTTCATATTATTTCTCCATTTCACATGGTAGACGTCGTCTTTTTAGTTGTCCTCCAAATAATATGATTTGTCAGGACCCTAAAAATAGGACATTATTTAAAAAACTACCACTTCGTTGCACCCAAATTTCTTGTCAGCCAGCTATTTCGTTAAGTTTGAAAACAGAAAATAGCCGCAAGAGTTTTAAACTCGAGAGGATGTTAAATGGGGTAGCACTTCCTAGCCCAATTCTTGGATTTTTGCGATAGTGACTACACACGTGTGCAGCCCTGCATTGTGTTGATGGAACAGCACTTTTTTCCTCGCTAGACGAGGTCGTTTTTGCTTTAAATCAATATTGAATCTGAATATTCGCCTGCGATCATTTTACCCTTTTCAAGGTAATCGATGTCAACGACACTGACATAACGGGCTTAGCCTTGTTTCGTGCGCATTGGTCCGAAAAAAAACGCATTGGTTTGATGGATGATGATATGATCTCTACTGTATTGCATCCATGTTTCTTTCGTCCACATTAACAAAATCATTACAGAAGTCATCGCGGATAACTCTTTACATTCCTAAATATTGTACTCGCTCTTTTAAGATGCCTAAAGCCTCAGCTCCCTCACGCACCTTCACTCTCCTTTCGTCTAATATCATTTCATAGATTTTATATACTATTTCTGGCGTGACAGCCCTTTGGATGACCTGAACATTTCGTCATTTGTGTGCTGGTACGTCCACAAAGGAAGTCAGTAAATCGCTTTCTGACCTTAAGATTTGATGGTTCAGAGTTTGCCATTAGCGTATAAAAACAAACACAACTTTTCGTAAACGTTTCATGCTAGGATAGAAAATTTTCAAATTAATTTATACGTTTTGTACATGACCAAAACCAAAACAAATACTTTTTGAATTAGAAAGAGCTCAAACAAAACAATTTGATTGTCACTCTTCTGCTTGCCTTGTATACCATTACAATCGTACAATTGCAAACAAAACAATAGCAGAAACGTATTTGTTTGAGTGTTTGCTTTTTCTCTCTTTTTTTTTTCTTTTCATATTATAATGGTCTGAATAAGCAACAATAAAAATAAAATAGCTTCCAAAAATAAAAATTGTATACCGCTTTGATGCTCACTCTACCATAATGATGAAATCATTTAGCAAACGTTTGCGATAGGATTTTTTCTCAAAACCTTTTTGTTTTATTTTCCACCAGAGCACGTTCAAATTAAAATACTGTTAATGTTTACGGTAAAAACCAAACAATACAAAAAAAAAAAAAAAAACAAACATTAAAGCATACGTTTCGTTTTGGTTATTTTCTAACTCTAGTCGCTATAGCATTTATCAAGCCTCTCTTTGATTTCGTGTTGGCTTTTTATATAAAAAATAATGTTTAGTTAGCACAGAAATTCACAATTCTCCTTTTACGTTAAAATTTTCGACAATCGTTTTACTAAGTAGTAGATAAAATATAAAGATATAAGTAATGCACTGAAAGCTACTGCATTGGAAATACAAAAACTCACGGAATTGGCATACTTCTTTCGTACTGCTGTCTTGTATGTGTTTAATTTATTCGTCAGTTTAACTCCCTCTTCTAATTACTTGTTGATGATCATTTGTTATATGTAGCTGATGAGGGTGATTTTATAAAGAACAGCATTGATTTTTATGAATAAATACTTTTTAAAAAATATTACATTTTTCCGTTACTGCTTGAACAAACCTCATACAAAAGCACTAAGTAATAATAGGCAAAAGAGAACACAAAAACGTCTTTAATTTTTGCAAAAGCTTTTGTTAACACAAAAAGTCTCTTATTAACATGTAGTGCATTAACACACTCAAACACCTGCATATACCAACACACACAATTGCTTATGTAAATTCTGTCTATAGCATTGCATTCGCATACCTTTTGATTATGACAAATTTATAATTGTGAAAAAAATGCTTACAAATCAAAGTAAGTAATATTCCTTCCTTTTGTACAAAAGTTTTTGAAGAAAAAACTGGGTCGTTTTCCTTAGTTTCGTTTTCTATTCTACTCGTATTAAATAAACTTATTGAAATCTTTTTTTATTCCTTTGAAATTCGTTTGATAAGACAAACAATTGAAGAACTCTTGGAGAATAATTACAAAGAAACACGTTCGAAATACCAGAAAAGATGCTTTGAAATTAAATTGAAAATGCAAAAATTGCATTCATATTTTAAATAATTTGATAGTAAATTCTCAAGTAAATACCGAAACTGAGTTGAAACTTTTATTGAAAGAAAATATTTTCAATATATAAAAATTAATAAGGAGTGTGTCTTATAACAGCGGAAAACTTGAAATTTAAATAAAACAGAGAAACCCGTTTTTCATTCAATAGCATATGTTATCTGTATGGTTGCGGTAAACAAAATTTAGTTGTTTTTAACACTACTTTGGTCACGACAAACAAGTTTTGGTTAAAAATGGTTGGTTTTAGCTAAACAATTTTTGACAATGTATTGTCAAAATGTTGCAGTATTTTTAGCCATAAAATATTATTTGAATTCAAAATATTTTAGGTTTGTGCGTATACAACGAAATTATGTCTAAAAACAAACAACTAATGCTCGGTTAAACCAAAATATTTTTAAAATATTGAATTTTTTTTTTTGGGTTAGAATCGAATTTTACTAGTTTGTGTTTAAAATATAATATACAAAATATTTGAAATATTTTTTTACATATCTAAGGTGTGTTTAGACTGCGTGTACAAGTCATATGGAATGGCAAAATTGCTATCCAAATGCAGTTTCATGTGTATGTCAAAATCAGTGTTTGACATACGGTTTATAATTTTCATGTTCAAAAGTACACATGTTAAGTACATATGACATAACCTCCTGTTGTTGAAAACAAAAGTAAAACACTTAAAACAGCTGGTCTTTGGAGTGCGGTTTATATACATAGATAATTTTTTTAAATTATTAGACTATATAATACAACTAATAATAATAACTTTATTGGGAGTTGCTGTAATAAGTTATTAGGCAATTTTGCATATTTTTGCCGCCATTTTATTTTATTAAAAACCCGCTAGTGATGTCAACTATGCAAAGCAATACCTTTTTCTGGTATCTACAATAGTAAAGAAAGCATTTTATTAGAAATAAATTATATATAAAATAATTATAATAAATAAAAAATAATTATAACAAATAATTATAATAAATAATACAATTAGTAATAATTAATATCATGTCAACTATGAATAATTTTGTTGATATTAATGTTAATTTATTTTCACTTTTTTATCATAATTCTTATTACAATGGAAAATAATTCAATTTCGACACCACAATTTCGATACCCACAATACCTCAATAACATTTTTTTTGTCCCATGGTCCAAAGTTGGTAATTAGGTGATATTGCAGTTTACACAGTTTACTTACCGCCTTAAAAAGATTTAAAAAATAATGAACTATAGTAAAGTAAATTTTTAGTTTAATTCAGTCTTTCTTAGTACCGGTAAAATGGAAAAGCACACCTTGCCTTTTTACACTATACATGTATGTAATTGTGTTCTCAACTTCTATTAAAATTAGCTTATTCGTATAAAAATGTCCCTTATATCCTCCTGGCCCTAGTTTTGAAAACAGATATATCCCATTGGACCCACAAAAAATAAAGATCTGTCTATGTTTTAAATTTCATTAAATTCAAATTAAGCCGTGATTGAGGTATAAATAATCAAACTTGCAAATAGATATACATATAATATATGTATATTAGATTATATAACTTTATTATCAATATCACCTATGGGGTATTGGTAAAAATCTGCGACCATTAAATTACTTACAAAAGTTAGAATTGATATTGGTTAATTTTAAAGTCCTTAATTTCATGATAAAAATGTATGAGCGGAATTTTGTTGTCATAAAGTTTTACACATAAAAAAACTAACACATGTTATTGAACATAGGAAAGTAAGATATGTTATCAAGAGGTTTACACTATGAAAAATCTGACAATCCATATGACTTGTACACGCAGTCTAAACACACCTTTAATAATTACACTACCTTCCCTAATAAAGCTCTTCCATAGGATCCTAGGGTCCTAGGGTATAAAAACCATTTAATTTTGAAATTTTTAATTATTATTATCCGCTCGTGCTGGTGTCTAAAAAATTAAATTTTCCCAATTTTTCTTTAATATTATCACCTAATTTGTAATTTAATTAATTCTTTCTTAGAAAGAATAAAAACGAACTTAAGCTTGATTATAAAAATTTCATTGTATCTAATACATAAAAAAGTTCGACTAATAATAATTAAAAATTTCCAAATTAAAAATCGCAAAGCACCGCGCAATCTTGTTTACTCAACAAAGTTTGGTTTGATACTAGATTAGTATTAACTAAAAACGAATGTTGGGAGTAAAACAAATAAACAAAAAGTAACTTTCATTGCTAACCGAAGGTTGGCTGAAGGAACAACAAAATATAGGTGGTAAATATTAAAGTAAAAATATTCAACAAGAGGGAAGCTTAAGGTAGTGGTAGACTTCGTTCTCACCAACTGACGATTGATAATTGAATACAAGTTTTCTCGTATTCCTTTATCTGTGCTTGGTTAGTTAAATAGATGATGCTTACAACTAAACACTTCCCAAAGTAGATAGATACGAAGAATAGAAAATGTGCATTCTGCTCTGCTGGTGTCTAAAGATTACATTTTTCCAATTTTTCTTTAATATCATCACCTAATTTGTAATTTAATTAATTCTTTCTTAGAGAGAATAAAAACGAACTTAAGCTTGATTATAAAAATTTCATTGTACGTAACCATTTAATCATCAAAAAATACCATACTAAAACAACTATAAGTTGTTTATAGCAACAATTTATTGTTACAGAGAACATAAGATGGTTCTTGTGACCATACTATAACCATGTTTTTTCTCAAATGGATTGAATTTGACTTCAGACATTGATTTCACATCAAAAAATTGATGGCCCATCAAAAATACCACTTTAATTTTTTCTTCACTTAATCCTGGAAACTTGCGTGCGTGAAAATTAAGATATTCGCTACTTTTGTCAAGCGTCTTTACAAAGTGTTTTATTATGCAGAGCTTAATATGAAGTGATAGTCGGTCGGATAACTAAAGGCACGTTTATAATATTTTTTGTACCAACTTTCAGCGCTTTCTTTTGATTTCCAGGAATAATTTCATCTATTTTACAACGAAAAAGTGGCAGTCGTCATGATGTTTTCGAGGTTCTCTCCAAATCATGGTTGTTACGAACGTTATTACATTTATTTTTCCACTGGACTATAACCATAGATATGCCACACATTTTTCGCCATATGAGGAACCCATTGATACAATTTTACTTAAAGTATTGATAATACGCAGTTTTCACACAGTTCGATAAAGGTTTTCGATATTATTCAAATATATATTCACCACAAGTATAGCAAACACAATCTGGATTAACCATATAATGTTTATATTTGATTTGATTTTAATACTAGCTGTGACCACAAAGTCGTCTGCGTCCTGACAATATTTCTTTCATTCTTACTTTTATAGTGCTGCAGATATAGCTTATATATTTACTTTGTATAATGGTACCCGTCTCTGGTTAATTAGTCAGGATGTTGCAACATATGCGAACACAGACAGACGGAGAGACAGATGGACAGACAGACAAAAATTCTAAAAATTTATGTTTGTTCGATTACTGTCTGCAACAGCAACAAAATTTTTAAAAAAATTTCATGCACAGAAATGGTCTTGTTACGGTTTTACTGTAAGTCGAGCAAAAAGCTGGCTGGGTTGGAAAGGTGGGCATCGTACTTTGCATACAAAATAATTGTTGTGGAACTAGGAAACTGTAATAGGTAAAGTATTGAAATTTTGTGCTTTGAGAATGACCAGTGTTTGAATTGCTTGCTTAAAAATAGCAACAGCACTAAAATAATTGCTTTGCTTACATCTTTTTCAGCAAATAAAAAAACTGAATTCCTCAGCATTTAGTTATCATTTTGTTATAAGCAAAAGCAAAAAGCAAAAAAAGAAGAGCAACTGATTTTCTTAAGTTTACTATGTGTCTCTTTCTGCAGCAAAGCAATTTTTTTAAAACATTTGCTGTTGCTTAAGCAATAAGTTAATGTTTGTTTCTTCTTTTGCTGTTGCTGTAAAACAATATTGGATATCTTTATTTTGCAGATCTTCAAAAATTTTTTTTTTTTTTTTTTGATACATACACGTTTCGCAGTAATTTCAATCTCTTACTGTCAAAAAATTTTCTTACTTGATACTGAAGCAGCGAGTAACAGCAAAAAACAGCAAAGAGTTAAGCATAAGCAAAAATAAAAATGAAGAACAACTTATTGTTTAAGCAATAGCAAATGTTTTTAAAGTAATTGCTTTCCTGATTGCTTTGCTGCAGAAAGAGACACATAGCAAGCTTAAGCAAATGAGTTACTCTTCTTTTTTTTTTTGCTTTTGCTGCACATTTTTTCTAAGCAACAGTTAAGCAATTACATATGCATTGAAAATAGTCAAACATTTTTAATCACTGAGAATGACGTTTGTTATCGAATTCAAGTTTGGGGTAAGGATGGGACGACGGGTACCCCCCCTAAAAATTGATTTTAAATTTTACGTAGGCTTGTCTTCGTTTCCAGTCAAAGTTAGTTTGGTACTACTTTTAGTTATAAGTGTTTACTTATAAGTATTTATTTATGTTCCCGGGGATTGCCAGTTCTTTACAAAATTTTTTAAATGTTTTATGCCCCTATTACAGTTAACAACTCAACTCAGTTGAGTTGTCTAAAATACAACTTAAAGACAACTGCTACTTATGAGTTGTAATTTGAAACAACTGCTACAGATGAGTTGTAATTTTTAGGGTTCCGTACACCAAGTGTAAAAACGTAACCCTATTGTTTTCTCTACAATGTCTGTCCGTCTGTCAGCGCCTTTTATCTCTGGAACCGTAATAGGTAGACTCTTGAAATTTTCACAGATGATGTATAGCTGTTGCCGCTATAGCAACAAATACTAAAACTTATACGGTGTTCCGATAGAGAGGTGTTATTCACGAATATGTGTTTATTTCTTGAACTGTTGGAGGCATGGACTCAAGATTTAAAAACAGTAATTAAAACTTAGTTCGCTATATAAACAAGTATAAAAAAAAATAAACCTAAAAATTAAAGGGTGTTCCGATAGTGGTGTGATTTGCATGTATAAGGCCTAAGTTTTGAACCATAATAGGTAGACGCTTGAAATTTTCACAGAAGGTGTATAGCAGTGGCCGCTATAGTAACAAATACTAAAACCTATAGGGTGTTCCGATAGAGAGGTGTTATTCACGAATATGTGTTTATTTCTTGAACTGTAGGAGGAATACACTATAAATATGCAAGCAGTAATTAAAACTTAGATCGCTATATAAACAAGTCAAAAAAAATAAACCTAAAAATTAAAGGGTGTTCCAATAGTGGTGTGATTTACATGTATAAGGCCTAAGTTTTGAACCATAATAGGTAGACTCTTGAAATTTTCACAGAAGGTGTATAACTGTGGCCATTATAGCAATAAATACTAAAACTTATCGGGTGTTCCGAAAGTGACGTGTTATTTGCCGTGATGTCTTTATTTCTTGAGGTTTATTACTATGGAAACTATAACAAATAATAAAAATTAAAGGGTGTTCCGACAGAGACATGATTTTTACTTAAATAGCCTTATTTTTTGAACCGTGATAGGTAGACTCTTGAATTGTTTATAGTAGATGTTGTACTTCGAACACTGTAACAATTACTAATTACTAAAGAGTGATCCATCAGTGACATGTTTTTCACGTATATTACCTTATTTTTGTAGAAAGTGCATTACCATGGTCGTTATAACAACAATTCCTAAAATTTAAAGGGTGTTCCAATAGCGATGCAATTTTCGCAAATATGAAAATGAAAAAGAAAATGGTGCCCCATAAGGCATGAAAAAATTAACCACTTGAGTTTTTAAAGGCGTACTAAACATAGTACGGAACCCTACGTGTGTGAGACTAACTCGCACTAGACTGATTTATTTATTTTAAACTTTTGTTAACCGAATTAACACAGGGATGTAAACGGTGAAACTACAACAGAGTTGTAAAACAATTTAAATTCAACTTAACAAATTTGGACAAGTTGAGTTGTAATTGATAATACCAAATTGTAAAATTTCAACTGAAGTAGAGTTGAGTTGTAACCCGTAATAAGGGCCTTAGTTTCAAAATAGAGGAACGATCTGAATGCTTTTAATCTCCACCAGTTTGGAGAATTAAAGCAATCAATAATAATTACCAAACTAAACTTATTCAACATTTTCCATTTATTTTCCTTTTTTCGTTTGGAAATGCAAACAATCAAATCAGTCCCAAATCAGCAAATAAAAGTGTCATGAAACGCAGATCAGCAAAAGTATCATACAAAAATCATACCTTGTGAAACCTCCAACTGTTTTCTTCAAAATACAATAAAATATTTTATTGCAAAGAAATAAATAAAATATCTTCAGACAAAACCAAACTTTGTTGACTTTTCACAATACGAGTTATATACAGAGTCACGGAGAAAATGAAAATACAAACAGTAGGGAATTTAGTTAAAAAAAGGTTTAGATATGTAGTTCATAACAAAAATAGCATTTTTCAGCTTTTTTGGGAATTGCGGGCATCGACTTAAGTTTTCCATAAACCAAAGACCCATACTGAATTACATTTTGATATGTCATACGGTTTTGGGAGTAACCAAAACCCTTTTACCCTTCGCGATTATGCCAAAAATATGCACAACTCTTCATCTCCATATACCAAATGCAAATACTAAATTTCGTTTTAATATGTCATACGGTGTGACCTGTAGAGCGTTCACAAAATTTGGTGGTAAGGAAACTACCCCTTGCCCCTTACCGATTATGCGCAAAAACTATACAGCTCTTTATCTCCATATACCAAAGGCACATACTAAATTTAATTTTTATATGTCAAACGGAATGACCTGTACAAACTCCAGAGGCATAGTGACATACACAACACCTACCCACCCACAGACATCATTGCGAAAATAGCCAAAATGGATTCAGGAGACCTCAAAATGTATAAATTCGTCAAAATCCCGACCTCGATTTTTTACATGATTACTATACTTTACTTTATACTTCGAATGGTAAAGTAAAAAACTAAGCCACAGTTCTTCCTTATGCTATAAACACAACGGGGACAAACGACGAATTTTTCGTTCTGAATATTCATCGAAAAAAAAAAAATAAAGTACATTTGTGTTTATGAAAACACACACAATTAATGCGTCGACGATATTCGTTGTACGTAACGAAATCCGCGATAGGTTTATTTGTATTTCATATATTTACCTGTTTTAAAATTTTTAAGTTTTTAATTCTTTTTTACTTTTTAAGTAAATAAAGTTACTTTTTATTTAAGAATTGTTTTCTTCTTATAGCACGTAATTCAAATAAAAATTTTTTATTTGGATAATTTTTTTTTTATTTATTTAGTTTTTGTCTTGTTGTCTTTTCACACTATCAGCTGCTAAATGAAAACACAAAATTAATTAAGTTATGAAATTTGGTGTATTTTATGATATTTTAAATAAAAATACTTAACATTAAAACTGTCAAGTGAAAAACAATTAATTAATTAAAGGATTTAAAAAGGATATAAAAATATCCAGAGAAAACCAGAGATCTAGTAAAGTTTTGTTACTTCTTTAATTTTTTGTTGCTGTAATCATTGTGTTATAGTCGACGAATTTACGCAACGAATTTTTATCGACGAATTTGTTTTACTGTGCGAAGTTCGTCGTTCGTCCCATTTGTGTTTATACCACTAGTAATTTTGTAACAAAATCCGTTTAGATTTAATTTATTTTTCTTTTTTGGGTCATTGGCCCACTGTACGATAGTAGAAAGAAATGTAAAGTAGAGAAAAGGGAATAGGATGGAGAGTTTTTTTAAAAGGATCTCAAGTGGCCATTAAAATAAGGAACTAAAGATTCTAGAAGTATAGACAATTAACAGGATGAATTGTTGGTTGGTTAGCTTGCTGATGTGTTTGGTTTGTTATAACGACTGTATTAATTCAAAAATAAAATATATTCGAGTGTCAGAGGTTAAGAAAAACTAAAAGCAATAACTTTTTCAAACGATATTTTTGTAAAAGAGGCTCCTTAAGACTTTTGTTTATGGCAAATCAACAACAAAACCAAGTAAAAATCCAAACATTTTATGTTTTTCTTTTTATTTTTTTCTTACCTTAAAACACTCATACAACAAGTTTTTACAATAGAACAGTTTTTGGCCAGATGGTAAAGCAATAAATTGCAAAGTAAAAACATTGAACAAAACGTGTAGATTTTAAAATAGAGATACTACATGCACAACAAGCAAGTATATCTACAAAAGGGTTTTATTACAAAAAAATATTTTTAGTTAAAAAAGTATGGTTAACAAAATACTTTATTATTATTAGTCATAGTAGGTAAAAAAGCTATTTACGACAGACATTTGTTTGTCTATTCGTGAGTTTCTTGGTGTCATTTGACTAAAAATAAAGTGAGGTAATTGAAAATATTTTGATATTCAAGGATACAACTTGTACAAAATTGGAATAATAGTTTAAACAACCAACAGAAGACATTAACAAACTGCAAAATTTACATCGAAATGCTAACACTTTCCTTTTGTTGTGGTTATAAGCGATTAATAAAAACTTACTATTTATTTACAGTCGTGGTTGACGAAGTAGAACTCTTGTTTTTTTATCATGGTATTAAAATTAAGGCAAAAACAACTTTCCACCGCTTAAGAAAATGTCATTTTTTTGTTTGCAACTTGTCAACACTACTAATACAACGGAACTTTTACATTAAATGTTTAAGAGTTAACAAACAATAGAAAAATTTTGCGAATATGTATTTAAAATAAGTGATTTTTAAAAGCGTATAAGCTTTAGTTGGAGCTTTTTATAAGGGTTCCCTACCCAAAGGCTAAAAACATAACTACATTGCTTTCGCTACAATGACTGTACGTCTGTTGGATTTTTCTATCTCTGGAACCGTAACCTATAGAACCTTGGAATTTTCACAAGAGTTGTATTACTAAAAATTAAAGAGTTTTCCGATAGTTTCACATCTTTGGGCTTATTTTTTAAACTGAATTATGCAGACACTTAAACTAAAGCATTTAAAACTACATACGTTAATATATAACGAGTTAAAAATATTCAACGAAAAATTAAAGGGTGACCCGATAGGGACGTGATATTTTTGAAGTAGACTTTTGAAATTTTCACGTTTAATGTATTAATACGGCCAATATAACAACAAATACCTAAAAATTAAAGGTGTTTCAGAAGCCACTTTATATAAGTTATATAAATATAATCAAGTTGTTCGTTGGTAATCGCATTACTTAAGAACGGTTGCACCGATTTTTTTTAAATCTACATCAATTTTTTTAAATCTTCATCATAGCCTTAAAAAAATCTTTATACATTTAGGTTTTAATGGAAAGAAAAATTGACCACGTCTATTTTTCCGCCCACTTTTTTAGTAGCTAGAGAAACAAATTTAGCACCAGTAATCCCCGTGGTACCTCCGATACAAAGAGTACAATTATTATCGTCTATATGGATACCTGCAATAGGTAGACTCTGGAAACTTTGCACAAGTAACTCTGATACTAAAATGCATAATCTAGCAAAATTTATACTAGATTGCGACAGTTGTCCTGGTAGTTCCCATACAACGGGAAATATTATTGTCGTGTTAATAAGGCTAGTCTTGCAAAAAACAGATTGGATGGGAACAGTGGGCGTCTTACCTTGCAAATAACTGAAACAGTTTTGTCGTGAGAACAGCGTGCCATAATTTTCTTCCAAGTGTTTATTGTATTTATGGTGGATGGGAGTAGCAAAGCTCACCGGGGATAGCTAGTAAGTTATAAAACAAATCGGTCAGTTTGGACAATTCAAGCTGCTTTTCATGGCTAAATATTGTACGATAGTGCCGAACCCTACGTTTGTGAGTCGAACTTGCATTTGCTTGATTTATAATTTGTTTTATATTGATTGATTGTTATAAGCCTTTATTTTGTTTAATTATAATTAAACACAATTAATTGTTAAACATTTTCTTTTTTGCAGATAACGGACCAATTTTACACCTTTTATCCCACTTTACAACAATATCATTTACACCAGTTCTAGTTCTAGTCTTAACTTTACATAGATTATATTTGAAAAAAAAAACTAAGACTACAAAAAATCCAACATAAACCACTGTTATTGTAGCCGAAAACCAATAGAAATATTAAATCGCAGAAAATCCAACACTCATCTGCTGCAAACATAATTAATTTACTCAATAATACATCACAGAACTTGTAGATTAACAGACCCAACCAACCTTCAATCAAAAGTAAGTCTCACATTAAATCAAATAGAAAAATTGGTTTCAAAATTGGTCAAATGTTATGTTGCGGTTTTTGTTGTGGCAACATGTCAAAACGAGACTACAAAGTGGCCACAATGGATGGCATAGAACTCGAGCCATTGGGCGGCGAAAAAATGGATAAGGACAAGGAGAAGGACAAAGAAAAGCAAACAAATGGCTTAACATTTGGTGAGTTTAAGTCTCATAAATTTTTTTATTAAAAAAAAAAAACATTAAAATATATAATATTCGTTTCATACCTTGTAATTTAAACATTAAACATTAATTTATTGAAGTTGTGCTAAAACAGGTTAAAAAATTTTTTAATTAAAACTTTCACAATTTTCAACAATAACGAAGACGAACGCTTTGGAATAATTTAAAACTTCAAAGGGAGGGTGTGTTGTACCTTTTTTTCTTCACTTTTATTGTAATTTTAGTCCTTGTTTTTTGTTGTTGTTGTGTTGTGTATGTGTTTTTTCTGCATTTGTTCGAGTATTCACCGTCGTCTGTTGATATTCCCTTAAATGCTTTTATTCATTTCATAATTAAGTTAAGAACCCTTAAGTGGTTCTTTTTTTCTCCCCCATACTTTTTCTTTTAACATCTCTCAGCATTCATTGTCGTTTATGTCGTCATCAACCAAAAACAAGGACAACAAACAGCGACTGCAACATCGACATCGACAACGTCACCATCATCATCAACATAAACAACAAAATCGTTTTCATGTTGATGTTTTAATGAAGAAATTCTATAGATGCATAAATATTGGATCAGAGTTTTAAAAGAATCTCAAATTCTCAATGGAATTTTGTCTACAAAATTTGTATAAATTAGATTCATGACGAACAAAGGAGTAGAGAAATCTTTTAAATATCTGACTCATAAATCGTGAAATACAAAAACTGCTGAGGGTGGTCCCAGAATAATTACTTATTTTAGAAATTTTGAGAACTAAAAACTTTTTGTTTTTTTTTATTGAATACATTTAACTAAAGATTCTATATTCATTCAGAGAAAAAACGTGGTTGGAGTATGGTACAATAATCATATTCTGTTGTTTGTAGCAATATGTATGGTTGCGCTGAACAAATTATAGTTGTTTCAAACATTACTTCAAATTTTTAATGTAATATCTTATCAATTTTTATGAATTTAATATTATTTTTAATATAAATAATTACTATTTTTAATATAAATAAAATAATTATTTTTGTTGCAAATTTATATATTTAGCTTTACGAAGAGGAAAGACGGGTTGCGGATTGTTCAAAATGTGGGCCCCGGTGCTGGAGTTCACATTCTAGGAAGTAGCATACGCATGTCGTACATGATGAATATAGTGTGTTCCAGGCAGAGAAGTTGGCGGTTCAGCAGTCCACCGAATTGGTGTATTAGAAGAGGACGACAGTCAAATCAAGGCTGGTAGGCGAGTGCAGGAACGACATCGATGTGCTGGCGGACAATTATAGAGTTAGATTGTGCCGGGAAATTGAAATGAACTCGCAAGATTGGTCGATGAAAACTGACTTTGATAGAGTAGAATCGGAGAAGCCACCGATTAGTGACTAGTATATCCTTCTATCCGGATGGGTAGTAAGGAGAACTAATCAGTCCTGAAAATATAGGGAGAATTGGACACGGTAATAACTAAGCTGCTTCTAGGTTTAGGCATGGATGTTTTAAGAGTCGTTGTAGGTGTGATCACTGGCCATTGTGCTGTTAGATCAAGAATCAGTAGATAGATTACGGGTACGTCGGATTAATGTAGGATTTTTTTTTATGCTCTAGTTGAAATATTTTTTACAAATTAAACGATTTAAAGACTAGATTAGACGATTGCAATATGTGCCTTACGTGATCATAGAGCAAATTTGTATCTCGCCAAGTAAGAGTGGACCAGGAAACCAACCACAGCTCCTCAGAAAGGAATTAACCCTGCTTGGTTCCAGTAGTGAAACAGCAGAAACGCTCTCAAAACCTTGACGTCACAGGTACTGAGGACGTCGATGTTTCAGTGCAGGACATAGGCAGAGATAGTGTTCAACCGTCTATCTAAAGAAGAACCATCCTTCTTGCATGGCTTCCAAATAGGTAGTGACCGGTGACTGTTGCTATTACGTCACGTAGCTGCATTTTCCGCAGCCGAAATAACGAAACCGTTTTCTTCTGGTCCAGTGAGGGTCATATCGTCTTTGTAGTATAGCAAGTAGACTCATTGAACCATCTGACCTGAGCCAGATCAGAGAGAGCACAGCTAATGCGGTGCCAGCAGGCCGAAAGGTGGATGCCACAATAGATGTGTTCACTCATAACACTGTTCAGAACTTTACATTTAATGATAAGCAGTATAGATCCTTTCTTACTAATTTTTTCGCACATCAATTGCAAGGATTTGGTCTTGGCAGAATGGTGCCACATGTCACCCAGCGCCCGTTACATTTAATTTACTATTTGAAGGACGATTAATTTCCTGAAATGGATATGATAACTTTTAACTTCGTTCATTTGATTTGGCGCCATTAGATTATTTTCTCTGGGCTTATATTAAAATCAAAGCAGATAAACCAAAAATAATCAAGCACTCGAAAGCGTATATTCGACGTGATATGGCCGAAATATAGTCTGATGAACTAAAAAGTGTGTGTGAAAGGTGGACCTTCATGTACCGCCGCCTGTAAGCTATTCACGGCCAGTTGGCCAAAATCATATTTAGTCATTAATGCCATATACTTATGAAATAAATAAAGCCAATTAAACTAATACTCAAAACGTTTTTGTCTGTTTTAGTCTAAAGTTCTACGTCTCTAGAAAAAACCGCCATTTAAATGTGTAGTCGAGTAATTATGGAAACACCCACGTATTTTATGCTTAAAGCATTGCAATGGAGTTGGAAATAAGGTGCTTAAAAACACGTGACATATTTAAGTGTCTGTATTTTCTGGAAGCATTTCTTGTGTAACAACGACAACAACAATTGCTTAATTGCTCGCATTTCTCTGTGTAAATACAATTATAATTATCCACATCAGTGTTTGAAGTTTCGAATTCATTGTTTAAATATTTTCACCTATTTTATTATGAATGTAATTTGTATTTTATTTTTTTTGCTTTACAATAAAAAAAAATAAAAACTAAAAAACAGTTTAAAACAAAATATGTTTAAAAATGAAACTAAAAGAATCCCCTTGGCATTTGTGTGTGTGTATGTGTGTCTTAACAATAAAACCATTATAATTCTAGTCATTCATTTCATCTCATAATACAGCCACGTAATGCTCGCAGGTATTTAATAATTTATGGATGTGAAGTGTTATATTTCCCAAATGTGAGAAACTTTTTAAATAAACTGAAGTAAATATTAACAAATTCAGTGAAAAGCTTTAAGTTGTATTAAAAAAATGTAATTTTAGTTTTAACTAGTAAAAAATGTAAATAAATAAATTAATGTACATTTTGCACAAATAAATAAGTGAGGTTATGTAAGGTTACAAGAGGATCACAAATAAATATATGCATCTGTGTAATTTCACAAGTCAACCACATTTGAATCAACAGTGGTTGATCCAATGAAATATATTTTTCTGGGTCTAATAATTTCAGTAAAATATTGGCTTAAAGTAAATTAAAATTTTTCATAAAATGTTATCATTCAAAATATATAAAAATGTCATCAAATAGCCAGTTATTCTGTTAGACACCTCCAAAGTAGATTATAATTATTAAAGCTAAATAGATCACATTTAATATGTAATAGGTATTAAATAAACACACATGTAGGGTTCAGTATCTTTTTATTTTAAGTGTCTGCCTATAACGTTTACAAAATAAGATTAAAAACTCGAAAAAAAACGCGACTTATAACACAGCACAACAAAATAAAAAAAATTTCATGTGCTCTTAAAACCACTATATAATTTTGATGTATCATGACACCTTTGTACAAAAATGGTAAAATTTTTAAATTCTATGGATAGATTTTTTTTTAAAAAATTTTTTTTTAAAATTGCAATTTTTTTGAGACGTTTCTTCAAATAATTAATGATAACTCAAAAACTACTAGTCCGATATTATTAAAATAAATTCAGAAAAATTAAGATTTGCATAGCCTTTAATTCGTCTATATATCGCGTTTCAATCGGATCAATAGTATCGGAGTTATAATAAAAAACTTAAGAAAAAAATATATTTTTTACGTAAAAATGGCAAAAATTTTCGTTTTAAAAAAATCATAAAAAATCGAAAACGGCAAAAAACTTCCAGATTCATTTTTTTATCGCATAGCGACATATAATAGCAACAAAATGAGATATCGACCATAAAAATCGATTGATTTTTTTCGAATTTATTCACATTTTAGTGAATTCGCTCATTTTCACAAAATTTTAGTTTTTTGCTTGATATACGCATTATAGCGGGTTTTCAAATGTGTGAAAAACATAAATTTTGCAATTTCAAGGGGTGCATGTCGGATTAATGTTAGATTTGATGAGAAACTTCCACCCACAAAATTTTAGTCGAATTCGACAACGTTAACACGTAGCGCATAGGCCCCAAATCTGAAAAAAAGCGTTTAAATCGAAAATAATTGACAAATTTTCAGTTTTTGCAAAATTAACGCTATTTATTTCCCCTTTTGCAAAAAAGTGGATCCTGGTCCTTAGGGCAAACACAATGAGATTTACAATAAGCTACATGTCTTTAAGTTTTCGAGTTATTACAATTTTCACTGGCCATTATATGTCCTTGAGAACTTGCCGAAGACAATTTACAAAAACATTTTACTTTTAAAATTTTTTATTTTTTTCTTTTTTAACAATAAAATATAAAATTTCGCTAAAATTGACTGATATCTTCCTATTACACAACGCAACAAAATAAAAAAATTAGATGCTTTTGAAACCACTATACAATATCCAGGTACTGCCAAAGTGTTTTGGATGAATGAGAAATGTATGGCAAAACAAGTACGCGAAATACTGTTTTGGGCAAAACACGTATTTCTGTGGGACACGTGTTACTGTGGAAATACAGTATTGAATGTAGAAAATTGTTTGGAACAGATCTTTATGGCATTTTTATGATTTTCAGACTTACATTACCTTCACAGTCACTTAGATCGTTTTCCTGAAAATCTAGGAGACTTAAGTGAGGAACAGGGCGAACGATTTCACCAAGATATTCGGACAATGGAGGAAAGATACCAGGGTCGCTGGGATGCACACATGATGGCAGATTTTTGCTGGAGTATTCAGAGCAACACTTCGTTATTCAATAATAGAAAATGTCATAAAAGAAAATTCCAAAGTTTGTAGTTTATAATATTTATTTATTTATTTCCTTATTTTATATGTTGTAATAAATTTAAATAATAAAATATAAAATAAAAGAAAATACATGAATAAAACAATGAAATGCATTTTCGATCTATTCCATCGATTTGACTTAGTTACATTTTTTTGTCAATTGCCTTCGACAAGTAACTTGAAAACTGTTTAACCGATTTAAAAGATATGTAGCTTATTGTAAATCTCATTGTGTTTGCCCTAAGGACCAGGATCCACTTTTTTGCAAAAGGGGAAATAAATAGCGTTAATTTTGCAAAAACTGAAAATTTGTCAATTATTTTCGAATTAAATGCTTTTTTTCAGATTTGGGGCCTATGCGCTACGTGTTAACGTTGTCGAATTCGACTAAAATTTTGTGGGTGGAAGTTTCTCATCAAATCTAACATTAATCCGACATGCACCCCTTGAAATTGCAAAATTTATGTTTTTCACACATTTGAAAACCCGCTATAATGCGTATATCAAGCAAAAAACTAAAATTTTGTGAAAATGAGCGAATTCACTAAAATGTGAATAAATTCGAAAAAAATCAATCGATTTTTATGGTCGATATCTCATTTTGTTGCTATTATATGTCGCTATGCGATAAAAAAATGAATCTGGAAGTTTTTTGCCGTTTTCGATTTTTTATGATTTTTTAAAACGAAAATTTTTGCCATTTTTACGTAAAAAATATATTTTTTTCTTAAGTTTTTTATTATAACTCCGATACTATTGATCCGATTGAAACGCGATATATAGACGAATTAAAGGCTATGCAAATCTTAATTTTTCTGAATTTATTTTAATAATATCGGACTAGTAGTTTTTGAGTTATCATTAATTATTTGAAGAAACGTCTCAAAAAAATTGCAATTTTAAAAAAAAATTTTTTAAAAAAAAATCTATCCATAGAATTTAAAAATTTTACCATTTTTGTACTAAGGTAGCCATGATACATCAAATGTATATAGTAGTTACTCGAGCATATTTTTGCTGTTGCCCTGTGTAATTTTCAATTCTTAGTTTGATTTCAATTATACAATTGTTTTTATATTGTAAAACTTTTTATATAATTCCCTAAATACCAGAGTCCCGAATGCTCACTCACTGTTCAATCGTGTGTGAGTATGTACATTTTATTTTTTGCTGCTTCTTTTCATACTTGTGTCAGAGACTAGAAAATATTTTCTGTTTGTTCATTTATGAGTGAGATGATTTATTTTTTTCCTTTCCATTCAAAACTGAATTAATGAGAAAATATTTTGCTTTTAACGCAAGTGCTCATATATGAGAATTTACAATTTTTTAATTTTTCATTAATTAAAAGATCGTAGAAAAATATTCGCATTAAGCATTCGCTTAAATGTACATATGTGTGTATTTTGTAATGTGCAACTGCCGGCATAGTTACTAAAAGATTAAACATGAGGTAAGCGAACAGACATAAACTATGGAGGAGAGAAAAAGTAGCAGTAGAGGCTGTACTGGTAATTCTATTGGTAATTATCTGCCTCGCCGAGTAGGAGTGGGCCAGAAAACTAACTACAGCTCCTCAGAAAGGAATTGGTTTCAGTAGTACAACACCAGAGAAATTTCATAAATAAACACTTATAAATTAAAACGATCATAAATGAAAAAAAATGTATAAATACAGGGTGGCCCAAAAAAGACTGAAGGATTAAAAATAACTGTATTTTTTTGTTTTTATTTTTTATTAATTTTTTTTATGTTTTTAAATATTTAATTCATAGAAATTTTTTACATCTAAGTGTGAAATATAACATCTCTCAAATGGTGTCCATTTTCTTGCAAACAAAAATTGGCTATTTTAACCACATTTTCCATTACTACCCGTAGAGTTTCTGGTTCCAAGTTCCTTATTTCTGCTTGAATGTTCTGCTTAAGCTCTTGAATTGTTTGGGGTTTATTGATATACACAACTCCTTTCAAATAGCCCCACAAAAAAATCTGGAGCAGTCAAATCTGGTGAACGTGGAGGCCAAGCAAAATCACAATTTCTGGAAATTATTCGTTCACCAAAAATGTTATGAAGAAGTTCCATTGTCGCTCTTGCTGTATGCGCAGTTGCTCCATCTTGCTGGAATCATATGTTTTGATTATTCTCAACATGTGGACGCAAAAAATATCATAGTCCTATACAGAGCCCCGTTAACCGTTTCTGGTTGATCAGCCACATCTTCGAAAAAATATGGACCGATAATTTTATCAGCCATAATACCGCACCAAACAGTATATCTGGCGGGGCGTAATTCACGCTGATGTAATGCCCTAGGATTGTGAGTGCCCCAAAATCTACAATTTTGTTTGTTTGTTTTGTTTGTTAACATTAAGTGGAAATGAGCTTCATCGCTCATTATAAGATTGTTTAAAAAGTTATCATTTTCTCTGGCTATTTGACTAAAACGAATAGCATATTGCAGGCGTGCCTGATGATCTTGGGGAAGCAGTTGCTGTACCATTTGAATTTTATACGGAAACATTTTAAGATCCCACTTCATAATTCTTTGCAGGGATGTTCTGGAGATTCCCAATTGAGCAGAACGACGACGAGTAGAGACAGTTGGATCTTCGTTTACACTCTGCCGTACAGCCTCCACAACTGCTTCATTGCGCACAGATCGACCTCTTCCTGGAAGATCTGACACTCTTCCATGTTCCTCAAAACGGGAGACTAAGTTCCTAATCATGTTGTCACTGGGTGCTGTTCGGACATTAAAATGACGACGATAATTTCGTTGAGTTGTAATAATTGACCTTCCAGAAGAGTAAAAAAATTCAATGATTTTAACGCGTTTCTGCACAATATATGTAGCCATGATTTATCTCCCAGTAAATAACCTGCAAAAGACAAAAAAAAAATTATTAAACACAAAAAAGATATAACTATTTTTAATCCTTCAGTCTTTTTTGGGCCACCCCAAAAAAGACTGAAAAAGAGCATTAATGAGAATAAGATAACGCGTTATTTATTACATATGATTAATACGGATATTCTTTGTTTCTAACTCCACTTCATCCCCATCTTCATGTATGTACGTTAAAAAAGCAAACAGTTACACTCTTTGATGTCTGATCGTAGGCAGAACATTTTTGTTGTTCATTTATGATCATGAACAAAATTAATAACATTTTTTAAATCTCATTTATTAAAAATATCATATGCTCATAAATAAAAACTTCTGAACCCTGCGTATTAACATTGGGACGTATTATAACTGTAATGAATGCCTTAATACTCATACGCCTCATATCATAATAAATACATAAATAAAAAGTTTAATGCAATAGAAGTTCAAAATATTTATATTAATAACAGTTTATCTTTTTCATTTCTTTATTATAATTTTTTTTTTTAAATTACCAAAATTAATCTGATTTGAAATTTTTTTAACTCGTAGTGTCAAGAACAAAAATAGATCAGTCAAGTGCGAGTCAGATTCACACACGTAGGGTTCCGTACTATCGTCAGTACAACTTCCAAAATGCAAGTTGTACATATTTTTTTGTACGAGATCATAGTACTTAACACCCTGAGTAAATATCAAGTGTCTGCCTATAACGTTTAGAACTGTAGGTCAAATTCTTCAAATTCGCAACAAAACAAATTCGCAAAAAGGAAATACACTTTTATTTTTCTTAAATTTATTTTCGTTACTTGTTGTTACAGTAGATATTGTAAACATAATCTGTGTAAATTTTATGTGTCAGTCTATTACTGTTCAAATAAAAGGACTTTCTATGAAAATATCAGAAGCCTTCCTATAATTTTTGCAAATAAAAACCACCACAAAACAAATATATGTGCATCACTTCCAAACTAAAAATTTAAAAGGAAGTAATCTGTAAGAAATGGTACTCAAATCAAATACTTTTATACTTGTTGCTCTAACAGACATAGTAATATACGGTTCAGCAGATAAAGCCATATACGACAAATTACGTCAGATATGAGGACACCCTTTATTTTTTTACACTTATTATTACTGACACAGTAATAAAAAGTAACTGTTCCAAAGATATGGCCATATAGGTTAAACAATATCACCTAGGGGACACCCTTTAATGTACAATTTTAAATTAAACACTTATTTTAAAGGACAGATTCTTTGTAAATTTAAAATGTCTGTCTAAGCCAATTTACATCAACAATAATTTACATCAACTATTGAGACACCCTTTATAATTTTAAATATTTATAAATGTAGTGGAGATTCTGTCTAATTTTCAAGTGTTTGTCTATAACGGTTCAAAAGATAGGGCTAGATAGGTAAAATTATATCAATTATGGGGACACCCTTTAGTTTCCAAATTTAAATTATATACTTGATGTTATAAAGGACTTAGATATACAGGTTCTTCTAATTATAAATATTTAATTTCTGATTATAAATATTGGACATTCTGTCCAATTTTCAAGTGATTGTCTACAATGGTTCAAATGGTTCATATATTTATATTGACGTCACATATGGGGACATCCTTTAATTTTTAAGTTTATTTTTTTATTAATTTCTGTTATTGGCAGCTATGGTGATATGCAGTTTTTGAAACTTTAAAAGGGTGCCCTTTACGGTTCATAATACACGTAAAAAACACGTATGTTGTATGGGGACACCCTTTAATTTTCAAAATTCTAAGCCTCTTTTAAAATCGGACCAATCTGTAAGCTTTTCCTTTCTAATAAAGAAAAAAATTTTAAAATCGGTTCAGAAATGATTGAGTTCTGCGGGCACAAACATAAAAAAGCAACATTCAGACGAATTGATAACCTCCTTCTTTTTTTGAAGTCGGTTAAAAATAAGGCAATATAAGTGAAAAACATGTTATTGCAGAACACCCTTTAATTGTTATATCGGCGATGGCAACAAATCTAGTGAAAAAATTTCAAGAGTCTACCTATTACGGTTTAAAAAATAAGGCCACATACGTCTAAATTATGTCACTGTCGGAACACCCTTTAACTTTATTATTGTTATAGCGGCCATGGTAATTCCCTTTTATATAAATATGTCAAGAGTCGACCTATTACGATTCCAAAAATAAGGCTATATACGTGTTAATCACGACGCTCTTGGAATACCTTTTAATTTTTACTTTTTATTATAAAGAGTCTACCTATTTTCGTTCAAAACCTAGGCCATATACATGGATGTCAAGTCACTATCGGAACACCTTTAAATTTTTAGGTATTATTTTGCATACTTTTTCATAAGGCAAACACTTTCAGAACACCCTATAAATTTTAGTATTTTTTACTATATGGGCCACAGTTAAATCACGTCACCCTTTAATTTTTAAGTTTATTTTTTATACTTGTTTATGTAGCGATCTAAGCTTTAATTACTGATTGTAAATTTTAAGTGTATGCGTCCTATAGTTTAAGAAATAAACACATATACGTGAATAACACGTCTCTATCGGAACACCCTATACGTTTTAGTATCCCTTGCTATAGCGGCAACAGTTATACATCTTTTGCAAAAATTCCAAGAGTATAGCTATTACGGGACCGAAGATAAAAGGACGAGCGGACAGACGTACAAAAATTGTGGCGAAAACAATAGGGTACTTTTTTACCCTTTGGGTCCGGAACCCGAAAAATGTTTTAAGGTAAATTTGGTACACAAAATGTATTTTGTGTGAATCAGCATTGGCTCACTTATGTGCTTAAATATAACATTTATACGTTTTGTGAAAGTGTGGCAAGCGAAACAAATTACACCGGTATTGTACCAGTATATTTACAGATTTATTTATTTTGTTCTTATTTATTTCTGTATCGTTAAAAGTACCGATATTTTATAGTGTTATAAACCAAACAAAAAGCGAATTTTTTATAAAAAATATTTTATATTTCAAATGAACTATTAATTTTTTTGTCTACAGTTTATATTCTAGTTATTATTATAATTTTTTTTTTTTTAATTTTCTGTAAGTGATAGTCGCAGACTTCGATCTAACCAACTGTTGATCGATAATGCATCATGTTAAATTTAGAGATGCAATTCTTCGGGATTCTAGTAAACCTCTTAGCTGTTTTGTGATTTCTCTTAATCTGTTTTTGAGTTGAAGAGAGTGAGATTGCCACTCTCTTCGAATTCTTCTTTTCCTGGCGAAAGCAGTTCGACGTCTGCAGAACAAATACGAATTTATCTTGTTTGTTGCCGGGTTATTATTGCTAATTTAAGGTTTTTATTTAGATCAGTAAGACACAGCATTACGTTTTTTTTATATTTAACCCAATTTACGCGATTATTTGCAGTCCTTGGGAATCCAGTCGGTGAAACTATTTCTTGGCGGTTCCATATTGAAACAATAGTAGGTGAATGATCTGACGATAATTCAAGTGATGCTTCAACTTTAAACATATCTCATGAAAAACCCTTTGCCAAAGTCAATAAGTCAGGAATTGTCTGTGGATCTGTAGGCCAATAAGTTGGTTGCCAACTAGAAATAACATTTAAGCTCATTTTTTAAATTGCGTCAAACAAGACACTACCCTTCGGAGTAAGTTTTTTTTGCGTTTTAATCACCGCCTGCTATAAAGCGGGTCCTAGTAATTTAAAGAAGTCTTGGTACTGACTCTCAGATATCGAAAATCTAGGAGGGGAATAAATTGAAGAAATAACGATGTCTCGATCAAAGTCTTCAAGGCAGATGTTTGTTGCTTGCATATAGTCTGCACAGAAATCACACAGTTGCTAGCGCTATAGACGAGATTTTATTAGTATTGCCAAACCTCCGCATGCTCTACCACGAGCGTCTTGAGCAGCGTTGACACAAAGAAAAATATTTTCCTACCAAAGTTATTCCTAAAATCTATAAAATTCTAACAAAACCAAAAAAACACTACCTAATTTTCTTTTAATTAATTAATTGTATCGTTTATATTCTCAACTGCACAAAATTGTTTGATTTGATTTTATAATGTCACTATCATAATCAGTCGTACGATCTATCAAAAAAGGCATGTGTGCTAAAAAATTATGATAGTGTGGATTAAAAATGTATTTGTGTGACAGACTTTCTGGCAGGTCTGTACAATTTGATAATCTTTTAAAAAAATTCATAAAACATTTTTTTTTTTTAATTTTTGCGATCAGTAGCGTGGCACCTACAACGCTATTTTGAAACGATTTTTTGTGTAGGACTGGACAAAATTCTAGATATCAGATTTTTTTGTTATTGAATCGTACGATCGTGTAGGATAGTGATTCCTGGGCTTAACTACGTTTTCTTTAACTTGTAAGTAAATAAAGAGCACATTTACAAATAGTAAATTGTTTTAGTAAATCCTATAGAAATTTTTAAGCCCTCTTATTGGAAAATAATTTTAACATTTAATGGATGGATAAACAATTTTTTATACCAAAAACGCAGAAAAACTGGAACAAACCAACCAAACTATCAAATCGTTCAAAAATAAAAAAATAACAATTTTGGTCCGATCAGACTAAAGTGGTATCCCTGGTATTGAGTATAAACCATAACTGAAGCACTAAAAAATTTAATTGGTGGATTGTGCATTGCTTTCAAAAATTTATTCTAATATTCTAAGGACGCTGACGAAGGTAATAAATAAAAGTATTTAGTTTTCGTTTTATAAAAATATTTGTCGACGTTTGAAGTGTTATCAATTACTTGTCTAGTAGACAAGTGGAAGCTATTTATTTTCCGTCGCAGACAAACAATTTTCCAAATAGATTGAAGAATCAAAAGTGTTATTGCTTTATATTTGGCTCACAACTCGAATGTGGATCACATAATAGCACTTATTTTTATCCGCTTTCATAACATTCGAAATATAATGACACAATATTACATATATACCGAGGTACCCAGCAGTTGATCAAAAGTATAATCTATTAAAAATATTTTATTGGCAAAAATCGGTTTATTTTGTGACGAATTTCTTTTAGTACCACGACTATGACGTATAATTAACATTTACAAAATCTCGCAACGCTCATACGCCCCCAATTCACAAAAATACCATGTTCTTTGCATTAAAAGGTTAAAATATTCCAAAAATGCTTATCTTTTAGATTTCTTTGTCATATTTACTCTTTTTTAAATTTAACTACATTAATGCCATCACAAATATACATTTCTCTTTACATATTTCCATATTGAAGCCATAAAATCTTAATCTGTCATTAAGACATATAAATCGAACAGTAGTCAAAGTTTGTCTTCCATTTTTATTTGTTTTCATCTTCTACATCCTTATTATTGTGTGAAGTTTTGAGACGACAGTTACAAAAAAAAATATATATCGCCATTTAACAAACCGTAAAAAGGATGTTAAACTGCTACACAACTTCCTTAAGAATACATATTTTTATTTGTTGTAAAATAGATATTTTTTGTATGTAAATCTGTTACCAACAACAAACCTTTTGGCAATAAAATAAAAAATGAAATAATATTCCCTAAATTCTTTAGATTGAGCGAGACTATTTGTATGGCTGTGTGTGTTTTATAATTTTTTAGTCAGGCTGAGCTGACAGCACAGTATTTCAGAGGAAGACAAATGTTAGGTAGACAATTGGTAGGGGAATAACTGTTCAAATTGATGATTGAAAAAATAGACCGCGTTGGTGTAACAAAGATGTCTGGCAAAAAAATAATATGGCAGGGGGATATTTAAATTCCGTATGGAATTGCATTTGTTGAGATTTGAAGAGAGTTTTTTTTAATTCTGAATTATTTTTCTTTATTTTAGTACAGGAAGTTAGGTTGAGACTTTTAAAATTTTTTATAATTAAATTAGCAATAATTTGTATTTGACTTTTTGCAGTTTTTTGGATATTCAGTCCATTTTTTGTTATTATCAAAATTTCTAGAAAAATTGTAAATTTTCTAGAAAAATTGTAAATTTTCTAGAAAAATTGTAAATTTTCTAGAAATTTCGTTTAGAAAATAGTCAAATATATTCTTTAGTCAAGTCAATTGCTTGGAAACTCTTAAGAGGCTATTTGACAACTCATATTTTATTTAGTTATATTAACAAAATCAACAAATAGTACGACAATGAAAATTATTGTTTATATTATGATGTAAGAAGCGGTTTGACATCATTAAATAAAAGGATTCTTAAGTAGTTTTTAAAAGTTGATAAAATCAACCGAAAGAATACCAAAATAGTATTCTTTCGGTCCTGCAAAGGAATACCTTGTCATTCTTTGATTTACCGACACGCTATGATCAAACTGTACAAAATAAAAATTAATGTTTAGGATTATTTCTTGTTACTAATTTTCTGAAATTATTTTCGGTACTGCTAAGTCTATGGAAGTTTGTTTTTATCCAAAACCAACCATAAAGGCTTAAAACATGGATATTTGTATGCCACATACCTAGTCTTTTAATATTCCTCGATTTTCCAATTAGCGAAGGTCCTACAATGGCTGAACTCACTAAACCTGAAAACAGTCTAGAATGGTGCTCAAAGAGAACCTTGGTAAGATAGCCAGTAAAACGACTGAGTAGTATTTAATTTCTAGGATCAGCTTATTTTAATTAATAACCTTGATTATAATATGATTTAAATATGTTTAAAAACATCGAGTACTTTTTTTGCCCCCTTACTTTTATCATAATTTTTATCGTTTTTTTTTTGTTTTCTTCTTACATTCACATCCTTCAAACAATTTTCCACCTTCTGTTAATATAACACATAGACATTTAACACATATTAAAACACATCTGCCTACATCTTCTTGAATAACTTAAGTCATATACACATACATACTTGTAGAAAGGCTTGTAAGTATAAAAAATATGAAAAAAAAAATTTTTTTTTCCACTCAATTGAAAAACGACAAATCAGTTTTTGTTCTCTGCTGGCAGAGTCTTGTAAAGGAATACAGAATCATAATTGGTAGACCGTGCTTAAGTGCACTTTGTTTATTTTTTGAAAATAAAATGCTGAAGCTGTTGTTGTTGTTTCAATGCAAAAACGAAACCCCTTAAATAAAACCGACTAATTAAAAATGAAATGTAATCGACCGTCACACAAGTGTAATTGATTGTTGTTGTAGTAATTTGCAGAAATACTCAAACACACAGCCACACAAATTTTTAAAATTAATAGAAAAAAAAAACAAAAACAAGAATAGGTAACCAACCAATAATTTAATAAAATAGGAAATACGTTGCTAAAAATATTAAATATTTAACTGCTTGACCTTTGGCGTTTGAGTTTGGAATACATGCTGGGACAAATCTGTAGATTAGGCTAAAATTTATGAAAACTCTAAAAGTTAATGCACGGATTTACAATTAAAAAAATTATGATTTGTTATCATGAGCTAATTGGGCCTAATGTTGCTAAATGTAAATAAAACAAATTTATTACATTTTTTATCCCGAAGTTTCGTCACTTTTTTTGGTGACTTTTTCAAGGGATTTTCGTCTATTATAATAATTTTATTTCTAAATTATAATAATTTTTCTAATTACATCTGTATATAAATATATATATAGTCACATATATATACACATATATCGCTTTCGCTTGCTGACAAACAAACACAATTACCAACATATGAGTAAATGCTCTCATTTATAATCAGAAAATTTATAATTTCATACTGGTTTTTCGTTGCAAATTATGTTTCGTAAAAAAATTTATTGTTTGTGCAGGAATGTCAGATATGGCGATTTTTTGGTGACATGGTGAATTTTTGGCGATTTTGTTGGCTATTTATACATTGTCTTTGGGTCAACATTTCAAACTGAATAATGCAATGTCGAAACGGATGATGAAGACATTTAAACTATACTAGAAAATGTTTTTCATATTAAAGAAATTAATGAACTGACTTCGGCAAAATGTAAATGATGACCACCCGTCCTCTGGTGTAGGAAGTCCTACAATTTTCACAATTTGTTAACTAAGGAGCTATAATAGGTAGGGACTTGAAATTTTGTACAGTTAACCCTCTTATAAATGAGCATAGAGTGCCAAAAAACTGGCTGAATTGGAACAGAAGGCGTGGTACCTCTCATACAAATTGAACAATTTTTATTGTCAACATGATGAAAACAAGATGGCTTACAACAGTGAGTGATCGTGGTACTTCCCATATGTTAGGTTAGAAGGGTTATGCCAGAAATGACACATCTACTCGGAGAACCGGAGGTGACTCCCTTCAGCTAACTAAAACTAAGAAAAAGATAAAATAAATTAGTCAAGAGCGAGTTAGATTCACACACTTAGGGTTCCGTACTATGTTTAGTAGAACTTTAAAAATTATTGTTGTTAATTTTTTCATGTCTTATAAAGTCACCCTTTAATTTTAAAATTAAAGTCATAATTGCATCACTGTTGGAACACCCTTTAAATTTTAGCAATTTTTGTTATAGCGGCCATGGTAATACACTATCTATAGAAATATACATGAGCCTACCTATTGTGGTTCAAAAAATAAGGTAATATACGTGAAAAACATGTCAGTGATGGAAGACCCTTAAGATATTAGTAATTGTTACATTTAAAGAGGCTACCTATTACGGTTCAAAAAGTAAGGCTATTTAAGTAAAAATCATGTCTCTGTCGGAACACCCTTTAATTTTGTTATTTGCTATGGCGGCCATGGACTCTCTCTTTCTAAATATATATCAATAGTCTACATATTACTATTAAAAAAAATAAGTTACTATACGTGAAAAACATGTCACTGTTAGAACACCCTTTAATTTTTAATAATTGTCATAACGGCCATGGCAACACATCTTCTATACAAATTGGAAGAGTCTACTTATTACGGTTCAAAAAATATGTCGTTATACATGCAAAAGACGTCACTGTCGGAAAACATAGTTTGAATTACTGTCTGCAAATTTTAAGTGGTTGCCTCATATAACTCAAGAAATAAAGGCATATAACACGTCACTTTCGGAGCACCTTATAAGTTTTAGTATTTGTTGCTATAGTGGCCACAGTTATACACCTTTTGTGAAAATTTCAATAGTCTACCTATTATGGTTCAAAACTTAGGCCTTATACATGCAAATCACACCACTATCGGAACACCCTTTAATATTTAGGTTTATTTTTTTAGACTTGTTTCTAAAGCGAACTAGGTTTTAATTACAGTTAGTAAAATTTGAGTGTATGCCTCCTACAGTTCAAGATATAAACACATATTCGTGAATAACACCTCTATATCGGAACACCCTATAAGTTTTAATTTTTGTTTCTATAGCAGCCACAGCTATACACCTTCTGTGAAAATTTCAAGAGTCTACCTATTATGGATCAAAACTTAGGCCTTATACATGCAAATCACACCACTATCGGAACACCCTTTAATTTTTAGTTTTATTTTCTTATAGTTGTTTATATGGTAAACTAAGTTTTAATTACTGTTTGTAAATTTGAAGTGTATCCCTCCTACAGTTAAAAAAAACACATTTTCGTGAATAACACCTTTCTATCGGAACACCCTATAAGTTTTAGAATTTGCTACTATAGCCGCCACAGTTATACACCTTCTGTGAAAATTTCAAGAGTCTACCTAAAAGGAGCTGAAAGACGGACAGACGGACATACGGACAGACGGACAGACATTGTAGCGAAAACAATAGGGTTACGTTTTTACACTTTGTGTACGGAACCCTAAAAAGAGAGACCTATATGCGTAATGCTACCTATTACTCAGCTAACTGATTTTCTTGCGATGTCGAAAAGTCTGCGGCTTTGTAATACCGGGCAGAGACACACGATATGCTCCACAGTTTTCAACTCCTCCTCGTCCTCGCACATCCTACAAAAGTCCGATGTACCATACATAATTAGCTTTCTGAACACATGCCTAATCATACCATACTATTAGTGAGCAAACCTCTGTTCGTATCATAAACGCAATGAGCTGACCGAATAATAAGAACTTTCTTAACTAGTGAGCGACGAAACACTCATTTTGTTTTGTTTAGTAGTTGTGTAAAAGTTTTGGATAAGGTTTTTTGGCTAAGGTTTTTACTTTTTTTTTTTCTTAAGGAATGAAGAACTTAAAAATTCTCGGACTATGCTTGAACTCGCCCAAGTTCATTGTTATTATGTTCAACATTCACTCATAGTTATTCAAATTTACTTATGGAAACTCTGCAAGGTTATCGCATTTAGCTCGCTGGTCTTCGCTGTTTATTATTGCCCAATCATCGTTACTCGTGAATTCATGAAAATACATGAATTCAATGAAATATTATAATGAGCGTCTTCAGAGCTTTGTTTTTGTGCTCATGTATTGCTTTAATAAGAATGTAAAATGAGTTTATGAAAAGTAATAACATTTTATCCCTTTATTTATAAACTTTTTTTTTAAAATAAGAAGTTCTAATGGTTCAAATTTTGTCATATGTCCGAGGTGCCCTACTTTTAGCCAATATTACATTTATATCCTGAAAGCTTGAAGGTCCAAACGCAAAACATAAGTTCGATTGTACTTCTTTTGCAACCATGTGAAGCTTTAATGAAATCAGACCACTTACTTAGCAACTAGAGATCTATTGTATATCTAATTTTTTATGCCAAATACTCCACAAATAAATAAATAAATAAATACGAAAATTATTTTACTTCTTATGACAAAAATTGTTTTCTTACCTATAACTATTTTTTTACCTAATTAGTTAAATTTTCAAAAAGTACCAAATATCAGGATGCCCTTTTCCACACAAATGGTTTTGTCACTGGTTTTAATCTATAAACATTGAATGAAATTTATAAAACAAAGTTAAAATTTTTATACAACCGCTTCATACTCATTATATTCTTGGAAAGAGGATGCTACTCTTCGTAATAACGCAAATTTTCTAGAAATTATGATTAGAGTTGTGCCTTTTACTGCAAAAATTTTACTTTTTTTGTTTTTTTTTTTGATTGCGACTTAATTACATGTGATGGCAAATGCTCAAATAAAAGCAACACACAGCTGCAACAGATATTGCAGTGAATAATTTTGTTTTGCTTATTGTTGTTGTTCATAATTTTTTTATCATTTACCACGAAAGAAAGTTACTAGGGCTGCTACCGTTACCGAGGAGTTGCTGGCATACTTCCGTTGTTATTACAATATTTGTTGCAACAATTTCAAGTGGCTTTTTATACAGAAATGAGAAAAAACAAAACGTTACTTTACTTTTCACTTTATCATCATGCCATCATGAGGCACATTAACACACACTCGCAAAAACATTTAGGCTCCCTTTCTTCATATACGAGTTTAGAAAATTTCAATGGATTTTTCTACCTTCCAGCACTTGTTCTACATTTATTATGTATTTTTTTATTTTTCCATAAAGTGCTGTCTTCCTCTTTCCAGCTCGACTCCTGATTTAATATTCCTGTTTTATTTTTCGCCTTCGTCGTGCCACAAGGATGTTGATTATTTTTGAATTGTATTCAGTTTTTTTTTTATGATGCACATCCATACACATTCATATATTTTTTCAGTAACTGTTTCATAGTTTCAGTTTATTTGTATTTGATATGATATGATGTATGTATGTTGTAGCAAATGTTGCAAATGCAGTTTAAGTTTCAGTTGCAGCTGACGCTTTTGCTGTTGTTTTACCACAATTTTTATTATATGAGCACCTAGCGATGACCTAAAAACACATATTTCCACCTTCACTTTCATTTCACATATTTATTTATTTATTTTACCATGAATCCCTACAAACACTGCTTGCCACACAGTCATTCACTGCTACATCAATAGCTAAATAATAACTGGCAGCACAGTGACACAGATGATGAGTTTTGTTTTTCTGCTCGTTTGTTTGTTTGTTTGTTTAGTTGTTCTGTACTATAAAAGGGAACCCGAGGGATTGTAGGAACGTTAGGAATTCTTTGGCTGCTGCTAAATATGTAGTAGAGTTGAGTCGGCGGTACTTAAAACGCCACTTAAAACTCAAGTCATTTTAAAAGTGTTTGTTCTTGGCAGGCTAACATAGATTTTATTATAAACTCACTCATTCACATATAAATTTACATACTCATCTACTCGTACTCTCAAAAATAAATTCATATATGCATACAAACATACAAACATACAAACACACACACGCTATCCATTTTATGAAAATTACATTACAACGTGTGCATTACTCTTTTCTAGGCTTTTAAATTTCATTAGTTTAAGGTACACTCTAGATCAAATGATTAGAGCAACTTTAGGGGGTGCTGTAGCTTAAGTGGTTAGCACGTTGACTACTAAGCACTGGTCACGAGTTCAATACTCTGCCGTGGCAACATTAATTTTTCTTATTATATGTAATTATTTTTCTTTATAATAATGCATATCACAGCGCCCTCCTTCGCCGGTATTACCACATAGCACTAAATCGCCGGCGAAGTAAAATAATTATAAATTGGCTATGCTAGCTTCAAACTAATTCGCCTAAATAACACCACAGGCGCTGCAATACTGTTTTAAAAATAATCATAACGTTGCCAGATGCGAAGCATTACTATCACACTAACCATCTGTCTTATCTACTTCTATCCCTATCCGATGGAAGTAACACATTTAATATAGGCATTAATTGCCTGAGTGCTACTTCTCTCTATATAGAAAAAAAACTTAAATTTCATATATCTTTAACTTTTTTGTTGACAGCTAAAATTTTACTACCCTCGAAAAGGTTATTTTCTTAAGAATACAAATATACCAAGAACAAAAATAAAGTTTGTTTCAACATTATTTTAAAGGTCGATTCTGAATAGCAACCCAACCTCAGATGCGTTGTCAGTTGCCGAAATTGTATTACGTATGGCAACTGGCAACTATGAGTTGTTAATTTTAGTTGCCAAAATGGCAACCTTATATGTGAATGCTGTTGATTTTTTTTTTTAGATTATAAACTTTAAACTGAACTAAAACTTAAAATTAAGTTTATTATTCGCAAATTTTTGTTTATATTAAATTTTGTGTACATATTTAAAACACTAGAGCACTATAATTATTAAAAGGTTATCTGCAGTGATCATTTCTTTTCCTCATCACTCCTATATTTTTCTTCATCACTTGCCTTAGAATTATACATACATATATTCCAAACATAACGTCTACAATGCAACAAAATTATAGTTCGAAAGTGTTCTTATGTATTTGAGCGTTAAGTAAATTATAACTTTTAATATTCAAATTGTTTTTATTATTCATATTTGTTTTGTTGTTGCTTTCGTTAAGTATTCAATTTGTTAACTATTTATGGCCCATTGGGCTCAGTTATATTGGAAAATAATAATAAAAAAAAATAACGATGGTACGAATAAAATTCCGTAGTTTTATAGACACAACTGGTCCAAGCTTTTCAACTTTTGATAAAAATGGTCGAAAAATAGCTGCTGGCATGAAACTTCGTATATCAAAGGCTTCATGTTCAAGACACGGAGGGTTGTAATGTCCAGTTGGATGTGGAATATTGTAGGTTTTCCGTTTAGATTTATCACCTTGGCTGGAACATGATGATAAACTTCCATTAAATTTACGAGTGTGTTAAGGCACATTTTTAAAGAGACTGGATATTAATTTAAAAAAGAATCCAATGGACAAAACTAGATATGACAACGCAACTAAAGTTCGGTTAGCATCCATAATCGACCTATTAAAGTCTTTTTTCTAGAAAATAACAAAAAATATGAGCCCGTATTAGGAGTTGCATTCGATTTTCGATCTTCGCTGGCTAACGAACAAAACAACAATTGGAAACGCTCGTTTTTCTAATGGAACAAAAGCCGCAGCTGGCAAAAGGAATATACATACATAAAAGTTCAAGAAGAAACCACGCAGGAGCTAAATTGTATGGGGCCACCCAATAGAACAACAGCAAATTAGTGATATTAACTAATAATTAGTTAAATTTTTCCTTTATAAATTAGTATTAAGATATCTATTTATAGTGCCAGCTGATAAATATGTACTATTGTGAATAATCCAATTGAGTCAAATTCACAATAGCGCTATTTTTATCTAATGCTTGTGTCATATAATACCAAATTAAATTGTGTCATATAATACCGAATTATGAAGTGACCTCAAATAATCAACGGGAATTGGATTCTAAAAGTTCCTCATACATAGTTGGAATTAATGATTCGTTTTCATAGAATTATTTTCCGCCTACATAAACTTTTCGGAAAAGCCAACCTGAAATGTTTACAGTTATGAAGACGAATATTTTGATATGAATTAAATTCTTTTACAACTCTGGCATATAGTATAGTATAGCAGCATTATTTTGTTTCACATTATGGAATCGGTGATTGTAACAGATTAAAGGTTATTCCAGCCATTTTTCTATCTTAAAATTCAAAATCGATTGTGTCGTGGAACCTTATAGCGCCACATATTATAAGTCTGCCCTTTTTGCTGTGATGATGATTAAAAAATATTTCTCACTTCCTTTCTCGCATCGTGAACATAATAATTGTAGCCGTATGGGGCGTCAGGGTTAAATTTCTCTTCTTCTATTAAACCGACAGTACGCCAATCATTAATATGACTTCAATGACTCATTTCATATGTAGTCTAGAAAATTCTAATCAATTTTCTTTGCGTACGTGTTTAGTATTTCGAATTTCCGATATTCATAGTTTTTTTTATTGCTGGCATACTTGCCTGGATACTAGATGAAAACCAGATTTTTGGTGCTGAAATAGAATAGCTTGAAGCAATTCTTACGATATTTCTATTTTCGGTTGAAGTCAAAGCGGTTAAAAACCTTCTTTGCAAATTCTTTTCATAGTTTTTCAGTTATGTGACTTAGCCCAATTTGCCGCTCAATGGCCCGATTAAAATAAAATATTCTTGCAAACGATAGACATTGTTTTAAGCTCTTGCCCGCAATACTTTAAATACATTTCTTGGCCAATTATCACTGATTTATATTAGGCCTAGTACTCAGTTCGAATTTGTGAAAAATGTTGAGCAAAATTTATTATTTCACAACGAAAATTTTGCATTTAAAATGTGGTATCTATCTAGTGATATGGAAGAATTTTACGATTTTATTGTTTTTCCGTATATGTACCAAATTGTTTTGCAAATGTTAGCAAAATATTTTGTATGAAAAATTCCACATGAAATAATGCCTATTTGCTTTATATCACAGCTTTGATAAAATGTTGCCAAAAACATTTCAATGTTTTTTCACAGTAAAAACAAGTAGTTCTGCAACATTTTTTTTATGACTTTTTCATACAAATTTTTGACAGTTTAACAGCATTCCACATGAAAAAGTGAACAGAATACTGGGCTTTAGGACTTAAAATGTTACTCTTCTACTAATAGCTTAATGTATAAATCAAATGCGACTCTGGCAATTCGAATTTAAAAATGCAATATGGTTCTATTCATATGAACGACACAATTTTACTTTGTTTGTCCTGTTTTGGGAAAGGATCTTTAAAATACTATTGCATTTACTTTAATGTTTTTAATATTTTTGCAATCTCACTAAAAGCAAAACTTTAAGTGGTTCTAGTCATCTGATGGAGAGTGTATATAAGTATACGGGTATGTATAGGTTTGCATGTGTGTGTTTTTTATTACACTTGAAACATTTATATTTTTTGTTGCTGCGTATCTTATCACTGTTTGTTTTTTTATGATTTTTATTTATTTATGAAGTTGTTCTCCTCATACTTTTCTCAAGTGACTTGGTATTTTAGTGTATTGCATTGTTTCTCTGGAGTATAAAAGCAAATATTAATATTACTTCGAAGCGTACTGGGTCAATATGTCTTTTTAAAATGATTTCTGGTATTAAAGAGAATCGTATCAAAATCACTTATCCTAATGTTAAAAATAATGAGTATAAGTATTATAGTTAATGCATTTTTACAGCTTTTTTTAGAAGAATTATTTAAGTCTGTTTTTAACTGATGAATATCGTAAATAAGCTTTTTTATTATTATTGATGTGTGGAACTTGAGTTACGGTTATTTAAATTATTTAACATATAATGTTCGGTAATAATCTAAAACGTACTTTAAAAACTTTCGACAGTTCAAGAGCAAACTGAAAAAAACACAATAACAAAAAAATGTTTGCCCAACGGAAATACTAGAGTATCCACTCGATCAATCATTGCTCGATTAATCGTAGAATTTTAAGTCGATAATAGTTCGAGTAAGAAAAATGGCAAATTTCCATTTAAAAAAAAGTCGATCAAATTATATCGGTTAATCGACAAATCATACATGTCCATGTGTCTAACATATTTACAGTGTTTGAAGTGCAAAATCAAACAGTTAATATTTGCACTTTGCACCTTTTCCGCATAACGACAAAATCATACTATTTATAAGATAATTCCTATTTTCGTTTTAATGTCACAATACAATTAGAAATTAAATTCTAACTTAATTATAGAGCATACTAACAAAGGCCTTTACTCGTTGTAGTAAAACACTTTAGGGAATCGAACCCACAACCCCCAGACTGAGAGACTAGCATTCTACCTACTAGCATACTGGGGTACCTAATTCATATTTTATAATACTGAAAAGCTCTGAAAACAGTTCATATTATTTATGCTCAAAATTTTTTCGGCGTATTTTTAATTTTCTCAATATTAACAAATCAATAAAAAAATTTAAACATCATCTACAAGTTGCATTTAATAATATGTGAAAATGTGGGGACGATGAGGTTAGCTTCCAGACAGTTTCTTCACCAAAAAGGAACCACAAGCACTAGGCAAGACACAAGAAGTCTTGCAATAAAAAAAGAAACACAAAAAGTTTAGTTTTTTCAATCAAAAGATAAAGGAAAAGTTACAAATTAACTTTCCTTTAGTTTATTAAAATCCACAAAAAGGCACATGAAAATTCAAATAAATTACAATTAATTTAAGGTTTATAAAATTAAATGCGCGAACAACAACGATCCGAAAGAAATCAATCTAATGCCAACGATATGGCGAAAAGAATTATAGTATAGTTAATAAATTACGGCCAACGATATGGCGCAAATAATTATTAATATAATAAAATATAAAACAATTGAAGATAGACGTCAAAAAACTTCTACTAGCTTTGGCATCACTCAACCATGAACCAGGGATGGAAAATCATCATTGTTCAGACGTGAACATCCCGGCCGCCTTGCAGTACTGCAACCAAAAAATCTAGCAAGCTAGGATGAAAAAAAAAATATAAAGAAATAATATATAAAAAAATATATGAAATAAAAAATGTTGTTGATCTCCCTCAACATCTTGTCCGGTGCAACATGCTCCATATTTCGTTGATTAAAGGGGTGTCTGTATACTTCGAGAACATATGACCTTAAGCTTGAGACGAACTCGGTCTCTTTCGCTACCAGGTATTGATATTTTCGGTCATTTTGTGAAGTACTTCTACATTTTGCAATTGACTTATGGTTCCTCGAAATAGTAGGAATCAAGGCTCAAGACGTACTTGGTCTCTCACTCTTATGACCGTCGGACGAACGAGGCCCCCTGGCTGAGTTTTGGGACGAACTAGGTCCTCTACTCTAAGGGCAGTTAAACGAACTATTTGTTCGTTGATAGCGCTATGATTTTCTTTCTCATCGAGCTAGACGAACTAGGTCTTATGCTCGGTTTATGTAAAATTATGATATATCTCCGCAGCGCTTACCCTGCTCATATCTTACAAGCGTGCCAGGTACGGTCATAACATAAGTAATTCAAAAAAATTTCCCAGGTATTTCCATAACCACATAAAAATTTTAGTAAGCTGCCATATTTAACCCATTATGCTCCGATGACAATTTTCCGAAGTTATCCTAGAACTAGGATGATGTTGGGTTTAGAGGGACGTTCAAAAAATCTAAAAAAAAAAGAAATAGAAAAAAAGAAGAAAAACTAAAATTTTAAATTTTCTCTCTCCATTTACAGAACGCCTTTAATTGTCTCCAATGCAAAATGCTCGATTTACTCCAACGTGATTTAGCCGAAATTTTAGTTTTTTGCAAATCACCTTTTTTCCAAATATTTTTCGGTTTTACCTTAAGATAAGGTTGTTGGAAAAAAGATTTATCGGATAAATCTTCTATTAAATTTGATAGGACGAAACTAGGCGTATAAAAACTTAGTTGTCCATTTGGAAAGAACTCAGCATGTTCCAAAATATCGCCATCAGGAATGGTAACATCCTTCGCAAGAATTTCCATTTTTATTGCTTTTACTTCTATATACAGATTTTCTGTTTTTCCCTCTAAATCTGTATAATTGTTACCCATCGACAAAAATTGGTTACTTGATTCGATAGCATCAAGTTTGACTAGATCTAAATTATTGAAATCTAGCGATTCAAAACTTTTTTTGGATGATTGCAACTGAGCATCTACAATATCATCTAAATTCTTTGAATATACGCCTGCTGAGTTTGCGGATTTATCATCAAACTTATATAATATTCGGTCTAAAAGAGCAGCAAAGGAAACGTACGCTGATCGACATTTGCCATACAGATTTTGTGTTAAAGTGCAATCTTCACCTGAGTTGGTGGCAGCAAGAGTCTCGTAGGCAACTCTTACCTTATCCCATAAAATGTCCAATTCTTCTTTTTGAATATCTATTGAAAAGCGGTTTTGTGGCAAACCGACACAGTCGCTCTCAAACTCTAAAAGTAGAGCAGCCAAATTTTTGAATCTTAAAAAATTTGCAGAATGCACCATTTTAATACATACATAAGTGTACTAAATCGATTTAAAATATATTTTTCAGCCTCTCAAAAAACAAGTTTTATTTAAATTGAAAGTATCAAAAATTGTTTGTAAAATAATTTACTAAAATCAACAAATAGGAAAAATAAAGAAATTATTCATAATTATTATTTCGGCGAAACAGGAATGCTATATAATGCGTGCTATTTTTCGGAACAATACCGTGAATTCAAAAAATACACTTTTTGATAAGATAATTTTGATTTCAATAAAACCACATTCAGTCAACCAAATATTTAGAAAAATATCAACAAAAAATTAAATCTTTTATAATAAAAATATAAAAGACAATTTGCACCACCCTAATGTAAACAAAAACACGAAAAGTTTTGTACACTACTTTTTTTAAAAAAGAATATTATTCCAAACTATATTGGATAACAACAAATAATAATAAACTTACATTGTTTTAATTTGGTACAAATTTATTTTTTGCTGACTGTTTTTCTATTTTGTTTTGTGGTGGTTGTTTTGAGATTTTGTTTACGTTCGTATGTATGTATATGTGTGTATGTTTAACTACTATTTTTTTATACTTTATTTTTTGTTTTGTCACACACTTTTTAATGATAAATTAAAACAAAAAATTTGTGCATTTATAAACAAAAAAATTAATTTCAAAGTAGGTATTTACACAAATTAAACAAAACTAATAAACACAAAATGTAAAAATAACGCGAAGAAGAAATTACAACAAAATCAAAATTAATGTTTGGTTGATCGTGTTGTTGAATAAAATAAACAGGGTGACTCGACGTTAATTACTTTTTTGTGGCTTTGCTAATTTACATAAGTATGTAATTCAAAGCTTTATTAAAAAAGGAATGTTTTAACATCACAAACAAACACTGTTAATGTAAATTGTTTTCTTGTATGTTTCACAAACAAAATGTTACAAGAAAAATGCAAAAAGAAATAAATGAAAGTAATATCACCTTAATTAATCCACTTTATCTCAAAATAAACTTGGGGTTCCACAAACAAAAGTTCCAAAATCCGGTTCGATTGGACCACTGAAAATGTGGGGACGATGAGGTTAGCTTCCAGACAGTTTCTTCACCAAAAAGGAACCACAAGCACTAGGCAAGACACAAGAAGTCTTGCAATAAAAAAAGAAACACAAAAAGTTTAGTTTTTTCAATCAAAAGATAAAGGAAAAGTTACAAATTAACTTTCCTTTAGTTTATTAAAATCCACAAAAAGGCACATGAAAATTCAAATAAATTACAATTAATTTAAGGTTTATAAAATTAAATGCGCGAACAACAACGATCCGAAAGAAATCAATCTTATGCCAACGATATGGCGAAAAGAATTATAGTATAGTTAATAAATTACGGCCAACGATATGGCGCAAATAATTATTAATATAATAAAATATAAAACAATTTAAAAAGCGCGACTTTAACCACGAAAGCAAGAAAAACTATATAAAGCCAAGGATGAAGAATAAGCGGCAATTGAAGATAGACGTCAAAAAACTTCTACTAGCTTTGGCATCACTCAACCATGAACCAGGGATGGAAAATCATCATTGTTCAGACGTGAACAATATGTATATTATTAATCAATTTTATATGGTTGTCTTTTATCATAAGATAAAAATTTTTTAAATTTCTATTCCAGTTATTAGAGTAATTTAAAAAACCTTAATCGATTATTCGACGAAAATTTAAATTGCCACATCGATTAATTATTTGCTTGAACAAAATCTAATCCCGATTAAGTGGATACTCTAGGCAATACATATTTACCGACTTATTAATAAATAATTAAATATTTATTTTATTAATTAATAAATAATTAAATAAAAATATCTATGAAGAATAATGTTAAAATCGCAACATTTTGCATTCAAATTTGCAAAAGTGAAATGCTAGTAATGCAATAAATATAAATTTAATCGATAATTTTGTTGATTAGTTTTTCAGTTATTTTTCTAACAACAAGTAAAACGTTTTAATTAAATATGTTTCCATGCATAAACATTGGTGTTAGTGTAGCCTTGTGTGTGTTCGTTTTAGCACTTGATTATTGACATGAAATTTATCAATGGATAAATCTTGTTATGATGAAAGTTTAAAGTTGTTTTAATATTCGTGTAAGGGTTGCCAGTTGCATTTTTTTTAAGCGGTTTTTGTTCAACTATAATTTTAAAATTAAAATTAATAATTTTGTAATTGATAACGGATAAAGGTAAGACAACATAGAGAAAAATAAGGTAGAAACATCTCTTGTTATATTCGCTGGAAGGAACAAAATACTCACTTTTTCGCTACCGCTTTTAAATGGAGTGGGGAAATATCAAGGTGTCATCCTAAGAAAAATATGTCTTTCTACAACATTTTCATAGTTTTAATGTATGTCGCTGCCGTCTTCAGTATAATTCAGTAGCTAAATACACGGCGACGATTGTAGCCAACGTTATTTGTAGTCGTGTAGCGGTGTAGCCGCTGTCGTCTATTTGTTTAATGCATTAGGCTTCAAATGCCATAGAAAAACCCTATGACATCAATCCCAGAAAAGTCTTCTAGCTTTTTAACACGGTGATAAAATTTATACTAAAGTATGAAGCGCTGGTTTGGTTGCCCGCATTGGGCAAACCTATCTCTTGTAGGTTAGTTAAAATACTGAGCACTTGTGGGTGTCCTAACATAGTGCATGGTTATATGATAAAATTAAAACATAAAATGTATGTTTTAATTTTATCAATAATAAGACAAGAGAAGGCTTCTTAACTCTATTAAAAATCCCAAGAACCCAAAACGGCATAGCAAAGGAAATTAAAGTAAAAAACGGGTTGTCTACAATTACTTGAATGACATTGAAAATTCGATATAAATCGACTAATAAAGTTAATTTTTAATATTAATCCCAAATACTAAATATAAAAAAAAAAAATATTTTTAAAAAGTTAAAAGTGGTGTGATAAATTATGTTAGCATCAATATAATTGCAATTCCGATACTTTAACCGATACCGACACAAATCTAATCAGAATACGGTTACAGGTACCGATATGATTAGATATTAAAATAAATCAGTCAAGTTAGAGTCAGACTTACATACATATTGTTCCGTATCGCGTTCAATATATATTTCTCTAAAAGTACAAAATTTTAATTTTTTTTCGTTCCTTATGGGGCACCCTTTAATTTTTAATTTTATGTTTTTCTTATTTGCTTTTAAAAATTTTATGTATTTGCTTAAAACGGTTCAAAAGATAATCACCTATACAACACAATCACTTCCACTGTGGGGACACCATATATCATTAAATTTTTTTTATGTCTGGTATTAGTGCCATAGCAAAATTCCGCGATTACTAGGAAATGGCCTTTTATTTATAAATTTAATTTTTCTAAACTTATTGTTACAGTAAAACATACTCTGTTTCAATTTAAAGTTTCTGCATATTTCGGTTAAAAAATACCATCACATACGTAAAATCGCGTAGGTATTTTAGTTGTAATTTTTATATTTATTAAAGCGGGCAAATTTTACTCTGTGTGAATTTAAATTGTGTACTAATTGCAGTTCACAAATAAAGCTATATACGTAAATTTATGTTAATTTCGCAACACCTTTTAAGCGAAAAATTTCAGCATAACGGTTTTTTATATTACCTGAGACAAAAATAGGAAAACTATCTTTCACATAGATTTGAATCGTTAACATATAAAATGAAAGAAATCCAAATAAAGATGAGCTTAACGAAAATAGCGAGTAAAACTTTAATAAATATTTTTCTCCCACAAATCTCGCTATCTTACTAGAACCACAATTACAATTAAGGAAAATATTTAAATTATCCAGTTGTGCTGTCTATAGTTTAGGGGGGGTATGAAAGGACGATATACCGAGCAACCTTGACAGATAATACGTATTCTCCTTAATCACATCACTACGACAATTTCTTTTATACAGTCCCAATGCAATAACCAATAATCAGAGCACCTTCCTTCAATTAATTTCATTAGAATCTCAGACGACTTCAGAACTACGGTGGTAAATTTGGTTTAACATTTGCATGCTTGCATTGGGATTTCTTAAAACTCTTCTATTTTGATCCGTTAAGCAAGTTACCGGTATTCAACATTTCAAAAGATCAACAGACGTGTGCCTCATGCCCTATTTCAATTTATAGCATACGTTTCGCAATCGAGTTTTGGTTGAATTCATTATTGATATCGATCATTCTTTCCAGTAATTACCAGCAATAAATTAAAAAATATAATTTTTCTTAAAAATTAATCACCTAATTTGTAAAAAAAATATTCTTTCAACTTAGAGAGAATAAAACGAACTTAATCCTTACTTCAAAACTTCCTTTGTATGTAAAAAATAAGTATGAAAAATTCATTGGACATTTTAAAATCAAAAGATGTTTGTAAATTTTAAATAAAGTTTCTTTAGATATGAAAAACGTTTTAAAATATGAAATATTATGAACTTTAAATAAATTTATGTTCCGAAAGTTTCAGGTGTCCAGAAGTAAAATCATATTTAAATATGACAAAAAAACTTCAATTAATTTGTTATCCATTTTGATATTCATTAATTCAGTTTCTATTGTAGACCAAAAGTCAATGAAAAATCGCCAACAATATCGCCAAGTATTTTAAAAATCGCCATAAAATCGCCATGTCGCCAAATCCAAAATTTGATCGCCAAATAAGATAGAAAATCGCCACATTTGGCGAGAAATCGCCATATCTGACAACCCTGTTTAGAATAGGCAACATTGACACCCACTTATTTACATAAACATATTTTCACACAAACATATAGACATATTATTTATTAGTTTTATATATCAACTACTTGTATACGAGTGTATACTTATATATGCTTAAGTATAATATACATACATACGTCACCTAGTGTAGCCTACAAAAAGGGTTTTGATATTGCCAGAGTGGTAACGCTAGTGTCGCCAATATTATTTAATAGTTAATAACGAATATTGGCTTCAATTCGTTTCTTTGTAGTTGTAACTATAGTCCTTTAGTTCTAAGACTTTCTTTTTTTTACTTTTGAAATACTTTGAAGGTTGACTCATTAACCAAACCCAACCTTATAATATGACTTAAGTCAGCGTTTTTAAATTTTTCTTTACAGTAAAATATTTCTGAGTAAAATGCTTCTGATTAAAACGTTCTTTCGATAACTGCTCGTGTGCAAAATATTGTTCAAATTGATAGTTTGGGTACTCGTTAAACACGTAACAAGCGAGTTGAATTAGTCATATCTATTTTGCAGTCGTACGGTTGACTCATTGTACAACAAGTCCACAGGTTTTTGTTTTGTTTTAAAGTGTTGTCTTAAAAAAAAACGAGAAGCTTTTTGCTTGTCCGCAGAAAACATCCAGAGTCTTTGACAGGTATCGAATCCGTAACCCCTAGACAGATAGACTAGCTAGTGCGCTACCAATCAGTCTATCGACGCTGCAACAAAGAAATTCGAGGGGAAGTCAATAAGTATTGATTCTTTTTTTTATAATATTATGTTGCTGTCGTCACTGGCTGTTTGTTTTGTACGGTTGGTCAGCGCTTTCGATGTGAGAACAGAATAATTATCAAGTTTTTCCTTTTTCGAATTAGGTAATGTAAGTAGTTTATGCTTTGCATTTATGGGCCTTTGGTGTGCATAATAACACTACCTGGCAAAACTGTTTTGATTATTTTCTTCGTTTTTAGAAATTTATTAGAGTCGCTACGAAAAGCTCTGATCAAGAGCTTATTCTCGACTGTGGGAGCAAGCGGAGCCCATCTTGGCAGCGGAATATTTTATATTCAATGTTTCATGCAAAAATTAAACGACGCAACCAGTCCACTTACTCTTATGACAGATTAAGTAGTTGGTTTCAAATCATCCTGATGAATTTCTTCACCGGTAAAAAATGCGGATCCCATTAATCGCCAGAAATTAAAAATTATTGACAAAAAACGTGGCAGAATGAGGAAGAAACGCGAAATATTTTGGAATATTTGCCTGTTGGAAACAAATTGTCATAAATAGATATCAGATGAAAATTCTCGCTTAAATATTAAGAATATATTTCTAGCCTTTTAGGGCGGTGCAATAGGGTTCCAAGGCAATATGTTATTTTCAAATTAAAGTCCATAGCTGGCGAGTTGTATATACCCTTCACCTTCATCTTGTTTCTTTAAAAATTTTTTGACAATTTTTTTGTAAATTTTTTTTCAACTATTTTGTAATTTTTGGTAAATTTTTTTTTAGTTTTTGTAATTTTTGTGTAAATATTTTTATAAGATTATATGAATTTTAATTTTATTTGAACTTTTTTTAAATAAATTTATTAGATATTTAGGCTTAAGTTCTTTATTATAAAGAGGTAAAGAACTTAAGCCTAAGTTATTAATTAAATAATTTTTTTTGAGAAAAATTTTTTTGTAAAATTTAGGACCTTCTTGCAATCTATATTACATTAGAATGGTCAGACTAAAGCAAAAAAATCCTTAAAAAAATTTCATCATATTAACCTCCCCTAATCCACCTATTTCCTGCTCCTGGTTACCAGTGGACACCTTGTGGGTCTATTGGCTATCTCTATATGTATTGCCATGTATAAAGGCCTTTAATACAAATCAAGGCATGAAAACCTTGACAAGATAAAAATAAACACAAAATCAGCCCTCGCAGGGGTTATAGATCTCCCGAGGTCTGTATACACTCTAATGTTTATTTAACAAAAAAAAAAAAAAAATGCACCTAAATAGTCATTAAAACCGAAAAAAAAAATTAAAAACGTGAGAAGACATAGGTGGGCGTGGTTTTTTGTCCGCAGCCTCTAAAGGAATAATTTGATGTTGCGGAATAGCAATCCAAAAATTTTCGAAACTATGCCTGGCAAATTGGTCGTCTGGGGCCCTGGCAAATGACATTTCAACCTTAACACGGACAGGAGGACAGACGGACATCGCTTAATCAACTTTTCTATCTATAAGGATCCAGAATATATATGTATACTTTATGGGGTTAGAATATTGTAGAAATTACACACGGAATGACAAACTTATATGTACCCTTTCCACCTGTGGTGAAGGGTATAAAAATACAAAATGCTACCAAGAAAAAGTAAGAAAGAAGTAATTTTAGTTGCTGGATGTGATATTTTAATTTGTGTTTTTGGTGTTTCCTGTATATTCAACCAACAACAAAATGCTGTTGTATTTGTTGTCGCGTCGATGCCACCTTATGTAGGTTCGCCTTGGACGGGATTTTATTTATCTACAATAATATAAAAAGAGCAAAATTAAAAAAAAAAATTTTGAAATTTTTTCAATTAATGTGAAAAGGTAAATAACTAAGACCGTATTTACACCTTGCAACAAACGCCGAGATTTTTTCTTATTCTTTTTGAAAGTTGCTTCGAAACCCTGTTTTCTTTTACATTTGAATTATATATATACATATATATGAAATAAATTTAGTTTACGGCCACATTATAAAAATTTAAAAATGCGTATTCTATTTTGTGTAAAATTAATTTTAATGAGATAATATGAATATCACTGGAATGGTAATTAAAAGTACTTTCTAACTAAATTGAAATTTATGAAAAAATATTATAAAATATTAAGCAAACACAAACAAAAATTTTTTTAAAGGATTTTCTTGTATATGCTATAACCAACACCGGATTCGCTAACTAAAGATTTATGGCAAAAACAATGAAAATTAAAAAACAATATTTTTTTTCTGTTCAAATAAAATGTTTCCCAAAGGTAAAAAGTAACCCAATTGTTTTCGCTACAATGTCTGTCATCGCCTTCTATCTCTGGAACCGTAATAGGTAGACTCTTAAAATTTTCACAGAAGGTGTATAACTGTGGCCGCTATAGCAACAACTACTAAAACTTTTACGGTGTTCCGAAAGTGACGCGTTTTTCACGTATATGTGTTTATTTCTTAATCAGTAGGAGGAATAAAATTTAAATTTAAACAGGAGGTGAATTACTGTGTTCCGACAGGCACATATTTTTCAGGTATTTTGTCTTTTTGCCGCAATAGTTAGGCTCCTATTATTTTCATATAAACAATAATTACTAAAATATAAAGAGTATTCCGATAGTTATACAGTTTTCGCGAATATGATGAAAATAAAAATAAAGGATTTTTCGAGAGTGAAAAATATTTTCGAATAGTTGTAGCCTAATTTTTGAACCGGAACGGGTAGACACTTTGCACTTACGCAAATTATGTACAAATTTGTCCCTTAGAACAAATAACAAAACCAAAAATTAAAGGTTGTTTCGACAATGACTCGATTTTACATATATAACCTTATATTGACACTTAAAATTTACACATATTATATTTAACAATATCTACTGTAACAACAAAAAACGAAAATAAATTTAATAATAATGGGGTGGTCCCTTAATGTCTCAAAGTTGCGGAATTTGACTTTTTCTTCTAAACCTTGTAGGTAGACACTTGATATTTACACAGGGTATTTAGTACTATGCTCTAGTAGAAAAAATAATTAAAAATTAGAGTTCCTCATAAGACGTGAAAAAATTATAGACTTGAATTTTTAAAGTTGAACTGAACATGGTTCGAAACCGTACTTGGCTGATTTATTTTTATTAATTTCATTTTAATTGGATAATACTTTTAATTACCTCATTCCGATCTAAAATAGTCGAGATACACCATACTTTAAATACAAAGGGGTCCATAACTCCGAAACTAAGTGTACCGCCCAATTTATTCTCTTGACATTTTTGTTTAAAATTAAATTTTTATATGTACGTGTATATATTAAATTATAATTTGGAAATACATTTTTTATACAAAACAAGAATACAATTTGTCGTTTTTTCTTTAGTCAAAAAGTAGACAACACTTTAAGAAATAAAATGAAAATAATCCAAAACAAAAAACAAAAAAATGCCTCGTCAGGCTTTGTCATGCAACTTTTTCAACCCCGCTTGCCTCCCACCACTTCTTACTAACAAGAAAATAGTTGCATGAAAAAGTTGCGGCATTTATTGCAAGGTGTAAAAGTAGTCTAACACAAAATCTAGTATTTCTAATTACATATATTTCAAAAACAATTACACGTTATGAGTAATTGGATGTTCCCAATTACACATTATTAGTAGTTGTAATTGAAATCAGGGATTAAGATAAATTGAATATAGACGTAATTGTTATTGAAAAATCTTAAATGCATTTACTTGTGATTTGTAATTAACTTTTTTTTTATTGACACATTACACGTAACAATAATTGGAAATATTCAATTGCAAATTACAAGTAATTGTAATTAGGCAATAATCATTGGATGCAATTAAAAAATGTAATCTTAATTGAATAATTGATAACGGCTTCTTAGCCGTTGTAAGTCCCGCAACTTTCATGTTTTTTAGATGAACTGTTTGTTACGAGTACAAAAAAGTATTAACACCACAAAAAGTTATTTCCTAATTAACCCAACTCTACATTTCGTTAAATTTTGAATTTTATTTAAACTTTAATTTTCATTTGTTATTTTGACATTTCATTTATAAAAAAAAATAAATAATATCCAATATTTTTACCACCACTGTATTTAAAGCAATACAATGAATGACAACATAAATTTTAGTTTTGGGTTATATTTTTCTCCTTTTGCTTAGTTTCGAATAAAACTTTTTAATTCAGTTTGTTGCAATTATTAAATTTATTATTGAAGCAACTTTTGCAAAACTTTTGCAAAGTAAACAAACTATTTTTCGGTGTAGCTTACATGTTTAACATATAAACTTGCTGCCCGTACAATAAATATCAATGAAGTATGAAAAGACTACCAAAGAGGCGTACGCGACTTTTTTAGAATCAAATGCTACTAAAATTTAAAAAAAAATATAAAATATTCACATTTAAAGTCATAGTTATTATTTAAAATCTAAACAGATGTGTTTAAATAAATCTATTTCTTTTCTATTTTACAAATACCTAAGCTGTTGCTGTAGATAGTTAGCACGTCGGCTACTAAGCATGTAGGTTGGCTTGAGTCAAAGGGTTCGTATTTCAGCCGAGACAAGCCATTAACATATATTTTTCTGATGTGTATTAGTTTTTTCTTTTCCTTCTAGTAAAGGGTGTTTTTTAGAGGGGTATAGAACTTTAAGTTGGAATAAAACAACGATGGATTATTCGATTGATATGAATTTTATTTATCCGAAAGATAATCTTGTGGCATTACATTTTAAATAAGATTTCTGGCATATGACCGCCACGGCTGGCCCGGATGTAGTCCAATCTGGACGTCCAATTTTCGATGACTTTTTCCAACATTTGTGGCCTTATATCGGCAATAACACGGCGAATGTTGTCTTCCAAATGGTCAAGCTTTTGTGGCTTATCCGCATAGACCAATGACTTTACATAGCCCCACAGAAAGTAGTCCAGCGGTGTTAAATCACAAGATCTTGGAGGCCAATTCAAATGTCAAAAACGTGAAATTAGGCGGTCACCAAACGTGTCTTTCAATAAATCTGTTGTGGCACGAGCTGTGTGACATATTGCGCCATCTTGTTGAAACCACATCTCCTGGACATTATGGTTATTCAATTCAGGAATGAAAAAGTTAGTAATCATGGCTCTATACCAATCATCATTGACTGTAACGTTCTAGCCACCATCGTTTTTGAAAAAGTACGGACCAATGATTCCACCAGCCCATAAAGCGCACCAAACAGTCAGTTTTTCTGGATGTAACGGTGTTTCGACATACACTTGATGATTACCTTCACTCCAAATGCGGCAGTTTTGTTTGGTGACGTAGCCATTCAACCAGAAGTGCACTTCATCGCTAAACAAAATTCGCTTATGAAAATCGGGAACAACGGTAATCTCGTTTTGGGCACTATTTGCAAGCGTTATTCAGGCGTGAGTCTATTCATAATGAATTGCCAAACCAAACTGAGAATAAATCACTTGACAGCTGTTAAATCGGTCGCCATCTTGAAAAGTAATGCCAACTTAAATTTCTATACCTCTATAAAAAACACCCTGTATATATCAGAACACCCTCCTTTACAGGTATTACTCTATAGCACTAAATCGTTGTCGAAGAAAAATATTAATAAAAGGTATATACTGTTTCGAACCAATTTGTCTACTTAACACCAGAGATGATCTAACACTATTCTAAAAATAAATATGACGTGTAATTACAGTGTTGTTAAGTGAAAAATAAAAAACGTAAAATTATCCGGAAGTAGAATGGCAGAACGACTAGGATATTCGGAGTATTCCAATTTTAAAAAATAAGTTTTGAGATTCAGATTTCGGAACAGGGGTTCCATCCTTTTTTATTACTCAGTTTTATGATGTTAAAATAATAAATGTCAAAATAATAAAAATATTTAGAAATTCACATGAACAAAATATGGTTTCAGTGAACAAATTATAGCTGTTTTAAACAATACTCTGGTCACGATAAAGTATCATCTTACTAGTCTTCACACAACCCCGGACTAATAGAATAACACACCTACCAGCTCATCGGCTGGTAGGGCTAGTAGGAATGTCAGCATAACAGGCATCAAATAGCACGAACTTAGAGGCTATCCATTTCGTAAGATAACTATTAGAGGTCCAGAATAAAAACTTTATCGCCAAAATAACGTTTCAATTAGGTTGTCGATCTTTATCATACTGATTTTTAAAAATAAAAATTCAGTGAGTCTATCTCGAAGTTCCATTCCATTCCATGCCATTCACTGCAACGACAGTTCCTACCTCATTTCAAAAGAAATACTGGGCGATTATAATCCACAACAAATAGTAAAATTTTCTGCCTTGTTCACTATTTATATTTCCTGACTATGTCTCATTTCTAAAAAAAACATTTTTGAGTAAACAACTGGATTACGTTTTAATTTTGAATGAGACCAAATAGCAAACACCTGATCCTTGAACAAATGCTAGCTAGCAATTATAAGTACTATAGACTCCGTGATGAGAAAGAAATTCGACAATTACCAGAAATTACTAAAATCAAGAATAAAAGCTGGTGGCAGCACGTGACTCAATAAAAGAAGGATTGCCACAGTTACAATTTGGTGGCCTATAATCATTGAGGGCGAAGGGCGAAAGATGTTTATAAGAATTTAATTCTTGAACAAGCTGGATCTTCTATGGCTGTAAACCAAGATCATTATGCACAATTTTTCATGTTGTGTACGGCGAAACCCAACTGAGAACGTCGGCGTATTGACAAAGCATTGTGATCACTTCGACTTACACAAGTGATGGTTTCATCGGATCGAATATTTCATTATCATACTAATGGCTTATGTCACGTAGTGAAAAGTTAATAAACAATTTATTAATAGTTCGTTACATAGGACACTCAGAAGGACATTATGCCCATCTAAAAAATTTCCCTAAACTCTCTATATATTTGGCGAATAGAGAACTGATTTTTTAAATAAGTTTTCACAATTTGGAAGCTGGATTGTAATATGGCCAAAACTTACTGAAAATAAACGTGTAAATAAATTGCAGTGAAGAATTTAAGATCTAGTAGTTATCCCTATTGAAAGGTCATTAAAGCTACAAAAAACAACTCTTATGGGAAGTGCCACACCTACTATTTGAATTCCGTGAAGAAAATTGCTAACACAAGATTCCTCTTAGATGATATTCTATTGATCGTTGTTTCATTTCCGCCAGACCTTTTTGTCTGTATTTTTTAAATAAGTTTTGTTGGTTATTAGTTTATTGGAAGTAAATTCGAGCCTGAAAATTTTTTAAAGTTTTTAATTTTTTTACTTAAAACTTCTTTTTTATCTGTTTCCAGAATTGATGATTTGTAGATTCACTTTTAATCCTTATAGTATTGCAGTGATTTCATAAACTTAATTCAACTTTTCCCCCCTGCAGTCAAGGCTCTGTAACCATGGAGTGCAAATATAAATCACCCTTTTGTAACATTTTTCCTAACTGGCCTTCTGGGCATTTACTTTTAGTTTGTATTTCGTTATTTTCTATTAAATGTTGAATTGAATTGAATTACTCCTGCCTGCTGCTCCATTTCTTTTTTGTTGCTTTTGTTTAAACTTCCTTCAGGATAAAAACTGTTCAGACATTTCATTCGCTTTTCATTGTGTGCGCATTTGTTGTTGTTGTTTTTCGGTTTTATGTTTTGCCATTATTAGTTCTTGTTGTTGGCTATTTTGCTGGCGCTGTACAAATCTGTTGCAACTCGTACATTATTATTGCGGTTACATTGTCCGCAAAAATATCTCGTGTAGAAGAAACATCATCAATTCCCTTTGCAAAATAAAAAGCAAATAAATGCGTCTTCATACTCCTGCGCCACTTCATTTGTTGGTTTCTTGTTTTATTTGTTATTCCATACTCGAATACAACTTTGAAATAAAAATGCTTTATTATCTATCACTTGGGTAATGTTAAGTAATTATAACACTGACGAACGTGTGTCAAGTCTGACTGGTGAAAGGAGAACAGGAAAAAAAACAAAACAGTGTCCTGACAGCATGTTACACATTTATCTACAATGTAACACAGTCGTTGTAATTTTAGTCAAAGGAAACAATAATGTGTGATGGTACTTAATTTGTCAACTTGTTTAAAACAGAATTAGAACAATGAATTAATTTGAGAATTATTTTGTTTTAGAATTAGTTTTAGAAAAATCATTCCTAACAGAAGAAAAAAAAAATCTGGCGATTTGTTTCGTCAATATTGAAAGAATGACATTTAAATTAAAAAAATCACATCATTATAACTTAAATAGCAAATTCCATAGAATATTCATCATCAATCGGTAACATTTATTCGAATCCATTAGCTCCATTCAATTGCCTTTAAATTCTATATTTTAATGAAAAATGTTAATTTATTTTCTAGTTCCTCTTCTGTGCGTCTGGTGTGACCGTTTCTTTCAACCTCAAACTATTTCCAGTGAGTTTTTAATTCAATGTTTTTATTAATTAGAGTAGCAAAAATATTTATCAAATATAAATATAATTTTTTTTTTACCATCTACCTACTCGTCTATTGGAAATGTTTTACCTTTTTAACCGACTTCAAAAAAAGAAGGAGGTTATCAATTCGTCTGTGTGTTGCTTTTTTTTTTTTTTTTTTTTTTTTTTTTTTTGTATGTTTGTGCCTTCATAACTCGGTCATTTCTGAACCGATTTTAAAAATTTTTGCGCTATTAGATAGGTTATGGCTACAGATTGGTCCCATTTTAAAAGAATTTAAAAATTTTAAAAATTAAAGGGTGTCCCCATACAACATACATGTTTTTTACGTGTATTATGAACTTTATAGGTCACCAATTTAAAATTAAAAAAAAGTGCGTATCACTGTAGCTCCCAATAACAAAAAGTAATTTAAAAATAAAATTAAAAATTAAAGGGTGACCCCATAGGTGACGTAATTTTACCTTTATTCTCCTCTCTTTTGAACCGTTATAGACAAACACTTGAAAGTTGCACAGAATGTTCGTTACTATGTGTGTTATAATAAGTATAAATATTTAAAATTAGAAATTAAAGGGTGTCCCATTAGTTGGTTTATTTTGATATATATATGGCCAAACTTTTGAACCTTTATAGACAGACAGTTGAAACTCACAAAGAACTTGTATTGCTAAGTCCGCTACAATAACAAGTGTAAAATATGAATTTGGAAATTAAAGGGTGTCCCAATAGTTAAAGTAAAATTAATATATATGGCCAAACTTTTCAACTGTTATAGATAGACAGTTGAAATTTACAAAGAACCTATATTGCTTACTCCGCTATTACAACAAGTATAAAATTAGGATCTATAAATTAAAGGGTGTCCCCATTATTGATGTAATTTGACCATTATGCCTTCATCTTTGGAACCGTTATAGACAAACACTTGAAAAATAGACAGAATGTTCACTACTATGTCTGGTATAACAGCAAGTATAAATATTTAAAATTGGAAATAAAAGGGTGTCCCAATAGTTGATGTAATTTGATGTATATGGACAGAAAGTTAAAATTTAAAAAGAATCTGTATGACAATGTCCTCTTTAAAAAGTATTTATATTAAAATTTTTATTTAAAGGGTGTCCCAATAGGTGACGTCATTTAATATATATGATCCTATCTTTTAAACAGTTATTGATAAACACTTAACAATTAGACAGAATGTCCATTACTATATCTGTTATAATAAGTATAAATATTTAAAATTGTAAGTTACAGGGTGTCGCAATAGTTTATGTAATTTGATGTATATGACCAAACTTTTAAACTGTTACAGACAGACGGTTGAAATTTACAATGAACCTGTATTGCTACGACCGCTATAACTAGTATAAAATTTGAATTCGGAAATTACAGGGTGTCGCAATAGTTACCGTCTTAAAAAAACATGATTTTAAGTTTGTCTGTTTTGAAGTTGGTTTTTTTTTGCAAGAATTATTTATATTTTTTGACAATAATAATATTTCTGTGGCAAAAAGGAATAATTGCTTAAGTCGACTTAAGTTTTTTTATCATGAATAACTCATTTACATGAATGTGTTATTTATGAGAATAATTTATAAAGTCCCTACAGTCCCTTAACTGCAGTGGAAATAAATTAATAAAAACCAGCTGCAAAGACTTAAAGTCGCATTCTTCAAAAATACAGAATAAAACATAAGCAGTTTTTGCTTGTTGCCACAGATTAGTAAGTCTATTTCAAAAATATTTAAGTGAAATTTGTTATTATGGAAAATAATATTTTAACATTTTGTTTAACGTAAAAAGTCCTTTTCAACATGCTTGTTTACGTCAAGTGATCGAAAATCGATCTTCATTTTTGTACATGCGATACTTGGTACTTTCTCATTGGCATTGAATTGTCATTGGCATTATTGGAAATAATTACAATGACAATGCCAATGGTAATGAAAATGTAATCAAATTGGATAATTACTAACTACACTGGTCTGCAAAAGAATTGCTCCGTGAATATAAATATGTATGTGGAATATAGTGATCTCAACTCGTTAAACTCAAATCCGCTTTCAGTTTTCGCCTATCACGTACAAATTTTTACTTGTAAAAAATAGAGGTCTGGATTTCGACGGATTTATACGTTTTGGGGTCTCCTGGCTCCATTTTGGCTATTTTCACGATGATGTCTATGGGTGAGTGGGAGGGTGTGCCACTATTTTTGAAATTCCGTATGTGCCTTTGGTTTATAGAGATGAAGACCTGTATAAATTTTGGCATAATCGGGAAGGGGCAAGGGGTAGTTTACTTAACGCCACAAACCGAAAATAATTCATTTTTAACCTTGAACTTTTATTCTTTATGCAATATATCCATAAACATATCTGTTTCCATTGGGTATGGTAAAGTTGAGTGTAGGCCAATCCAGTTTATTTTTTATGGGCATGGCTAATATTTTCCCTTAAACATGGCGACCGCGCTAGTTTATTTCTAAATAACTCTTTAACGGATTGTTCGATTTTAATAATTGAAACACCAAAAGATGCGGAATAATATTATCCTTTAGTCAATGTTACTAACTTTATTTAATTCAGAAATTGGAGGCGAAAAAAAAATATTTTTGAATTATTTAATTGAATTCAAAAACTCGTAAATAACTTAAATCGGAAAATTTTATTCACAATTAAGTGCAGGTACCTACTTTGATAAACATTATGTAACACATTAAGATTATTTAATATAAGAATATCAAAAACTAGACGTGATAGAATCAATCTGTAAACAGAATTGGATTCATCACATAAAAGTCCATTAACAAAGTTCTTGCTCCAAACTTTTTTGTGTTTTTTTATTTAATGTTCCAATATCAGTATTTTATTAAACTAAGAATATCTCGAAAACTAGACGTAATAGAAAACATCTGTGAACAGATTTGGATTCAGCACATACAAATCCATTACACAACATGATTACACATCAAGATTCCGACTTTTTTATTTTTTGCCGACCAGTGCTATACACAAAAGATGAATAGTTAAGTACGCTGAAGTTAGTTTTTTCTCTCTAACTATTCAATAAAGTTGAAAGATTACTTTTTTAATTTTTTTTAATTTCATTTATTCATTTAGACCACTTTTACACCTTGCAATAAACGCCACAACTTTTTCATGCAACTTTTTTCTTGTTAGTAAGAGGGGTTGGAAGGCAAGCGGGGTTGACAAAGCCTGACGAGGCATTTTTTCTTTTTTGTTTTTGATTAATTTCATTTTATTTTTTTAAAGTGTTGTCTACTTTTTGACTACAGAAAAAAAAAACGACAAGTTGTATTTTTGTTTTGTATAAAAAAAATTATTTCCAAATTATAATTTAAGATATATATGTGTATATAAAAATTTAATTTTAAACAAAAATGTCACAAGAACAAATTGGGCGGTACTCTTAGTTTCGCAGTTACGGACCCCATTAAATTTGTATGTAAAGTATGGTAAATATCGACTATAGGGTAGAATGAGGTAATATGCGTGCGATTGGAAAGGTAATTAAAAGTATTATCCAAATAAAATGAAATTAATAAAAATAAATCAGCCAAATTCGAGTCAGAATCACACAAGTATGGTTTCGAACTATGTTCAGTTCAACTTTAAAAATTCAAGTCTATAATTTTTTACGTCTTATGAGGCATGCTTTAATTTTAAATTACTTTTTCTACTAGAGCATAGTACTAAATATCCTGTGTAAATATCAAGTGTTTGCCTACAAGGTTAAGAAGAGAAAGGCAAATTCCGCAACTTTGAGACATTAAGGGACCACCCCATTATTATTAAATTTATTTTCGTTTCTTGTTACTGTAGATATTGCTAAATATAATATGTGTAAATTTTAAGTGTCAATATAAGGTTATATATGTATGTAGAGAGTTTTGATAGTTGACCTGTTATAATTTATATGCTTGAATTTAGTCCGGCTTTAGGTCTTTCAATAATAAAAATAATTAATAAAAAGCCATATATTTAATATTTAATATTTTATTATTTTTATTTTTCCTTTTCCGATATTTCGGTTAACTTCGTTAACCATTTTCAAGGATTATTTTAAAAAATTTGAGCACAGCTTATTAAATCAGCAACATGTCCGTCTACCTGTTAAGCTTTTTGTCAACTGATATGTATGTAAAATCGAGTCATTATCGAAACACCCTTTAATTTTTGGTTTTGATATTTGTTCTAGGGGACAAATTTGTACATAGTTTGCGTAGGTGTAAAGTGTCTACCCGTTCCGGTTCAAAAATTAGGCTACAACTATTCGAAAATATTTGCCACTCTCGCAAAACCCTTTATTGTAGCGAAAACAATTGGGTTACTTTTTACCTTTGGGAAACATTTTAGGTGAACAAACAAATATTTTTTTTTCATTTTCATTCTTTTTGTCAGAACATAGACAAGAAAATCCTTAAAAAAAACTGTTTTTTGTGCTTGCTTGATATTTTATAATATTTTTCATTAATGTCAATTTAGTTAGATAGTACTTTTAATTACCATTCCAGTGATACTCATAATATCTCATTCCATTAAATAGTTGAGATATACAAAACTTAACATTGAAACTCTAGAGGTCCGTAACTCCAAAAGAAATTAAAATTAATTTTACAACAATATATTACTTATTTTTAAATATTTATAATGTGTGTGTGTTAATATTATATTAAGAATGTTTAATCGCTTAATCATAATAAAATACGTTTAGTTGACAATACAGTTTTTTGTTTATTTATTAATAACACAGAAAAGCATAAAAAACAAAACTTTCAAAAATAAATATTTTGAAAAAATTCAAATGTAAAAGAATACAGGGTTTCGAAGCAACTTTAAAAAAGAATAGGAAAAAAAAACTCGGCGTTTGTTGCAAGGTGTAAAAACGGTCTTAATCTAATTGAGTAGTAGAGTATAACGAACATAATCCTAGTTAACTATTCATTTGTATATTAATAAACAGTTGGATAAATTAATTTAAATATTATTCACCTTTATAGCAAATTCTTTTTCCCATGAAGAAACTCCCAAATTTTCTATCGTGAATGATTTCTACCGTAAAGTACAAGTAAATTTTACGTAAATTACACCATGAAATTGTTTCATGAAATTTCTTCAATTCTCTTTTGAATATTTGTTGTTTTTCCTTGCCTCTCTACACCTCTTGCCATCACAAAAGCGGTTTCATGCAACTGATTTCATGAAAAATGTCATCGTGTGATTTAGCTATTTGTTATTGGAATCATTCACGATAGAAAATTTGCGAGTTTAGTCATGGGAATAATTATTCGCGATAAGGGTGATTATTAATGTAGGTGGTTATCGAAGCATACCACTTCCTTAAAGGTTCCGTTTTCGACTCCCTTATTTAAATATTAAATATTATTAATTATAACTGATGAAAAAAAAAAATTGTTTCTATGTAGCTTTTAATAACTAAACAAATACAAATATTAATCCGTTTGCAATCGCACAAAAATTTACAAATTTTATATAAAATCTATACAATTTTGTAAAATTCTAAATGACACCTGTATAAACCTATTGTTTTCGCTACGATGCCTGTCCGTCCGTCCGTCTGTCACCGTCTTTTATCTCTGGAACCGTAATAGGTAGACTCTTAAAATTTTAACAGAAGTTGTATAACTGTAGCTGCTATAGCAACAAATACTAAAACCTATAGGGTGTTGTGAATGTGACGTGCGCTTATGTCTTTATTTCTTCAACTGTAGAAGGTAACCACTTAAAATTTGCAGACAGTTATTAAAACTTAGTTTGCTATATGTACAAGTATAAAAAATAAACCTAAAAATTAAAGGGTGTTTGTGACGTGAGTTGCATGTATATGACCTAAGTTTTGAACGATAATAGTTAGACTCTTGAAATTTTTATAGAAGGTGTATTACTATGGCCTCTATAACAGCATAATATTAATAGTAAAAAATAAAGGGTGCCCCAACAGTGAGGTGATTTGCATGAATATGGCCTAGTTTTTAACCATAATAGGGAGACTCTTGAAATCTCACAGATGGTGTACTACTATGACCCCAATAACAATAAAAATTAAGTGTTTTTCCGAAAGTGGAACAAGATGAACGTGAGTTCCTGCCTACTCGGCCTAACCTCACGGTGGTCTTACCACCGAGTGAAACTTAGGCGTAGACTAGCGCCCCCATTGTGTAGTATAAAAACACTTTACGATTGCCACCAATCGCTTTTTGTGTGTGATAAAGTCACAATGAGTAGCAATTTATATAATATTGCAAGCCTTTCCAATGCAAGCCTAGATCCACATTATAACCTCTTGCTTAGGAGTTTGGAGACTATCCAAACTCCGTCTGTTGAGAGTGCAACAGCACACTTGATCGACCTTGCACCTTACCTACTTAATCGATCTTAAACCACAACCACCACGTGTACCCCCGAAGGGGACCTCATCAATAACTGGTCACAGAGAGGATAGGCTCTCTGTGGGGCCACCGATTCCCGTGGTACCAGTCCTTTGGGCACTGGTCGGGCCTCAAAGAGAACCCGTGATTTTACTCACAGACCTTTTCTTCCAGATTTAGGCTCTAGGAACCCTAGCGTCTGGTGCCCCTATTTTCCCTATTTGATTTTGATGTATAACGCCTTTTTTTGAACCGTAATAGGTAGATTCTTTAAATTTTTGCAGAAGATGTTTTCCTCGGCCGCTATGATAATTACTAAAAATTAAAGGGTGTTCCAACATTGACATGTTTTTCACGTATATTTCCTTATTTTTTGAACCGCAACAGGAAGGCTTTAAATATTTTCATAGAGAGTGTATTGCCATGGCCACTATAACAATAATTACCAAAATTTAAAGGGTATTCCGATAGTGATGCGTTTTTTATAACTTTAATTCTTTAAACGAAAATTTATACAGAGTGGAAATTTAAGTTAAAAGTCTATAAAGAAGTATGAAAAATTAAACCAAAAATTAAAGGATGCTGGGATAGAGATAATTTTACTCTGATCTTATATTTGAACAGTAATAGGCTGACACTAAAAATAACATAGCTTATGATTTACAAATCAAAAATAAAATAAATAAAAACGCCATAGGCAGACACTTGATAATTACACAGATTTTTTTTTTTTCATAAATTGTTTATTGTATCTTCAATATTTTTGAACTAACAGTAATTACTCATATCTTAAGTCTAAAATAAAAATATACTTTTTAAGTCCAGCCAGTGCTAGACAAAAATAACACAGGGCAACAGCAAAAATATGCTCGAGTAACTACTATATACTTGAAATTGGAAAATTTATGTTTTTCACACATTTGAAAACCCGCTATAATGCGTATATCAAGCAAAAAACTAAAATTTTGTGAAAATGAGCGAATTCACTAAAATGTGAATAAATTCGAAAAAAATCAATCGATTTTTATGGTCGATATCTCATTTTGTTGCTATTATATGTCGCTATGCGATAAAAATATGAATCTGGAAGTTTTTTGCCGTTTTCGATTTTTTATGATTTTTTTAAAACGAAAATTTTTGCCATTTTTACGTAAAAAATATATTTTTTTCTTAAGTTTTTTATTATAACTCCGATACTATTGATCCGATTGAAACGCGATATATAGACGAATTAAAGGCTATGCAAATCTTAATTTTTCTGAATTTATTTTAATAATATCGGACTAGTAGTTTTTGAGTTATCATTAATTATTTGAAGAAACGTCTCAAAAAAATTGCAATTTAAAAAAAAAATTTTTAAAAAAAAAATCTATCCATAGAATTTAAAAATTTTACCATTTTTGTACAAAGGTATTATTATTGTGGTTTTAAGAGCACATGAAATTTTTTTTATTTTGTTGTGCTGTGTAATGTTTGTTTCACGGATTTTGCAATCATTTGCGGGTCATCCCTCTAATGTACGGCCAAGAAAAGCAGTATCTCTTCTTTTTAGTCGAATGTAACCAGGTTCATTCAGCATGTTACGCGCTAAAGGGTTTGGATGAGATTCAAGCCTCTTTAGATATGTGACTGCATGTTTCGCTATTTCTGCTTTAACTGATGGCATGTTTAGGTCTTTGTGGATGTTCGAATTTTTTATATACCAGGGAGCAGATGTAATCATACGTAGTATCTTATTTTGGCGCCTTTGAATTTTTTCTACATTGCTAGTTGAGGCAGTGCCCCATAACTGAATCCCATAACACCAAATTGGTTTGAGGATCGACTTGTACAGTAGAAGTTTACAATCTAAGCTCAGGGTAGAGTTTCTGCAAATAAGCCAATTTAGTTGTACTGCTTTTAGTTTCATTTGAGTTAACTTGAAATCAATGTGGCTTTTCCAAGTAAGGCGACGGTCAAGATGTATACCCAGGTATTTAACGTCTGAAAGCTGTGGTATCATTTGGTTATTTATGCGAAGAGGAGGGCATGAGTCCCTACGCAGTGTGAAAGTTATGTGAGTACATTTTTGCTCATTCACTTTTATTCTCCATTTTTCTAGCCATTTTTCCAAATTGAGTATGTGGTCTTGTAAAAGTTTTGATGCTTCTTGGGCACTTTCATGAATACTTAAAAAAGCTGTGTCATCTGCAAAAGTTGATGTATGCACTAGGGTGCTAATTGGCATATCTGATGTGTACAGTAAATATAAAATTGGTCCCAAAATACTACCTTGGGGAAATCCGGCAATTACACAGATAATTACACAAAAATTGATAATATAGAAATAAAAGCAAGTTTGCATGTTACCTTTATATTTTAAGGGGTAAAAGCGTTCAGTAGAGTATCCACTCGATCAATCATAGATCAATTAATCGTAGAATTTTTGGTTTAAAAATAAATTCGAACTAGACGTGTTTAGTAAACATACAGAGAAAAAAGAATACATACTCGTATGTATCACCCATGAATTTTTTATCAATCGAATATGAGTTTTTCCCCAAACTTTTTTTTATTCATTTTATTAACATCGTAATTAACAATTATGAACTTAACATGTGTGTTTTTTTTATAATTTTTACTATTTATAGTAGTGTAGTGTAGTTTATCTTGCCATGTGCCATGTGTCTAAGTATCATGTAAATCATGTTTCCGAATTCCTGATACTACGGGGATTCCTTACATGTATATATATATATATATATATATATATATATATATATATATTACATTTTGGGAATCGAACCCATAACCGCCAGATTGATAAGACTACTACTGGGAAACCTAATTCAAAATCTTTTATTTATGCTTTAGGTTTTTTCTGCGTATTGGAGGAAGAAATGAAAATATCAAGTGAAAATAATTTTCTAAGTGAAGTAAACAAATCAATAAAACATTTTTAAAAATCCTCTACAAGTTGCCATTGCTAAAATATATTATTATGAATTTTGTATGGTTGTCTTTTCAAATTTTTAAAATATGCATGATTTATTTGAGTTATTCGAGTAATTTAAAATCCTTAATCAATTAATAGACGAAAATTTCAATTGCAAAACCGATTAATTGTTTGCTCGAATAAAGTTAAAACTCGAATGGATACCCTAGCATGAGTTTTACTCGTGATTTAGGTAATTTCTAGAGTATTTCTACAAAGAATCGAAACATATTTATTAAAAACGAATGTCTTAAAAATGTAATAGTAAAAAAATAATTTACCTGTTACCGTTTGTTTATACGGTCCGAGTTTTTGCTTCTGTGTGTTTGTTGGTTAAACGCATGTTCTACTCTTAACTGAAACTCAATTAAAATCCAAATTGCTTTCAGTATAACCACGCACTTCCGTTTTTCTTTAATGGCATTTTATTAAGTGTTTTTTAAGACAAAAATGCTTGTGTTTAGCAGTAAATGATTGAACTAAAGATAAACATCGTATTAAAATACACGTTAAGAAATCTTTTGAAGTTTATGTAGTTCCTTTTGATGTGTAAAACTTGTGTATGTATTTGTAACAGTGCAGATTTAATGGTTTTACTGCTAGACAGGGAAATCCTTCTTGCACACACATGAACACACACAGACAAACATTTATAGTATAGTAATGTAAACAAAAATAGTATAGTAATTTGTAGTGAAAAAATGGAGTCTGCTTAAAGGCAGACATCATCCCTTAAAAGTAAAATTAATTTAAACCTTTTCTTCACCAACAAAATGTTCTAAAACTTTCTCGATTCCAAACGAATAAAACGTTATAGAATAAGGGGAGCAATAGATTGGTGGGGGGAAAGCATTAAAAACTGACAGGGACACATGTTAAGAATGAAATATTAAAATACCGGTTAGCAACACTTGTTAAATAACTGTAAATAAAAGAATATTTTTAACGAAAATACAAGCTCTTCGTTTTATAAACGAGCATATGTACAAAACACACACGCACAAATACATTATATACTTATAGGTGTAATTTTTCAAAACAATCAGGCCTTACCCTGCAGGAAATGTCAATAGTGAATCTGTACTGACTTACTATTGACGCAGTCACCAGTACTAGTGACTTATAATACCCCAGACAATGCTATTTACTATAGACATTTAACATGTGCATGTCATTGAAAATCCACTACTGACATTGGTACTATTGACTAGGTAGATCTTTTGGGACCATATGTAGACATTGGAACTAGTGATTCACTAGTACATTTTAGTAATTCTAGTCCACACTTTTTTTACTTTTCTAAAATAGAATGGAAATGAAAATGCATATTTTCTTAAATTTTGTGGTTTTATTAAAAAATAAATAAATGACTAAGAAGCACTAATTTATAACAGTCGTATTCTAATATAAAATCTAAAAATTTAAATGTTTCGTAAGTTAATATGAACAATTCAATAAGGTTGTTAAGATGATTATAAAAAATTTAAGTTAATTCAATAAGATTGCTAAAGTATGATTATAAATAATTTCATTTAAAATAATGTTAAAAATTAATCTTTGTTGGAAGTATCTTCTTCATTTGTTTTCCGTTTGATTTTGCTTTGTCTCGACCTATTTGTTTAAACATTTTTTTCCGCTGAAATGCTGCTCGAAGCATTTTATCCGAAAATTCACTAAAAGTTGAAATAACATTTAAATATTATAAAAAAATAATTGTCAAAATATTACATAACTTAAAACAAACTGTTTACCTATTAAAACTTTAAACACATTCGGATAATCTCTTTTTTTCCAAAGGGTCCATCTATATTGAAGCTCATAATAATGGTTTGACCAAATTCTTGGTGAATGTTACGTTCAGAATTGCCAGCAAGGAGTGACTTGATTTGCCTAATCTATTAAATATAAATCAACAATTCAATGGTTTTCAATAAATTCGTTTCAAAACAAAAAGAAATACTTACGTATGGGTCTGAATGAATGGCTAAAATAGCGTCCATTTCTTTTAATTTTTCCTCACTCGTAATTGGGAAAAATAAAGTTTGTAGCAACCGTATTTTGCTTAGCAATTCTGTCTAGCCAGAATGTCCAGTAATGTGTTATACCGTTTTTCGGCAGCGTCTGTAAAAAACAATTCTGTCACTAATCCCACAAATCTTCTACAGGGGCTACAAAATTTTCACAATTACCACATTCAATTAAAATTGTTTCGTTTTCACTTCTATTATATACATACATGTATATGTATATAAAATCGATTGCTTTTTTATCTGTCGTATATAATTCCTTTTTCGCATGATGTTTTATGCTTTTTATCACTTTTTATTACTTGAAACACAATTTATTTTGATTTTTTGAATATTTAAAATAAACGTATTTTTTGTTTGCACCTGACGTATATACATACATACATACTATGTATGTATATTTCTGACAAAAATAAAAAATAGGAAGAAGCAAATATAAAAATGTAGACAATTTGTTGACAATGTCGCCAAAGAGTCACCATAATAGTTGACAAAAGTGGTGACATGGGGACAATTGTACCCAGGTTTCCTTCAGGGTAATAAGTTCAATTTGTTTGTGTGAGTGTGTGGTATAATAGTAGTGCGTCGTAGTTGAATCTGTTTATACTAATAAAATAACAGCAACACCACAAACAAAATGTAACTAAATATCATAAAGCTGGAATATTATAACAACTAGGGTTTCTCTGTAGGTATTTCTGGTTCTGGTTCTCTATTTCCCGGGAAATCCATAAAAATATACACCCCTATTGCAAATAATTATAGATCTTCTTACTATTTATACAACCTATATCCGGAAGAAAATGGAATACAACTATCATGTATGGGCCGGCGCGCCAAAGTCTATTTTGGAGCTGCTCGATCGCGTACAAGAGAGGGTAAAGAAGATCATTGGTGAAAGTAGGGGTTCACTTGAGCTTCGACGCAATGTGGGGTGTATATCACTGTTTTATCGTTACTACAATGGTATGTGCTCGAATGAAATTAAGAAACTTGTTTTCGATACCCGCACATTTTTACGTTTAACACGCTTTTCATTTAGAGCGCATCCATTTGTGGTAATAGCCAGTGAATTAGTTCTGGCGATTTCTGCTACTTTTATTACGCGATTCAATACTCATCAATTGGGTTTGCATAAGAGAAACGCACTGTTAGCCAGAATTTTAACGAAGCCATTCTATTTTCTATTTATTTGGTTTATAAAACTATAACGTTAAAAGTATCGAGTAACTACTTTTGAGTATTGAGTACTCAAAAAAATTATCAAATACTCGGTACACGATACCCACTACTCAATACTTTTCCAGCACTACAGTGAATCGCACTACGTATTACAGGGAACTGTTTGTATGTGGAATAAACTCCCTCCAGAGGTCTTTCCTGTCACTTTCAATGTAGGAAAATTCAAATAGAATGTCAGGAACACTTGCTCCTTCCCATAACCTAATTTCCTAGTTCTGGCACAATGCATTGAATGAGTAGGGGTCATCCCCTGAGTGCTGCTCCAAAAAAAAATCGCGATTTCGATTTTAAACATTGATCATCAATGCATATAGTGAATTGATACAATATATCAATTTATTTTTTATCACGGTACGAAAATAAACAAAACGAAAGGAAACGTTTGCTTTCGTTTTGTTCTTTGTAGTGAGTAAAATATTATAGAAACATTTAGTTTTGTATTGTTTTTGGACGTAAACACAAACTCTACATTAAGTATATTAATTTAAATGTATTCAAGAAGAGAAGAAAATAATGGGAAGAAAACGTTTTAACAAAAAAACTGCTCGTAAACGTTTACTAAAGGATTTTGTCATTATGGTAGAGAACTTTTGTTTTTGAGTGATACTGTAACTTTTCCCTTTTATTCTTGCTTACTTAGACTACAATTTCAGAAATTAAATCATAAACAAAATCAAAATTCCAAAATCGAACGAACTTAATTAATCAAAAACGTTTCTGCTTTTGTATTGATCTCAATTTTACGATTGTAATGATATATCAAAGTTGGGAGATAAATAAAAACTCAATTGTTTTGTTTGCAAACTTTATCATTCATTTTGGTTTTGCTCATGTATAAAACCATAAAAAAAAAAACATTGAAAAGTTTGCATCTTTGCATAAAGCGTTTGCGAAAAGTTTTGTTTGATTACATACAATGTTTTTAAACCGTTTAAAATGTCACTATAAGCGCTATAATGTTTCTAGTTTATTGAGCATTTATAAATACTTATGCACGCCTGCATAAAAGTTAAAGTTTACTTGAAGTATACTTTATGAAAAATTTTATATGAAATTTTTTACCTATTGTAAACTTCTATAAATAATTTTTAAACAAAATTAATGTTTATCCGGTTTATTTTAATAAATAACAAACAAAATATGATTTTTTGTTAAACAATTAACTGCCTTCAGGACTCAACAGCGACGACCATTTGTCTCGAAGTTCTTTGTGTGGTGAAGTGACCGTTATATCGCTTAATTGTTCTCTTTAATATGTTCGGCTAAAAAGAAAATATCTAGACGGAAAACTCCCCAGTTCAACTGGTCCGAAACAACATGGGGTATGTTTTGGCGCATTAATACAATTAAGGATAATCCATAAATGGATTAGTCTTGACTACAAAGCAACATTTTTATACAGCCAATTTCAAAGCAATCGCTGTGCACAACTTGCAATAGCAATGAAACATTTTAAGCGAAAAATATATTCCGGGGAACCGCAGACGTATTTACAAAATATTCTCATTTCTTGGGATTCATAATTTGCCGGGAAATGAGAAACCCTATTCAGAACCACCTTTCCGCTTGCTCTTCCAAACAGAAAACTAACGAAGGAAGGTTGAAGTAGCAAGAAAACAAGAAAAGGAAATTGTGGTGTGTTTGATTGTGTGTGTGGTGTGTGCGTGTGTGTACTTGTGGGTTGTTAATGATGGGGCAAGGGTGTACAAAAGTATGCTTCAAGAGAAAATGTTTTGAAGCGGCATTAGAATAAAGAAATAAACAAGGAAAAACAAATTTCAACAGCGAAACTAAAAGTAAATCATAGAAATACCGAAAAGACACGCACAAAAATGTAAACAAGATTTTGTAAAGTGTTGTTAACTTTAACGGAAACATAAGCCTGCAGAAAATCGTTAAAATGACTTACGAGTTTAACTTTTTTCTAAATTTAAATATTTTAAATTTCTTTTAAATTTATGAATTAAATAAAACAAAGCTATAGTTGGTGCTAGTCTATTAAATATATTAAATCTGTCATCATTTATTTCGGTTGTGTTTTTAAATAATTTCAATAAAAAGTGTTATTTGGAAATACTTGTGGCATGCAAACGGCATATGGATGAAAAAATAAATGTCGCTGCTGATTTTAAAACTTATTTAACTACAACAAAAGCAAGTGGCCATATATGATACTAAGAACCGTAGTGCAAGAGTGTGTTGTTCGGTAAGTCTGATTAAGACCCGAATCGAGCTTTATTTACTGCTTGATTTTGATGAAAACGGCAACATGTTGATTCAGTACTGCAAATTCTAAAAATCAATAGTCCCCAGTAGCAGCTGACGACTACAACAACACAACTGATACCCCGGAGGTAATGACTAGCTACTACAAAAGGTTTTTTTAAGTAGTTACTAAAATGGGGTTGGCCTACTGATTGACTAGAAATTCCTTATAATATATCGCAGGGAGTACTCCATGAAAACTGATTATTAAATTTGAAGCTTCATTAGAACTATTTTCAGTTGATTCTCCCACTATTGTTACTAAGTAGAACCGCCATGGAATTGAATAACTTATTGAGTCCCTAGCAATGACAGACACTCGCAACCATCAAAAGATTTAGAGCTCTATCTAACAGATTAATATAATGACCAAAAGGGGTTAGGCAGCTGCAAGAATACTTAAAAAAATATTCATTGTGCTGTAGAATGGAAACCTCATAAGATATTTGAGAACCTGCTTTTAAGAACTTTGTATGGAAGTATGGCAAGAAATGATATTTAAAACAATATATTTATTAGCCCTTTTTAAACATGGCTTTGCCCCAAATGTACCGTCTGATACAATTAAATAGCCTAGTGATGATATCGGAACAGCACTTTCTCTAAGAATTTCGAGATGTTCAAAGAACAATTGCTGGTGTTGGTAAAACCAGTAACAAGATGCTTTTGGAGTTGTCCCGTTTAGCAATACAAATAATTATTTTTATTTCTAAAGCCCTTTTGTACTTTTAGTACTTCTCCAGAATGGAAGGCTTCTTGTTATACCGTAATAGATAAGCCAAGGAAATCATTTATACGTATAAGCCTGTTATCGAAGTTTATTAGTCGAACTATTTTATTTACATACAGATGAAATTTGAGTCAAGTTTAAGTTCGTTTTATTCTCTCTAAGAAATAATAATTTTATTTAAAAATGAGAAAATTTAATTTTAGACAATAGGAGAATGGAATGCATTTACTAGACTGCTACGTCCATCATCAGCGTTCTTTGTATCTATCAACTTTGGGTAGTGTTTTAAACATTATCTATTTAACCAACCAAACTCAGATAAAGGAATACGAGAAAATCGCATTCAACCATCTATCGTCAGTTGGTGAGAACAAAATTTTGGTTTGATGCTATATTAGTATCAACTAAAGATTAATGTTGGGAGAAAACAAATAAACAAAAATTAGCTTCCACTGCTAACCGCAGGTTGGCTGAAGCAACACAAATATAAGATGGTAAATATTAAATTAAAAAATATCAAAGAAGAGGGAAGCTTTGGGTAGTGGTAGATAACGAAACTTAATTAGACAACATAATGTGTCCCTCTGTCAACTACTTTACTCATCACGGTGACAAACTATGTCAGCTAATAGGAAATCATGCGGATAGAATAATCTTTCTGTCCGATTGTCTCTTTTCCGTTGTGGGTACCACACGTTTCTTAAACTTATTGAAGTTAGCCATGATATAAACAAACCAATCCGCTTTATATGAGGTTTTATTGCCCATGATTTGAATCTTCACACAGGTAAATCTGTATTACGACTGGAGTTAGACTGATATCCATTGTCCGCATGACTAGTCACCAACCTTACTAGGAGCCTGCATTCGGTCGTCATCGGGAAATAAGAAATAATTGTAAAAACTGGTGCTTGTGTTCATTAGATAAAACAACTAATAAAGTAGTGCTGCTGTTATTAAAGGCAAGCCATCAACCAATTCATATGTGACTCAAATCTCCCGAGGATCAAGAATTAAGGACGGCTAAATGGTCTAAACAAATAAGTTTTACGACTGGGTCTAGGTTTAAAGTTTTTGACACATTTAAAATGAAAACATTTAACTTAAGCGTTTTTAGCTATAAATCTATTTTTTATAAAGTTAAGTTTTTGACAGAATTTTGTGAAAAATTTGACCTAAAAAGGAAATAATAAATTAATAAAAGCTAAATTGGCATTTCAGCTATTTTCCACGGATGATACATATATGTATGTATGGATTTGTTATTTATTTTCTGTCATTGTCATTGTTTTCTTTTTTATTCTGTTTATGTTACATCCATCCAATGAGTACTTAAATGTTTCAAAGAGTGAGTATAAGAGAAGTTCACCTTAAGAGAACTGAAAATATGTATATAGATGATGATTATAATCAAATAGTTGCCCTGATGATAGGAAACCAACTACGTGAGTTCCAAGTGAACTAGTAGACAAGATTCTATAATTTCATTTTGATTAAAATACACATGTTGTTGTTTTAGTTTCTATTGCTGTTGCTGTTTACTTTCCAATATCGCATGCGCTAGTTATCGCAGATAAACCGATAAATTATAAAAAGTAGCATGCGGCAAGTATCGCATAAAACATTGGGAAATGCATTGAAAAATGGAATAAAAAAAAACTTTCTTCGACAAAACGTAAAGTTATTTTGTGGATAGAAAGGGAATGTGTATGTATGTATGCGAAGGGGGGGTTGGAAAACGATAAAAACAACAACAACAAGAATAGCAGCAAAACAGAAGGTTTTCTAGCAACTATTGAGTACAATGTTTGGCAAAGTTGCGAGCAGCATCCAGTTGGGAAACGCAAGTCCACTAGAAAATAACTGTTAAATAAAGATACCGTTATTTAACAAGAAAACAAAAACAGTTGATTTTTTTCTATTTTGTTTTCTAAAAAGTGAACCCCAAAAAAAGAAATATAAAAGAAATACAAGCAAGGTTTTATTTATGAAATAAAAAGAAGGAAATTCACAAAAATGATTTAAAATTGTATAAATATTACAAAAGATGTGTTTTCTTATAAAAAAATCTTAAAGAAAATTAAACAAAAAAATAAAAAAAAATATACGTCAGTTGTTTTGTGAAAAAATGCCACCCCTAAAATACTCGTAGAATAAAAAAGAAGAAAAGAAAAGTGAAAAGTATTTTTTATTTATTTTTGTTATTAAACTTATTTTCGAAAAAATAATTTTAAATTTTATATTATAACCTTTAAATATTTTTTGAAGTAATTTATTGAACATTGTTCCACATTTAAGTAGATTTGTACTCGCACACACTCTAAAAAGGTCTAATAAATTAAAGTTATTGTTGTTGGTTTGATTTTATGTTAAAGGTGAAAGGTTTTTTTTTTCTCAATTAGTAACTTTTTCACCTTTATTTCTACATTTCCTTAGCCTATATATCCGTTAGCCTGTTTTACGTTTCTTGCGTGTTCCTCTCTATTTCGACTGGGGGAACACGAAAGGGCAAAATTAATTGTTTTGCTTGTGGACTAGAAGAGTTTGTAACAGAAAACTTTATTTTTAACAAGTTCTAAAAAAAATATTGAAGAAAAGTTCATATGCGAGGGTTGGTTCAAAATGAGTTGCTTAAAGGTTTGAATAAATAAGAAAAATCTTTAACTGAAATTATATGCGCGAGGTGGACTCACTGGGATTGACGGGTTAAAAAAGCTTGTTATTCGTAGTTTAAATCATTTTAATTATGATTTCTCATGTGAGTTGATGAGTTATTTTAAAAATGTGTTTTACGTATTTTGAAAAAATTCACAAACAAATTTTTTTCACCAATTAAAGGTTCTAATAACTTTTAAAGTTCAATTAATTTTTTAATTGATTCAAATATATATTTGTTTAAATTACACAATTAGTTGAATGAATTAATTATATAATTAATTTTAATCTGAACCTTAAATTGGTGAAAATATTTTTTTATTCTGGTGCCATATTCTGTAATTCTCGTAGCTAAAGCTATCGCTAAAATTCTAAAAAATTCATTAAAAATTACATATTTTAACATTTTTAGTTTTAAATACTCATTTTAAGGACATAAAAGGTGCATTTAAAACTAAAAATGTCAAAATATGCAAGATTACATTTATTTTTTAATTCATTTTTAGAATTTTAGCGATAGTTTTAGCTATGAGATTTACAAAACATGCATGGCACCTGTGTAATTTTGCTTAAACGCTCCCTGGTACCCAAATGCTTTGCGAATTGTCCTAGGAAAGTTGGTATTTTTTCAATTATTCTAGCATTGAAAATTTCATCAAAAACTGTTGTTTTCTGGGTATGGCTAACAACTGTCCGACTTATAATTTTTTGTAATATGGTTTAGTATATTTTATCAGAGCTAGATGATGATACTCAACGTCTTCTTCGAAAAAGTTTTTTTTATGAGGAATGAACTCAACTCTTGGGAATTGTTTGTAACTTGAATTCGAGATTTCATTGCGGTATCTTTTAAAATGAACATGCACTTTATCGAACAAAGAGTTCTTTTTACTTTCTTTTCATGAAAAAATCGAGGTCGGGATTTCGACAGATTTATACGTTTGGACAAAATGAAATTTAGTATGTTTCTTTGGTATTTAGAGATGAGGGAGGGGGCAAGGAGTAGTTTCCTTACCCCTAAAGTTTGTAGACGCTCTACAGGTCATAGCTTATGACATATTAAAACGAAATTTAAAATGTGCTTTTAGTATACGGAGATAAAGAATTGTGTAAATTTTATGCATAATCGAGAAAGGACAGGGGGTAGTTTACTTATTCCCAATTTTTTTAAACGCTTTACAGGTCATACCGTATGACATATCAAAATGAAATTCTGTATGTGCCTTTGGTTTATGGAGATGAATAGCTGTATAAATTTTGGGCATAATCGAGAAGGGGCAAGGGGTAGTTTTATATAATAATTAATTTTTCGATTCGAATATACTTTGAACTTATATTCTTTATGTAATATATCCATAAAAATATCTGTTTCCATGGATGGATGGTAAAGTTGAGTGTAGACCACTCCAGATTTTTTTAATAATTTTTAATAATTTTATTTTTGTGTGTGTGTGTGTTTTTTTTTTAAGATAATATTTTTATGTTTGGACCTAAAAAAATTTATAAGCTAAAATGCCAAATTTTGCTTAAAGGTTAATATGACGTAAGTCGTAAGAGATACTTCTCTTTTGAAGCCTATAACCTCTTTAATTTTAACGAAAATGAAAAAAGTTAATTTCGTAAGCAGAATTTTTAATGAAAAAAAAAAAAAAAAAACATCTATAGGCAACATAATTTAAATGGGTAAAAAGTAGTTTACTAACTTTGCTTGCAGTCGTACCAGCGCAGATGAAGCTTTCAGGTTACCCAAAAGAAGCAGTCACTTCAGAAATGGTCGATAAAAAAACGAATGATATTGGAGGAACAAAGAATAAGAGAGCCTGAAATGGCTAAGACTGTAGGCATTTTAACCAAGCTAGTATATAACAATTTTCATGAATATTTTGGTATGAAAACCATTCCGAGCGATGAGTGCCGCTATGTTTACACTCCTTAAGAGTTATCTTGTGACCACAGGAGTATTTGGCAAAGTTTAGGCGTAGGTCAAACATGTTTTTGCACCGTTTTGGAAATGTGGACGAAAAATTTACTCAACACACCAAAAACCAAAAAAAAAAAAAATAATTAAAACAATGTGTTTTTTTTTTGGGTGAACGTGCACCCGAGATTGCTAAGGTGGGTCTCTGGGCTTACAAGAGCATGATTAATTCGACTAACTTGAAATTAGTAAAATGATTACTGGCGAATATTAATCAGAGCTTTAAAATTTATTCGTAATTTTTTTGGATCCTTCTTTCCGCAAAAATATCTTTATTTCCACGAGAAAGTGGAGAAAAATCAGTGAAAGTAAGCAGTTATTTTAGTAAGGATGAGACCCTTTATATAAAGTAAAGTAAGGGTCTTTGGTGTGGATTGCTTTCAAATCAAAATCGAACACAATATCGCAAGGTTGTTGAAGAAGTGGCGGGCACAGCTAGTTAGAGAATAAAATTCAAGGATTAATTGTTAAATAAATTTTGACGCCAATTTAAGACAGGTGAAATTATTATGAAATAACGTAAATAAAGAACATTTTAAGTTCGCCTACGTAAAGTGAAATAGAAAGAAGGAAGAAAATAGATTCATTGGAAATTACACTATTGACATACATACACATACTCACATATACTCGTTCACACAAATACAAAACGCAGCACACAATACGAAAGAGTTTTTAACATTTATGTTACAATTCTGTTGCTATTGTTTCTAGTTTTTTTGTTTTATTTTATTTTATTCTTTTTTTTTTTTTTGTTACAAAGAGTTGTAACATTTCATAGATTGAATGGCATTCATCAAGAATTACAAAAAAAAAACAGTACGACTTCGTAACGCAAGTGGTTGAAAAAGGAAAACTAGAGCAAAAAAAAAATACAAATAAATGAAAAGTAATGGGATTTCTTGCCTTAGGTGACGATGGAGTAATGTGTGAAGTAGAGGGGTTTCCTCAATTATTGTATCTACTTTTCATTTTGCGTTCTGTTGTTTCTTTTTTTAACGGATGAGCAATTGTGTGCATGAGTATGTTAAATGCTTTCTTCTTAAAACAACATTCGCATTCGTTGCTTTCTATCCGCTGCTTATGTCAAATTTTGTTATGTATGTGACTTACTTTTATTTGAGTTTCTTTTGCTTCATTTTTAAGTTTCTTATTCTTTTTTTGTCTCTTTAAAAGATTTTTCATAACTGTTCATAACTTTGCTAAATAAATTTTCATGCTATCTATTGCAGTTTTTGTTTTGGCCATAATTTTCGTTTAGCTGCGTCCAAAAAAAGAAAATATTATTTTGTACTCTTAACTCGTACTCTTTTAAACGGAGTTTGCTCTTTTATCTGTCATCTTTAAAACATCTCTTTCTCTCTTATTAAGGAACTCTCCAAATTTTCGTGTCCTCTAATTACTAATTTCCGCTTAATTTCTCTCCTATAGGGAAACTCTCTAAAACATGATGCTTTAACTAGGCGCCTTAACATATGCTTTTCATTTAGTTTTCTACACCAAACTTTTCTTTAGTTTGTTTTTATTATGATGTTTTCATTTGCTCAACCTTTTTTCCCGCCTTTGTTTTTATCTAGTGTACATGTGTACCCTTAAACACATACATAGGTGCTTTCAGACACATTTACATATTAAGTCTAAGAATTCTTCAGGTTTTCTAGCCGTTTTGTTGTCATTTTTCATTTTTTTTTTCGTTTGTTAGACAATAACGATTATATTTATTATCCTTTTGACTTTGACATTAATACGTGTCTATGTTTGTGTTGTACTTGGCCACATGTAGTCAAGTATGTTTCATGGCTTAGTTCATGCTGTTGTTGTTCTAAATAATTAATGCATAATTAATTTGCTGTTGCTTATTCAGTAAATGTGAAATAAATGAATAACTTTTCTTGCTGTAGTTATAATTAGATAATTTATAAGTTTTTTTTTTTTTAAACGGAGGTCTGCAATAAACACAACTGGATGAACGACGAATTTTTCGTTACGAATATTCGACGAAAAAAAAAAATAAAATACATTTGTTTATGAAAATGAACACAATCAGTGTTCGACGAAATTCGTCGTGCGTAACGAAATCTGTGATTGGTTTATATCTATTTCATATACAGACGAACGACGACTATATTGGTGCAGAGTGCCCGTTTTCATTTTAAAATTATTAAGTTTTTTAATAAATAATGGTATAAACACAGCTGGGACTAACGACGAAATTCGCTCAGTACTATGAATTGACAAAAAAAAAAAAAAATTCGTTGCGTTAATTCGTCGACTATAACACATTGGGACAAACACACTTTTAAGAAGTGGGAATACTTATACAGATCTCTGTTTTGCTATATATATTTTTATATCCTTTCACGACAGATATATATTACTTCCTCGATGATTGTTTCATTTTTATCCATTTTTATTCAAATTCTTATAAAATTTCACAAATAAAATAATTTATAAATAAATTTTTGATAAAAATTATTGATAGTGTGACCATATTTCAATAGAAAAAAACACAAATTGAAAGAAGAAATATCTAGTTAAAATAAATTTAAAATAAAATTCTACAATTAAAAAAATTTTGTTTTAATTGTAGGCTATAATTATGTTGTAGGCTATTAAAAAAACAATTTTTTATCTTTATTAACTAAATAAAAAATTTAAAAGAAAAATGGGCACTCTGCAACAATTTGGTCGTCGTACGTCAGTATAAGAATTCAGAGTATCGACGAATTTCGTCGACACACTGATTGTGTGCATTTTCATAAACACCACGACGAATATTAGGAACGAAAAATTCGTTTTTCGTTTCAGTTGTGTTTATAGCATAAAGCTAGTTTTTATAATGTAAATAATTGTTTTCTTCTTTATTTATAGCATACAATTCAAATAAATTTTTTTTCTTTTCGATAATTTTGTTTTAAATTTATTTTGTGTTAATATTTTTACTCTTTTAGTTCACGTTTTTTTTTTCTTTTTAAATATGGTCATACTATCGGCTGCTAAATGTAAACAAAAATGTCTTTATAAATTAAGTAATTTATACAATTTGGTGTAATTTTATCATAATTTATATAAAAATAGATAAAGATTATGACCAAGTGAAAAACAATAAATGTTGATAAACTCTGGTACCAAAGAATATAAAAAAATCCAAAGAAAACCACAGATCTGGCAAAGATTCGCCACTTCTTTGAATTCTGTTCGTACTCATTGTATTACAGTTGACGAATTTACGTAACGAATTTTTGTCGACGAATTCGTTGCACTGTGCTAAGTTCTTCCCAGATGTGTTTTTACCATTAAGTTCTATATTTAATATTGGGTGACAAATAGAAAATAAACAAATTCGTTAAATTCGATTAAGTTTCATTTGTTATTAATTTTTGATTATTTAGCTGCAAGTAAAGACCTCAATACCTTCTTGGTTATATTCGCCATCCTTATGGGCTGCTATAGTCGTAAAACTGTCTTGAGATGACAAGCTTTGAAAATCGAACTTGTGCAAGTTTTATGAGGATAGGTAGTAGCGGGAACATAAAACTTTATAAGGCATAATACTTGAAGCAAGGGATCCTCTGAAACTATAGACTGACCAAATTGACACAACTGAAACCAGAATATTCTTAGATTACTAGTACCACCTTACGTGTCAGGGTGACTCTATAGGCTAGCACCTTGGTAGGCTAGTAGCTAGTCTATCACTCCAGGGTTGTGGGTTTGATTTCCACCAAAGGCTCTGGTATTTTCCACTACAAGTTGGCAGGAAGACCAAGAAGTAGTTTGGATATAATCTGGGTGCCTACAAACGGTTAACTGCGTTAATGGCAGCTCACGAAAACTTTCAGTTTTATGTGGCTAAATTAGCAATTAAAACAATAATAAATATACGATCAACAGGAATTACCTTTGATAGAATACCTCTATTTGTGTGATCAATTATAATTTAAATCAAAATTATACAGCTTTCGTACTTTTATTATATTTACCAGTATTAGTTGGGGTTCATTTTGAAATCGAGGTAAGACGATACTTGAAGACTATGAATGGAAAATGCTAAGACGACAGAGGACATTTTGTGTGGGTGTCTAGCAGACTGGCTGCTAGAGACAGCATGAGACAATAAAAGTAAGGTAGTCGTTAGTTCGAAAAGGAACCTATTAAGGTAGTGTTCTGCTACATTAAAAAAAATTGTTTTAAACTAGCTGTACCCGCCACTTCGTCCTTCAATATTTTGTTCGACTTTGCTTTGAAACTAATCCACACCAAAGACCCTTACGATTTTGGTTTTTTTAAGAGAAGTAACACTTAGGCAATTAATGCCTATATTAACTGTGTTATTCCTTTAGAAAGGGATAGTAGTAGATAAGACAGATGGTTAGTGCGATAGTAAAGCTTCGAAAGCGCTTCTGGTGTTCTTTTGAATACCTTGTTTGAAGCGAATTTGTTTGAAGCTTACATAGCCAATTTATAATTATTTTACTTCGCCGGCGATTTAGTACTATGTGGTAATACTGTCGTTTTTTGTTCCGCCTTAAGATATGCTACATATCAGTTTATGTATTTTTTTTTTTAGTTTATAAAAAGTAAAGTATTCATATCCGGTTAGTTCAACTGCGTACTTTCACTGCTTTTTCTCCACTTTCTAAGATATTTTTGCGTAAAAAGGTATCCTATATTGGGACCAGGATACTTAGATACCTCCTCACAACATTTTGTTAAAATCCATCCAGTAGTTTTTACGTGATGCGAACGTCAATGAAAAGCAGACAGACAGACGGAAGTGAGTTACTATTTTATTATATATAATATAGAATAGATATAGATATAGATTACCAGTCTGAAACCAAAAACCATTGAGGAACAAAGGATGTCGTAAAGGGACCCATAAAGTTAGTGGTCTGCCTCGATATACCCCTAGAAAATATAAGATAAGGTAGAGCTACTAACGATGCTCTTAATCACCTACAGTCTGTCAAAATTAAAATTTTACGCTATTAATGTGCATACAAATGTGCACACCTGAGACCTTTGAAAATAAATAATTTTGTTTTGAATTTCAATTTCATTATAACAAAATAAATTGTTGTAATCGAATGAGTAGCGTTGGATATAAAACGTTTGTTTAGATCTCAAAAAGAAAGCCACCTATTGGGTCCCATTTACCAAGTCTGTAACCAAGGGTACAAACAAACAAAATTTCATGCATTCGCTTGGGCAGTGAAATGGAGAACACTGGAAGACGTAGTTTTTATACATAAATTATCTTTTTTTCCTTTTCCACCCATAACCAATTACATATCTTAGACAGACTTTCAGTCATTCTTTTCATACACACTGTGCAACAAATCAAAACTTTTCAAAAATAGACGGACTTGACAGTATAGGTTCGATTCTCTTACCTATATTCAGTTAAACGTTTTTGGTGACCAATTTTTATTTATGGGCCTCGAAAGATTCTAAAAATCAGTGGGCATTTCAAAAAAGGTGTCATCAGTTTTTGTGCAATATCTCATTCATACTATCTGATTGTTTGGCAATAACTTAGCCTTGGACTCGTTTAATAAATTCTACATACATTTTATCTAAAAAAATAAAATATTTTTTGTTGTGTCTATATATAATTTATATTTGGGCTCTTAAGGTCAAGTTTTCTTGCAAGATATAAATTATATATAGACACAACAAAATTTACAGAAAAAATAAAAGATCGCAAAATGAATTAAAGAACAACATAATTTATTCCGTTTTTTTTATAAGAAAATTAAAAATATTTTTTTACTTTTTCAGCAAAACTTACAGGAAATCATAAATTTTCACTAACAATATTGTAGCCCCTGTAAAACTGAACAACTTTTGTAAACATACAAGCATAGGTTGCTATTTAAAAGTCCCTGTAAGTTATAAGATTTAAATTTTTGTTGACATAAAATTAGTAGAACTTATTCAACGAATCCTCGGCTTCATTATTGCCAAACAAATTAATGCGCTATCACCAAGTATGAATGAGATATTAGACTAAAACTGATGACACCTTTTTTGAAGGCGCCCCTAAATTGCACAATTTTTGAGGCCCATAATTAAAAATTGGTCATCAATTTCGCCGAACCGATTAAAAGGTTTTACTACCCTTTGGTAGTAGAATCAAAACTATACTGTCAAGTCCGTCTATTTTTTCACTGTTGAATAAATATGATTTGGGATGTTTCAACGTTTCTGAAACATTCTGGAATGTTGTAAAAAGCTCTGGAATATTCTAGACTATTCTAGAGACCAAAGTTTCCGGACTCTATATCTGTAAAAGGCACGATGTCCAGGAAAAACAGAAGCTTTCTGCAAGACTCGGGAATGAATAACTACCACATCACATTAATGTACGCTGCAACAACATGTAAGATTGTACCAGAAGAGTATATTGCAGCATCAGACCATTTGCCTGATTTTCTATTCCATTCATAACCCTGTCCTGTGCAATGAAAAAATAACAATAACAGTAATGTGTTTGTATTCATTCCATTCAGTGACCATTTGAATCGAACACTGAACGCCGCTAATATAAAGAAAAAAAAAATTGTTTTCTATCCCATTCAAACCTTGCTTTAATTCTATTAAGTTTCCTTTTTAACAGACCTGTTTCTCTGATTCTATGAGGTGTAAGCGGTTGTTAAAAACATTCAAAATTTTCACTGCTAAATGTTTACTTTTTTTTTGGAAAACTTCACACACATACAAATACTTTCTTTGAGGTAAATATAAAAGCTTCTGTTTCAAAAGTGCACAGATGTTTTTGCCCTCAATCCACTAGTAACTCAACTTTTTGATTTGTTTGTCTATAGAACACTTTGAAACAGACGTTTTGTCAGAAATCTTTTAATTACATTAATCCCCTACCCCGTATGTTCTAACCTTATAATATTTGCACAAATATTACTTAAAGGGCTTTAATTTGATTTTGTTTTTACGTTGTGATTTCTCTGGTGCATAAATGGGATTAACTCTTATTTACTTGGCACTTGAATGAACCATATTCAAATAGAATTGCAAAAGCTCATAAATAATTTAAATATCCTAATTAAATGGGCAAAAAATAGGCATAAACATAAATACAAAATACAAAATACACATCAGAGTTAAGTTCTACTGCAATATGACTAAAACAGACATCATAATCAGAGATGGAAAATGATCATTTTAAATTACAGTAACTTCATTTTGAATTACAGTAACTCAGAGCTTATTGAATACAGAAGATACACTCTACCTTCAGGACTGGACACCAAAGAATCTAACAGGAATTTAAAAAAGAATAAGATGTCGGGTGGTACGACTCGCACTTGTCGGATTTTAGTTATTCAAAAGAGAACATGTTTCCAAGCGCATGATGGAAACTATTATATTTGCTAATGAATCGAAATTCGGCATAATAGGCTTGATGTCATATTACTTGTAAGCGGAAACCGAATACTCAGCTTTAGAAAAAATAATAAATAAAACAGTGAAATATGGAGATTCCAGTATTATTGTATGGGCCTGTATGCCAGTTCCTTTTGTTGGAAAGTTGGCATTTAATAAATTTTAAGTACCTTCAGATCCATAAGGATAATGCAGGGTACAGTCCCATTGTCAGGATAATTTCCTTCTGTTTTTTACCCTCATTTACTTACATTTACTCATTTTAGCAGCCAACGGATTCTTTGGCTTTGCAGTCTCGTTCAATGACAAACTATGTGCTCTTCAGATACTAACTCTTACATATCCTAAGAATATCCTTTAAAATTCCGGAATGCCATTCTTCCACAAACTGTTCCTAGAACTCACTGAATAATTACGAATTATTACCCCAGTAAAAACTATAACAACTTTACTGCAGATTCCTAGAATTACGTTAGTTCTTGATAGAATGCAGTCGTGCATCCTATCTATTTCGCCAGTACTGCTCAGTTATAAATAGAAATACCTATAGAGGTCCCTATAGTAGTATCTAAGCGGTGGCTGCACCGCTCTATCCTACGTCTCAAAATTCATGAGTAGTAAATGCAGAATTATGTCCAAGGCCGCCTGCGGTGTACTCATGGCACATAGTAATGTTAGTAAGATTGACGGTTTGTCAGGTTGTGGTCTTCATCCCTAGTTCCTACCTATGGAATTTTTGCAATAACAGTAGGCATTGAAGCCCTTTTTAGACTTTCCTGTGTCTTTCTCTTCTAAGGTAATTTCTTTTCGAGGTAAAACAACTAGATACTTTGCCTCCTCTGACAGTTTTAATCTCACGACTCCCAGATTAGGTAGTCTGAAATACTCTATCTAAGGGTAAGCTTGGCAGATCTACTTGTATAGCTGCAAACATTTTAGGAATCCATTACAATTTATATCTTGTGATTTTTAGCAACTTTCTTTTTGGCAAAACTGTTTTAGGCAGCTTAAAGTGGTTTTACACGCCGTGTAGTTGTCATATGACCATGTGTAAATTCTATATACGTCGTGTGAACCCTTTGAAACATATGACATTTTTCATTTAGAACGTCTTCTATTTGATGTGACAAAGCATCTGACATCCTGTAAAGCCAACTTGTTATTTAAGAATTTTTGTGGTACCAAAGGCACAAAAAAGGAGCAGAAGCACTAGGTTTGCATCCTTGCATCAGCTGTGGTTGGCAATATAAAACTGTGTGGCGGCAAAATTATATATTATAGGTTATGTCAGATGTAATTACACATGTACGTTTGAATGCAAAAATGATGAACCGTATGTTAAATGGCTATTTTGACAAAGACATGAAATTACATATGGGTTATTTAACTGACAAGTCATATGACAAATACACGTCGAGTAAAACCACTTTTAGCTGTTTTCGTGTAACATGTCACTGTTAAACATGTTCATTTTAATCTATAATTTAACCATGAATAGACTTAAACGAACAACGCTTGCAGATTATTGAATTTTGTTATCAAAATGCATTTCATCCATTTTATGGTCAGTTTGGGCCTTGGCTGATATGTGGTTGCCACATGCCATACTGCACGCTAAGCAAAAGCGAGTTGGTGAACAGTTTATTTTACGTTTGGGCCAGCCAATTGACGGCCTAGATCGTGATATTTAACGCCTTTAGACTATTTTTGTGGGGCTATGTTGATGCTCTTGCCTATAGCGACAAGCCCGCAATGGTTGAGGCCCTAGAAGCCAATATTAAAGAATTTATTCGTGAGAAACCGTAGGGTATGTTGGAGAGAGTATGACAAAATTAGACCCACCTTAGGAATCATTTGAGGCGAATTCGCGTTCAACATTTACATGAAAATATCCTTATATATTGTATTATATAGATCGTTTTATCGACCCGAATAAAGATTTCAACATTCACTGAATTTAATGAGTGAATAATGTACTAAAAATGAGAGAATATTGCCAAAAACAAATAAATCAAAAATATAATGATTTTTTTAGGGTGCAAATTTATTCAAGGAATGCCGAATAAGGCATTACTTTCTCCATGTGTCTATACTAAAAAATTACCTTTTTTATATTACATAAGAAATAATAGATATTTTGATGGATATATAACATAAATAATAAAAGTTCAAAGTATATTCGAATCGAAAAATTAATTATTTTCGGTTTGGGGTATTAAGTAATCTACCCCTTGCCCCTTCCCGATTATGCCCAAAATTTACACAAGTCTTTATCTTCATATACCAAAGGCACACATACTAAATTTTGTTTTAATATGTCATGCGGTATGAACTGTAGAGCGTCCACAAAATTTGGGGGTAAGGAAACTACCCCTTGCCCTCTCCCGATTATGCCGAAAAACTATACAGCTCTTCATCTCCATGTACCAAAAGCACATACTTAATTTCATTTTGATATGTCAAACGGTATAATCGCCAGAAAAATAGTGGCATACACACCCACCCACAGACATCATCATCTCGAAAATAGCCAAAATGGACTAAGACCTTAAAACGTATAAATCCGTCGGAATCCCGACCACTATTTTTTTTTCATGATTACTATACCTTACCTTATACTACGTATGGTAAAGTAAAAACTCATTGTAAAGTAAAAAACCGTCTTTACTAGTCATCAAATTGAACAAAACATAAACATGACGCCGGCAGAGCAACGGAATTTGCGCTGTTCGCAAATACTACTGTCAACCTAAAATGCTACAACAACGTCATTGTCCTGTTATAAAATAGTTTTTATAACAAATGTCTTAACAACCATGTTAAAACTTGGAAATAACATTAACATGGGCAGTCTAAATTTAATACTAACATGATGTTAGTGTTAATGTTTATCATTTTATGTCTAATGTAGACTGGGAGTAATGTATTTTTAGGGCAAATAATTTTTAAAATTGAAAGGGAATACAAAGTTTTATTATACACAGTGGCACTTAATATTTTTAAAAATAGTGAGGAAATAAAATTTCTATATCGATATCCATCCCTGATCATAATGCATCTGCTATCCAATAAGACTGATAAGAGTATAGAATAAAGGACATTGAATAGAATATTATAGTTAAACAAGTATGAAAAATTACATGTAATTAACACTCAAAAGTAAAAAGCACTTTTTTATCACAGTTTTTTGGCATCAGTTTCCCGTAGTTCGCTTTAGTTCTTTCCCACCTCTACAACTAATTCTTTTTTATTATCCTTATAATGCCTTTTTCCAAAAACAACAAAAACAAAACTATCAAACAGCATGTTTATTTGTTGCTCCATAGCCGAGGCAAAAACAACACTAACTGCTGTGCAGTCGACACCATAAAATTAAATTGAAGTAAAATCTACGAACTCAACCCAACCTCCCACTCAACCATTACGTTTAGTTATTTCAGCGGCTGAGGCTGGGGATGTTTCTGAATCATCGTAAATTTCTTCAACGTTTCAAAAAAAAAAAAAAAAAATCCCCAAAAGCCCGGTTAAGGAATAGTGTTGTTTTTTAAGTTCGTGTTTTTGCATAAAAACAACGAAAACTGTAGATAGAAAAACAAACAACCGACAACCAATTCAACACGACATTGAAAACATGGTTGGATGTACAAGACCAAGGATGCAGTCAATAATACAAAAAATTATATCTCGTGTGTGTGTGCGTTTATGTGAGAGTGTGCGAATTTTGGATTTTATGCTAAATGAATAAAAACTGAAACGAAAGCTTAATACAATAACAATTCACATGATGTCAGTTTATAATCGCATTCAACGTGGTCTCCACAAACAAACACACACACAAGTATTTTAACCTTAAATGCTGATTTTCGCAGCAGCAGAGGCGGCTGTATCAGACAAAATAAATATGACTAGAGACGGATAAGTTAAGTTGACTATAGATGAGATGGTTGGTTGGTTAGTTGGTTGGTTGTGTAAAGAAGGGAATGCAGAGGTTGCATAAAGTTGAATTTTCGGCTGCATTTAGTTCCAGTCGAAAGCTTTAGTAATGATTGTGTGTTTGTTTTCCATTTCAATGTGGCCTCTGCTTTTTTTGTTGGTATCTGTGCATGTGCGTATGTGTGTGTGTGTGAAGATTTTTTGATGTATAGTGAATGTCTGGTTGCTTGGCTGGCTGTCTGCCAAACCTACAGACAGACTAATGTGTCTCCATTTTATTACTATAGTAGTAGAACACAACACTAAATCTTTGTTTGATTTTACTGAATCTATAAACAGAGATGCACAACAGTGTACTTTTTGCAGCAGATTTGCGTTTTTTTTTTTAATCAGAAATTTGATTAAGGTTATAAAAAGTATAAAGAAAAATTCTTTAAAAAAATTTTAGGCAAATATGTGCTATATATATTACAGTACGAGCTCGGTTTGCGCAACCTAAAAGAAATCGGGGTTGGTGCTTTTACCGAAAAGTTGCAATAACCGACCATTAAAAATTTAATATAAAAACATTTTTTAACATACACAGAAAAAAGTTTTTGCATCAATTAAAGTTTTAAATTAAAATTCAATTAATTTTTTAATTCATTCAAATATATCTTTGTTTAAAACTGAATAAAAAAATTTCTAATTAAAAAAATAATTGAATCAATTAATTATTTAAAAAAATTTATTCTGAGAATTATTTTTCTGTGTAAAATTATTAGTTCTTATTGTATTAACATACAAAATTCATTTATGTAGCAAAGTTAGGTAAAATTAATACAAATTATAGTTTTATTACAAGAAGTGAATAATGTCGCAATGTAAAAATTCCAATGTAGATACAACTCTGTAAAAATCTACTGATATGTTGGTAATTACACTAATAGGTAAATGTTGCGCCGCATCTTAAAGCTTAACCGGCAGTGAAAAATCAGCGTTTTCTAATAAAAGTATTGCACTTTAAGTCAATAACAATTTGGTAATTACGTGGATAACCAAATTTGGTCTTTAACATGACTCTTGATTTATATGCTGTACTGAAGCTATGTCAGGCATTTGAAAACATAAAACACGATGTTACTCAAAAATGTTATGGAAAAGGAGCCAAAAGAACTTAAATTAATCGTTTACATGAAAATTGTCTCTCATAAGATTCACTATCCCACACAATCCTACGAATCAATCACAAAAAAAAATCTGACAGAATTCTGTCTTACTCAAAAAATTGTTCCAAAATGTCCTTATAGTGTCCATACTATTATACAAAACAAAATTTTAGAACTGTGATCGCATGGAAAAAATATTTTATAGATTTTTTCAAAAGATTAACCAATCGTACAGACCTGCCAAAAGTCTGCCACACTCATACACTTCTATTTCCGCAATCATATTTTTGGCTATTTTTCGGCTACTTAACTCAAATACGGTAATTTTTCAAGAGCCGTACGGTAATTAAACCAAACCTTGTTAAAGTTACGTTTCTGAAACAAAAAATTTTGAACCAAAAAGACAAAGGTTGCACTTATCAAGGCTATTTTTTTTTTTAAGTTTCTGCAACACCCTGTTGCACTAATCGGAGTGTTGCAGTAATCGGCAGTTGAGCAAATCGAGCTTGCACTGTATTTAGATAAAAAATTGAATTTAAGGAGTCATTAATTCAAATTACTGCTATAACAAAAAAGTCTTCTTCAATATTTAGTCCAATTTGCCTGCCATAAAAAAGGGGCACGCTAAAAAAAACATGGTTGCGGTAACCCTAAAAAATAACATTGTAAAATTTGTATAACCATAATTTTGTTGAAAGTAAAAATTGTAAAACAAACTCTACCGTGAGAGTTGTATCGCTCATGAATGACCCAGTTCATCAAAGTCAACGATTCTGACTCGGTCAGTTGTTTTTCTTTGTTATCGTTCTTTACATTCTGTTCGTTTGTTGGTTCAAATGTAAAAATTTAATCAATAGAAAATACTTTGTCAAAAAGGAACATTCAACAATTTAATAATCTATGTTAAGGAGAACATTTTTCGCTCACTATTCACATTAAAAATGAACAATGAGCGATAAAAGATCTAGTTCATACAAATGTTTTAAACGAACTGATCGATTCATCACAATGAACGAATATGCCAAACTCTAGTTAACGGGTTATGTTGATTTATTCGAATAGACCTGCGACTTAAGTGGCCGCCTTACTTAGCCGCTACGCGAAGAAAAGATTATTTATTTATTGTGTTGTTTAATTGTCACCACATTTTTTTACAATTTATATCATCCAGATTTGTTTGAATTGACTATCTTTGATCCGTTCTCATTTACAGATTAAGGTACGGAAGACTTTGCAGAGATTTTTCGTAGTTTAAGAATTCATTAAAGAATTCGACTTGAGCTTTAAGTAGTCGATTTCAAAGTTGAAAGAAGCCACTTATCTTGGAATCGATGCTCGCGTGAAAATTTAATATTAAGAACAAGTTGGAAAACGTATCATGAGTCGTTTAAAACTGTAAAAGGACCTATAAAAAGTGATAGATAGCACAGGGCAACAGCAAAAATATGCTCGAGTAACTACTATATAATTTTGATGTATCATGACTACCTTTGTACAAAAATGGTAAAATTTTTAAATTCTATGGATAGATTTTTTTTTTAAAAAATTTTTTTTTACAATTGCAATTTTTTTGAGACGTTTCTTCAAATAATTAATGATAACTCAAAAACTACTAGTCCGATATTATTAAAATAAATTCAGAAAAATTAAGATTTGCATAGCCTTTAATATCGCGTTTCAATCGGATCAATAGTATCGGAGTTATAATAAAAAACTTAAGAAAAAAATATATTTTTTACGTAAAAATGGCAAAAATTTTCGTTTTAAAAAAATCATAAAAAATCGAAAACGGCAAAAAACTTCCAGATTCATTTTTTTATCGCATAGCGACATATAATAGCAACAAAATGAGATATCGACCATAAAAATCGATTGATTTTTTTCGAATTTATTCACATTTTAGTGAATTCGCTCATTTTCACAAAATTTTAGTTTTTTGCTTGATATACGCATTATAGCGGGTTTTCAAATGTGTGAAAAACATAAATTTTCCAATTTCAAGGGGTGCATGTCGGATTAATGTTAGATTTGATGAGAAACTTCCACCCACAAAATTTTAGTCGAATTCGACAACGTTAACACGTAGCGCATAGGCCCCAAATCTGAAAAAAAGCGTTTAAATCGAAAATAATTGACAAATATTCAGTTTTTGCAAAATTAACGCTATTTATTTCCCCTTTTGCAAAAAAGTGGATTCTGGTCCTTAGGGCAAACACAATGAGATTTACAATAAGCTACATGTCTTTAAGTTTTCGAGTTATTACAATTTTCACTGGCCATTATATGTCCTTGAGAACTTGCCGAAGACAATTTACAAAAACATTTTACTTTTAAAATTTTTTATTTTTTTCTTTTTTAACAATAAAATATAAAATTTCGCTAAAATTCACTGATATCTTCCTATTACACAACGCAACAAAATAAAAAAATTAGAAAACGAGAAAAAGGCTTACTTCACTATTTTGCAGAAGAGGACGATTTTGTCTGCTGCACGGATATTCCTGGTTTGATGACTGCCATGGGCTTACATAGATATGATTCAAGCGAATGGCGTTTATTTATTGACTCATCAAAACGCAGCTTGAAGTGTGTCCTTTTGCACAATGGAAATAAATTTCACTCCTTGCCAATCGCACATTCAACCAAGGTAAAAGAAGAATACTCTGTAATTGCATTGGTCATGAAGAAGATAAAGTATAATGAACATAACTGGGTAATTTGTGTTGATATTAAGATGGTAAATTTCCTATTAGGTCAACAAAGTGGCTATACCAAATACCCTTGTTTTTTATGTTTATGGGACAGCAGAGCTAAGTCAGAACACTGGAAGAGAAAACAATGGCCTTATAGGGAAACACTGGACCCAGGTATGAGGAATGTTATAAATGTACCTCTGGTGCCCCGAGATCGCATCATATTACCCCCTCTTCACATTAAACTTGGTCTGATGAAACAATTTGTTAAAGAACTTAACAAAGATGGTGAATGTTTCCAGTATATTTCAAGGAAGTTTAAAAGTTTGAGTATGGAAAAGCTGAGAGCAGGAATATTTGACGGCCCACAAATTCGCAAATTGGTCAAAGATACCGATTTTCTCAGTTCAATGTCAGAAATTGAGAAAAATGCATGGGATTCGTTTGTATGGGTTATTCAACATTTCTTAGGAAATAACAAGGATGATGATTATGTTGCGCACGTTGAAGAGATGTTAACTCACTTCCAGAATCTTGGATGCAACATGAGCATCAAGTTACATTACCTTCACAGTCACTTAGATCGTTTTCCTGAAAATCTAGGAGACTTAAGTGAGGAACAGGGCGAACGATTTCACCAAGATATTCGGACAATGGAGGAAAGATACCAGGGTCGCTGGGATGCACACATGATGGCAGATTTTTGCTGGAGTATTCAGAGCAACACTTCGTTATTCAATAATAGAAAATGTCATAAAAGAAAATTCCAAAGTTTGTAGTTTATAATATTTATTTATTTATTTATTTCCTTATTTTATATGTTGTAATAAATTTAAATAATAAAATATTAAATAAAAGAAAATACATGAATAAAACAATGAAATGCATTTTCGATCTATTCCATCGATTTGACTTAGTTACATTTTTTTGTCAATTGCCTTCGGCAAGTAACTTGAAAACTGTTTAACCGATTTAAAAGATATGTAGCTTATTGTAAATCTCATTGTGTTTGCCCTAAGGACCAGGATCCACTTTTTTGCAAAAGGGGAAATAAATAGCGTTAATTTTGCAAAAACTGAAAATTTGTCAATTATTTTCGATTTAAACGCTTTTTTTCAGATTTGGGGCCTATGCGCTACGTGTTAACGTTGTCGAATTCGACTAAAATTTTGTGGGTGGAAGTTTCTCATCAAATCTAACATTAATCCGACATGCACCCCTTGAAATTGGAAAATTTATGTTTTCCACACATTTGAAAACCCGCTATAATGCGTATATCAAGCAAAAAACTAAAATTTTGTGAAAATGAGCGAATTCACTAAAATGTGAATAAATTCGAAAAAAATCAATCGATTTTTATGGTCGATATCTCATTTTGTTGCTATTATATTTCGCTATACGATAAAAAAATGAATCTGGAAGTTTTTTGCCGTTTTCGATTTTTTATGATTTTTTTAAAACGAAAATTTTTGCCATTTTTACGTAAAAAATATATTTTTTTCTTAAGTTTTTTATTATAACTCCGATACTATTGATCCGATTGAAACGCGATATATAGACGAATTAAAGGCTATGAAAATCTTAATTTTTCTGAATTTATTTTAATAATATCGGACTAGTAGTTTTTGAGTTATCATTAATTATTTGAAGAAACGTCTCAAAAAAATTGCAATTTTAAAAAAAAAATTTTTAAAAAAAAATCTATCCATAGAATTTAAAAATTTTACCATTTTTGTACAAAGGTAGTCATGATACATCAAAATTATATAGTGGTTTTAAGAGCACATGAAATTTTTTTTATTTTGTTGTGCTGTGTAGTATATTAAATTTACACAGCGATAACCAGGCCTATTTTCACCTACATGGTTATTCGTATAGTGTTAGTAGTAGTAGGAACTAACTTCTGACTGCGTGGCTAGTACAGATGTGGTGACCGTTATGTTAACAGTCCTGTAGAATCAGCTATTTTAAAAGGTACAGTAAAAAAATATGTTCACCAATTAAAGTTTTAATTGGTTTCAGATTAAAATCTAATTAAATAATTAATTGATTCAATTATTTGTTTAATTAGGATTTTTTTGTTCCGTTTAAACAAATAAATATTTGAAAGAATTAAAAAATTAATTGAACTTTAATTTAAAACCTTGAATTGGTGCAAAACATTTTTCTGTGTAGGGGCAACCTTCCAGTGATCTTATTCTACCTAGAATTGATCAGTCTTAAAAAGGGTAGATAAGATTGCTGTGTTTTAAGGTTCAAGTGGACTAGACTGGACATTGCTTCAAAGTTTTATCAGGAGTAATTATGGGCCACTGATCTGTTACAAATGCCACCCCGGATGAGGAAGACCTAGATTTTATAGAGCACTTCATTTGGCATTACATGAAAGGATTTGCTGGTTGAACTAACTATTACACGATGGATTAGACTGTGAAATAAATATCGAAATGAACTAAGTACCTCAAGACTTATTATGGAAATCGGATAGCTTAATGACAGATAATGAAGAGAGTGCCTCAATAGACTAATTAGTAAGAAACTAGTCTATCAATCTGGGGGTTGTCTTTAAAAAAAGCTTGTCTAGAGAATAGTATCTGACGCTTCTTTTGTGGAAATCATATTTTATTTGGTTTATTTTATCCATTATAGTGTAGCAAACTCGTCTTTTAACTTGGAGTGCTTTCTTCTCTTTGTAGGGTGTGGATACAAAAAGTCCTACAAAAAAAAAATTCTATGAATTCGGAAAGAAAAGATAAAAAGTTTTAGGAAATCCACAATGGTGTGGGAAAGACTTTCATGAATAAATTCTGAAGATTATTTTTAATATTGTTGGTTGCTGAAAAACGTCTTCAGTTAATAAAAATCAGATAAAATATTGAACTGTAAGTAACTGAATGTTCGAGAGTTTCGACTATTGTATCTTTATGTTAAGAACAATTTCTACTTCACATGTCAATTTATATCAATAAATGAAAATCTTACAATCGTTGCCGTATAAAAAAATGTAAGTTTAAGGAAACAATAAAAGAAAGTAAATCGAAGAAAGTTTTTAAAAACAATTGAAGAGAAACTGACATCAACAGCAATGACTTTTTCTTATTAAATTGATGTAACTTAAACTTGTATGCATTTTTAAGGTTTTATTTTATTTTATAAATTTAAGTTAAACTTGTAGTTTAAGAGTGAAAGATTAAACAAAAATTGCCACAAAATTGTCGCTTTTAAGCACAAATTTTAAACGAACGTATTGGCAGGAAGACAAAGTGGTAGTGGCCCCGTTAAGATTTCGATCGTTGGCGGTGGTCAGAGAGGTTCCAAAGTTTGGCGACGAGAACGTATCGAAATGACAAATGATCCTGATTTGGATGATTGTGCTTTTTTATCAGGTAAAGTTTAACTTGTTATACACTTGAATATTAAACAAATGTTTTAAATGGAATCATTTTTTAAAATGCATATTTTTTTAATATTTATCGTTAAGAAATATTCATTCTATTCCTAAAAAGTCATGTTTTAGTAATTATACAAATTTTTTTTAATGGCGATTATAAATTTTGTGTCCCTGCAGTCAAACTAAATGATTAGATTGATTGGAATATTTTATACAGAAAATAATATTTTTATATAGAATATTTTTATTTAGAAATTAATATATATTGGAAGTTTCTTTCTTGGGTGCTTCGGTAACTAAGTAGTTAGTATGCTAGTGTAGCAGTCTGGAGGTTGGAGGATTATATTCCTATCAAGACTCTGGTTGTTTCACTACAACGTGTGAAGTCCTTCCTTGCTATGCTCTGTTGCGCAATAGTTTTGAAAATATCCTACTTTCAAAAATAAAATGGTGTGTTGAAAATATACCCGTATCCCAGTTTTAAACCGAAAATTTCAGTACTTTTTATTGCTTTTTCCCCACTTTCTCAGTGAAAACTACTGGATGGATTTTAAAAAAATTTTGTGAGGAGGTACCTTAGAATCCTATCCTTAGTATCCACTATAGGACACTTTTTTTTGCAAAAAAATCTTCTTTCCAAGAGAAAGTAGAGAAAAAGCAGTTAAAGTACGCCGATTTTTTTTACAGATTTAAAGGTACTGCATAATTTAAGGCATTGAAAGTAGTATATTTTAAAGCACAGTTGCGCAACAGATGGCGCTGGCCTCACTCATTTCCTGTCTGTCTTTTCTAAAGCTTTACAATAGTTTTTGAAATTGTAGAATTTTATATAAATTTTAGAATTTTATCCAGGGATGGGTACCTTTATATAAAGTAAATACGTAAGATTCTTAAAATTTGTTGTGGATTACTTTCAAAGAAAAATCGAACAACATATTGTCAGGACGCACACAACGTGTGTGGGCACAGTTAGTAATATATAGAAAAACCGTAACTGGACCGTGTCCAGTTATGGCTCTTATTTTTATTTTGTATTTGAAGTGTTACATCTTGCAAGCGGTCATAACGGCTAAAGATCATTCCTAACGCATACTGTTGTGACTTTTTCACTAAGAACTGCGTCTTAAGGGGCCGTCTTCACTAGTCATCAAATTGATCAAGACATAAACATGACGCCAGCAGAGCAACGAAATTAATCTGTGCATGTTGTTATAGGTGACGAATGCGTGTTTATGTCATTTTCTGTTTAAACATAATTTTCTGTTTTCCAACAATGTTGTTTGAATGCTTATTACACAGCAGATAGCAGTAGTGCCGTTGAGCAACAGATGGCGCTGTTCGCAAATACTACTGTCAACCTAAAACCGAACAACAATGTCATTGTCATGTTATAAAATAGTTTTTATAACAAATTTTTTAACAACCATGTTAAAACTTGGAAATAACATTAACATGGACAGTCTACATTTAATACTAACATGATGTTAGTGTTAATGTTTATCATTTTATGTCTAATGTAGACTGGGGGTAAAGTTGCCTAAACCAATGATATCAAACTGTAGGTGGTCATATAACATCATCCCAGCTTTTAACAGGTTGTCAGATTATACAAAATATGGTCACTTGGGTTCCAAAAGATCCCTTAGTTATATATAATTCTTATAGAATATTCAGTGTAGATATAGCCCTGTGGATTATAATGCTGTCCTCGGATTCTTCGGTACTGAAAATCGGTTTATTATATATTTATTTTTTAAACAAAATGCGATTAACTAAATCGGTTTTGGCAAAAAAAAGTTCTTCTTTAGCCATAAATTACAAACTTTTGCACACAAAATTTTACTGTTTATATTACTTGTCAGAGTTAAACGGAAAAGTTTGCTTGAGGTTAGTGATTTATTTGTTTCCTATAGTCATTTACAATGGATGATGAACATATAACATACATACATTTGTATGTAGTATTGATATTTACTATGGCGAATATAATATAATATTATAATAGGACAACAGCTGGACAGTTATGATTATTCTCTTAACTGTCATAAGTCCATGTTTAAGAAATTAGTGTTAAATTATAATCATTTATCACACTTCAGCTTAAAGTTATTTTTAAATTAATTTTTGCTTTAAAAAATGTTAACGTTATGATCTGCTGCTACCTTAAAAAGTGTTAACTAAAAATGTTATTTACTTTCAACTTCACATGGCCAACATTATTAAACGAAATTTAATTAAAAATGCATAACAATTTTACCTTTCAACCAAAAGCTTCTACTAAATATTTCATAACTCACTAAACAATTTAAAATTTTTGTACTTAATAAAAAAGAAATGGTGGATAATAAAAAAAGAATTTTACAAGTTTTTTTTTCCATCATAAATTTTTAATTAAAAATATTGTTATAAATATTAAATAAAACATCTGTTTTTTTGTTTCCTTTTTGTTACAGGTGGCGAATCTAGTGGTGGCCGTCAAACACGTAATGGCGTTGCTGTATGTTCACAAAAACGTGCCCTCCTAGTGGCTGGCATTGTGTTGGGTTCACTCCTACTGACAGCTTTAATAATTGCTTATGCAGGTCCATCAAATGGTAAGGGATTTTTTATTTCAGTCTAAAAACACAATTAAAAAACAAATAAAAATATTTTGTTTCTTTTGTAAAACATAAAATTGACACTTTCGCTCTTTCGTTATTTGTTCATCCTGTTTCAATTTCAATTTCGTTTTTTTTTTGGTTTTTTTAGTTGCATCAATATATTTTTAAAATACACTTGTATTTTAATTTAATTTTTTTAGGTTAAAAAAGTTAGGTTTTTTATTTTTATTATTTAAAAATAAAATTGAAACATTGTGTTTAGCAGTTAAAAGATGGTGTTTGCATTTTGCATAAATTGTGGTCAGCACATTTATAATTAAAGCTGACATTAATTTTTCCCGGAACCTACATCCTGTGATTTGTTTATTTTAAATAAAATTTATTAGGAGTGTGTTTAAACTACTTAAGGTTTTTTTTTGTATTACTGCACAGTTTGTGCTTAACAAGCCAAGCCGTTGTATCTTCATAGCCATGGAACAACGAAAAGGTTTTTTCAATTTACTCAAACCAATGCTTAATCCTAAATAAAAAAACGGGCATAATTAAAGCTATGAAATTTAGTTCACTTGTTAATAAAAAATAAAATTATCCAACTACATGCCGTGCCGTTCTCTCTTTACTTATGTCACAGCTTATTAACGCCCAAGCCGCAAGTAAAAAAAGTTAATTTTATTAATATTTATTTTGCTTTAGTATAGATAAAATGAAGAAAATTCATAAAAAATATTTTTGTTAGATTAAAAAAATGGCAGTCTTTATATGGGAACAATGATTTGCAATCCCTTCAGGAATATGATTCTCCAAAATTTGAAGTGAAGTTTAAACTGCGTCATTTGCATTAAACGTTGCGTGTTAAATATGTATGTCTCTACTAAGGATCTTCAAAGTTAACCTGATCCTCAAAAAAATGTTATTTCAAGTTTAAGTCTCTTTCATTTCTTTGTCTTTTTCACTTATGAAAGCGGGTTGCACGACTAAAAAGTCATATTCATATTCAGCATCAACCTCAGCGATTTTCACTATGAGCTCAACAGACTACTGAAATCGCAAAAAAATCCTTTTAGCCTCCAGAATATTGAGTTGGGTACTATTGCTGAAAAATGGACAGGGGGCAGTTTAACAAAACCTTATCTTTTATTTTATTAAGCATGTTACTCTGTTCATGATTTCGTGCGATGTGCTATCAAAAGCCCATATAAGAAATAAATAAGAAATAATGTTGCTATAGCAGGTGGAGGCGATAGCGCAGCTGATTATTTTTTGCTGTTGTTTTTTTGCTTATGTCTTGTCAGAAATACATTGTTTTATATCTGCTAGTCTCGTGTCAAAGTTGTTGTTTTATTATAGTTGCAATGTTGCATACTTAAAGACAATAAAAGCTACGGCTTTCTTCTAAACTGCAGTATTGTCACCAAATTTCATTTTTTCAAGCGAAATAATAAATGTTGCTCAACACTTTTCGCAAATTCGCAAATTGGCTTTAAAGGAAACTAAAATTATTTGCAAACTATTGGGATCATGAATAATTTGAATGTTTTATTTTAAGCAACTTACTTTAAAAATAGCTAAGGGGTTATAACTTTAGAAAACGATCTAGTCCAACTAAAAATCGAAAATAATCCTAACCTTTGACAGGAAATTCAGTAAAAGTGTAATCTTCTGTAGCCTTTTAATGTCGATGCCATGATAAAACTACGGTAAGCTAAAGGCTTTCGTTATGTAATTCTTAATGTATGACAAAAATATGTCGCAGTAAAAATCTTAAAATACTATAAGATCTTTTAAAAACTTAATAAGGTTCAGAAAGAAAATATTTTATATAGTTCGATGCTTATTCTGAATACTATTGTATTATAGCACTTAAGGATTGGAAAACTAAATGATCGTAAAAACCTTAAAAATATATGTTTTTAAAAAGCTCCAGCCAACCAGAACAACTCAGTTCTTTAAACTTGAACTTGATAAACGATTTGGTCCCTCTCTTTATCGGTTACAATTTTTCAACCAATTTTCGAATTTTTTTTTTATTATTCTGTCATCATCATGATATTTTTTTGTCATTTGTTTAAGAAGAAAATGTTTATGGAGGTCATTGTCTTCTTTAAGAATTGCTAACCGGAAGATATAAAAAACCCGGTCTAACAGTCTTGTTTGATACTTTAAATTGTGTTAAAACAAAGCGACTATTATCGCTGGTTACCTAGAACCATGATTATATTCCTTGGTGAGGTGCTGGAGTCCCTTTATACACCACTGCGCTTTCGAGAATGTGGTGGCTGTGGTTAAACCCCTTCGCTACGCCTTCGATGTCCTTTTGCATAGCAGCAAAAAGACCATTTATGTCTTATCAACACCAGTTATGTTTCTTATTCAATGGCACTCGGGTAAATGGCATCATGAGAGTTACCTACGATAATTTGTAACACATTTGAACAATATTTATTTTAATTATTTTTAATTTCAAGCTTTAGATCGTTAATGATTTTTATTTTTAATTTCGATAATATCGAAAAGAATTTCTTGTTTGATATTTTATGATAATATTATAATTAAAAATAATTAAATTAAAAATTATTAAAAAAGATCAAATAAACTATATCATTTGAACAATATTTTCATAGTTTTGAAGCATGTAGCTGTCGTCTTCAATATAATTCAGTAGATGACTACACCGCGACAATTGTAACCAACATCATTTGTAGTCGCTGTCGTCTATCTGTTTAATGCATATGGTGTACGTATTCACTTTATACAGAGGTACCCGTCTCTAAGTAATTACTCAGTTGCTGCAAGATACATAGGTTTTATAAAATTTTTGTACAATAAATTATGTCTAAGATTTTCCGTTTACAAAAGAACGGATGAAATTCTAACATATATATAAAATTTTATGACACACCCATAAAATATTTTAATAATAATATAATTCCACAAAGTAAAAATACAAATACAAATTTTATACAACTGGCGCCATCTCTGCAACCGTGTTGAAAATATCCCAGTTTTAAACCGGAAATTGCGTACTTTCCTACTTTTTCTCCATTTTCTCTTGAATATGAGATATTTTGGCGGAAAAAAGTATCCTAAATTGGAATCAGGATGCTAAGCTACCCTCTCACAAAATTTAAAATCTATCTAGTAGTTTTTGCGTGATGCGAACACAAAAGAAAAGCAGACACAGACGGTTGGAAATGAGTTACTATTTTATTATATGTAAGATATATTGATATAGATTTAGCGGAAAAAGCTTCGCTTTGTTGTTTAGCTAAGAATATGAGAATAACATCCACCGTATCATATTTATAATCCAAGAGATGGTCGTCAGGTGAATGAAATTAAAAAAATGTTAACAACTAGCATTGCAGCATAAAAACTGAATGTATAACTTCTTCAAATTGAACATCCAATTGTAACGTGTAAGGGCCGTGTTAGGAACAACTATACCTTTTTATAAGAGCATGTTTATACGAAATATATTCATTTATAGCCATATTTTTGCGGTTTGTTACTATTTAATTATTCAATATCCTGACACACCCATAAATATATTCTGCGTGTTGGTGCATTGCAATATTACATCATACTCATATCATACACGGGAAAAGTCGTATTCAATTCAATATGGGTTTTCCATTATGATGTGGAAGAACATTATAATTCATTTTATATTATTTGTTCACTAATTGAATCTTTGTGCGGTATGACAACAATATGCATGTATTTACATTCATCTGTGTGTATTGTTTCTGTGTTTTTTAACTTCCATTAGTTGCTGATGTTGTTTTTGCAATTTACCTTCAAATTGCATTATTAATGTTTTTTGCAAAATAAGAAAAAAAAAAGAAATGTAAAAATAAAAGAAAAAACTTTATAGACATTATTTGTAGTTCTTGCTATTCTTTTCAATGCTTTTTTATTGGAACTTTTATATTTAATAAAGATGTAGTGTTTTAATAGGAGCTGTTATTGCTATAAAAATATAAGAGGACAGATATCTTATTTTAGAACATAAGTCGTACATTGCATGAAAATTCAAAAGCAATTAGTACGAGGGTTTGTAAATAAGTCTTTGCAAGAACAAAGAAAATCACATTTTTTGAAAGGATTTATATTTATTTGTCAACTTGACTCGATTCAATTATTTCAACATTTTTATTCCATCCGTAATTTAAATCGGTTTTTGCTGAACTTCATTTAACTTTCAAACTAAAAGAAATGAATTCTTCTCCCTCGACTCTATTCTTAAAGCCATAACGATAAAACCTTAATAAGGTAAATAAAACTGGAGTGGCCTACACTCAACTTTAACATACCCAATGGAAACAGATATTTTGTGGATATATTACATAAAGAATAAAAGTTCAAAGTATATTCGAATCGAAAAAATAATTATTTTCGCTTTGGGGTGTTAAGTAAACTACAGCTTGCCCCTTTCCGATTATGCCTAAAATTAATACAGCTCTTCATCGAATATCAAAGCAGACCACTTCCATAATGGGTCCCTTTTCGACCCCCTTCCGTCCTCTATGATTACGGCAACCTACTTACATTGAGTCATGTGCTACAACCAGCTCTTAATATTGACTTTAGTGATTTCAGACTGTCGACTGATATCTGTCGGCCTTCTTTCTCATCACGCAGTCTCTAGTAATTGCTAGCATTTGTTCAAGGCTCAGGTCCCCTATCGCATCCACCAGTGGTCCTGAGTCTTATACTAGCCACTGCTGGACATTCACACACAATGTGCGCTGCCGTCTCAGCCTCTTTCCTTTCCCCGTCTCCTCTTCTGCATCTGCCTCTCACTTTTAAATGAGGCATAAAGATTGCTGTAAACCTTGTCAAATAGTGGATTATTATTGGTTTGAAGCACAAACATAAGGCTTAGGCAATAAACACATAGACAACAGCGGCTACACCGCTACACGACTACAAATGCCGTTGGCTACAATCGGCTACTGAATTATGTTGTTGAAGACGACAGCTACATACTTCAAATATTGTATAAATACATATTTAACTTATAAAAAAATTACTTTTTAAAAAAATACTTTTATCATTTCAAAACTAATAAATATATTTGCTGAAAGCCTTTTGATTGTAAATGGATTTGTGTTTTTAATTTTGTGACATTTTATGTTGTTGAATAAAATAAAATTGTCACAAACAAAAATAGAAATTAGCCTAAGTTAGCTACAGCTACAACGGTGGTCGTGTAGCCATGTAGCTATGATGTCGTCAAAATAATCGTCGTCATATAAACGTGTGTATTTTAATTTTGACAGGTTGTAGTCGGTATCCTGCTGTCGTCTAAGTGTATAATGCTTTAAAAGAGCCTTTCGAATGACATAAATAGCCTTATGGTGATATTGTATAGATTACACATACATATAATAAAACTGTAACTCATTTCCTGTCTGTCTGTCTGTCTGTCTTTCTCTCTGTGGTCGCATTACCTAAAAACTACTGGATGGATTTTAACAAAATTTTGTGAGACGAGGCCTTACCAATAAAGGATACTTTTTGCCGCAAAAATATCTTAATTCCAAGAGAAAGTGGAGAAAAAGCTGTGAAACTACGCCGATTTTTTTTACCGATTTAAAGGTACTGCATACTTTAAAGGATCCTTTTTTTTTTGAAAGCGGGATATTTTAAACACGGTTGCGCAACAGATGGCGCTGTTTTAAAATAATGACAAAATATGAATTACTTACTGCCAAATAGTCAATTGAATAAAATTTGTATTTGATTTGTATTTTACTTTGTGGAATAACATTGTAATTAAAATATTTTAAACATCTTTTACAAAGTTTTACAATAATTTTTGAATTTTATATAAATATTAGAATTTTATCCAGGGATGGTAACCTTTATATAAAGTAAAAACGTAAGAGTCCTAAAATTTGGTCTGGATTGCTTTCAAAGCATAATCAAACAAAATATTGTCAGGACGCACACAACGTGTGTGGGCGGGCACAGCTAGTCTGCAAAATAAGAAACTAAGAACTCAAAAGTCAAGCCGTTAAATGTCCGCTTGGTCAGATTAACAAGTCTCGTAAATAGCTTAACAATAAGTTTGATTGTGCTGATGGGCACCTGTTTTTGTACTTGAATTCTCCTACTTCCTGCATGAATACAAAAGAGGTTATAAGACACTTGTGCAATACAATTTAAACTGCACCATGGATGCCAAAACTTCTTTCTTCCGTTTTCTAATTGTGTTCCACTACCCTACCAATTGCTTTATACTACGTGTTGCCAAAGGCACCCCCCTTGATATTTAAGAAAGCAATCGCTGAAGATTATACTATTAAACTACGTTCCCTATTGGTGACCGTTTTAAATTTAGGAATTTGGATTTAAAGGCATTGAACCTGGAAAGCGACGTCGATATCCTGTGACATTTCTTTTGCAGGGGAAATGCTTCAGCAAAAATAAGTGTTTTTTACAATATTCATGCCACATTGACCACTTTGACTGCCTCAACTCTTTATTTAATTAATAAACGCAGACATGTATGTCCTCAAGTCACCTTCTTTGCTCAAGTTTTTCAAGGCCTAGCAGTGCATAGCTCATGGTACTACCAAAAATATAGCCGGAAATATCACCATCGCATTTCAGTTGTTGTTGAAAATCAGATTTTTAAAATGAATTTAATGCCCTGGTTTATCTCCTGAGATTTTACGGGTACGCGCTAGTCCAAGTATGCCATGATCTTCATCTAACTTATCTTCAATTTTTTTTACGTGTTTGCTACTTTCATATTTTATAAGACGTATTGAATAACCCTCGTATAAAGTTTTTTTTCGCTTAAACTGATTCATTAAAAAAAATCTAACAAATAAAACGTATACTTTTGAGTAACCCTTCTTTTATCCTCTCCTTCATTATAATCATTATTATAAGTACACATATAAATTGTAATCGTCTGGTTTCCTCAATTTATGTTCCAGGATTGTGATGAAAGGTTCGAAGGTTAGACATCACTATTTACAAAGCATGTTTGTTAAGCCACTTCAATTAAAATTTCAACACTTTCTTCTCCTTTTCCAGGTATTTGATGTACGGTTACTTACCGTGTTTGCTTTGTATTTTCCCGGAGATATTTATTTGATTAGGGATTTTTATGTAAATATCATCATAATACTTTATGCTGCAAGTAACACTCAGTTATTTACTAGAAGGAGATTGACTACAAAGACATGAAAGGATAAAATTAAAATTATTTACAGTTTTTAATGCGTCTACTTAGCAAATAGTTGCAATTAATTAACTTAGCATTAATGCACTTCATATTTTTTATTATTTGAACGTTTTTCTATATAAATGGCTCAAGTGTACAAATGCAGGTCAACTTTGCGGCTTTCCGTTTAAATCTTAACTTTGTTGTTTTAATTGGCTCTAGTGTTCGAAATATACCGTTATATTCAAAATGAAGAAAGTTGCATGGTATATATTAGCATAAGTTTGTCATACTTGGATATGATTCGAAAATACGCAATGAAATTGCCTTTAAGGCAAATTAACATTTTATTTTAACCTGGGTAATGGTTTCAAAGATATTTTGGAAGATGTAGCGAACAAAACATTAAAAATTTTTATTCTTTAAATATTCATCAAATACAGATAATAAAGCACTGCATGAGCACAACAAATAAAGCTTATTAAACGCTCATTATAATATTTCATTTAATTCATATATGTTCATTGCACACGAGTAACGATGAATGGACCATAATGAACGTCGAAGGCAAACGAGCTAAATGCGATGAGTTTGCAGAGCAAGTTTGGCAAGTTTGAATAAGTATGAGTAAATGTTGAACATAATACCAATGAACTTGCCTCTGGTGGGAATCGAACACACAACCCCGGACTGATAGACTAGCACACTACTTGTTAGCCCACCGAGGCACCCAAACACGGCGCTTAGGAGTATAGAAAGTTCGTTTCACTTGGTCATCTCATTACGTTTATGATACGAACAGAGGTTTGCTCATTAATAGCATCACATGTATTCATTAAGCTATTTTGTGTTTTATTATGACCACTTGCTCATGAGCTTATGAGCACACCCATTAGATGAGCATGCTCATGCAATTGTTTAATAGAAACAGACAAAAATCTCGTTTCTATTTTTGCGAGCATACAGGTACATACATATGTATATCTATATGTCATTGATGCTAAAGATTTTTATTCGTTTTGCTAATTAAGCCTACAGTTTCAAAGAATTTTAAACAATTGAATTGCAATTTAACCAGACGTTTTGTCTATTGTTTGAATAATTTGAATAATTTAAATAATTCAAGCTTAAGTTAATTATTATAAAGAGGTAAAAAATTCCACACTAGCAGAATGTAATGTATTTTCTAGATTGCTGTATATTCTTCTTCAGCATACTTCATATCTATCTAAAGGGCAGTTTCAATTGTAATCATTTTTCAATTTAAACACCTTTTAAAAGGAAATAGAATACGAGACATTAATTTATTATAATTCATAGGTGGTGGAGATTTATGTTGAAACTATTTAAATTTTTGGATGAAGGTTAGTCAGAGAAATGGCCTTAGAATTTAGCTCACCTTTCTAACAAATATAAATTAAAAAATTAAAACTGCTTTAACCAAAGAAATATTAATTTCCTATTACTTTTTAATTTAATTACATCATCATTTAAGTTTAACATATTTTTTTTTTGGATTTTCATTCTATTGCTAAATCTAATTTGTAAATAAATTTTCAGTATTTTTTTTAATTATTAACAAAAATTATAAATTTAAAAATATCAAGCCAAAGCACTAATCAGTATTGTATCATACATACTTTACTATCTAATTAAAATTATAAAATGTTTTCTTTATAAATAGAAACAAAATGAAACAGGACACAGTTTTTCACAAATTATTTTCAATATTTTATGATTAAAATTTCTTGTGTTATTTTTGAAAATTGTTAATTGCTTAAAATATGTATCTTAACTTCAAATTGTATAAATATGACTAAATATTACTTGAAAATCTTTTATATTCTTCTTCCTTTTGTATTTTGTATTTTGCTTTTATTTTAATTATTTTATATATTAATCAAAACTTTAAATATAAATAAATGCTTGTTTGATTGGTAAAAATGTGAGTAAAAGATTTCAATAAAAATTTTTTATTTGTTAGTAAAAAACCTTAGAATTGAATCAACAACAATGCAACACGACATTCATTTCAATTTAAGAAAAAACAAATAAACAAATATGCAAATATGTAAAAATCTATTTAACTTTTTGTAACCCACTTTCTTCTTCTTCTTGTTGTTCTTGTTATTTTTCTACTTCAAATTCTCTTCCTTATTTTTTTCCTTCGTAGCAACCATTATGTACTACATGGCATGTTTGTTGTGTCAAAAAGTAAAAAAAGTGTCAATCATTGTCTTTTTACTTCTCATTCCCCAACCTTCCTCCCACTCACTTCAAAGAAATTAAACTAAAAAAAAAATATAGCAATTTCCTCAAACTCGTATCATGTTTTAGTAACGTGACAGCGTTCTATTTGACTTGATACTGACTTAAAATCAAAACTGAACGCCAGCAACTCAGGATGCAGTGAAACGTAGAATTGCAGCATTTTAAAGTTGTCAGAGACAATTTTATTTCTAATAGAAAAGATTTCATTACAAAATTATTTTTTTAATTAGAAAATAAATGTAATTGAATTCTTACACATTTTTAATGACAACAAGAATCGCTTCTTGCATTTTGAATGGGGCGTAAGACATAATTCACGGTTATTTATAAAGATCTAACACATTCTCTCTCACCTGAATAGTTCCAAAGTGACAAGGACCGATTGAAGTTTTAATACTTTCTATGAAATGAAACTATTACTTTAATATGGCGATAGCCTGGGAAGGGGATCAACTGACATTGCTACGATTATGATGCCAGTCACTGTAAAACTAGCATAACACTTCGTATATTGTTTATTGCTTACTATTTTAAAATAAGTCCTCTAGACTCCAGTCACGATCCATAACGCACTGAACCACTAACAATTAGACAAGTGACGGGATGAACATGATGGGAAAAATGGTCACCAATTTCCCGCAGGGTGCATTCAGATACATTCAGCTGACACGAATTTTTATTTCTTTTAACAATAAAATGTTCCAAAAAAAATAAATAAAATATTTTTATATTTTGAATACTATTCCAAAAAACAGTAGGGCGGACTCGAAATATTTTAGAAATAAAATGGCCATTTAAAAATAACCAAAAAACTTTATATTGTCGTCGTCATATTAATTAATCAGTCATGTGCGCGTCAGACTCACACACGTAGGTTTCCGTACTATAGGCAGTACAACTTTAAAACTACAAGTTGTTACTTTTTTCACGTCTAATGAGGCACTAATTAATTTTAAATTTTTTTTATACTAGAGCATAGTACTTAATACCCTGCCAAATCCCTCAAATTTGCGAAATTCGTGTAAATTTTAAGATCATAGCAAAATTGTCTGTTTAGCAACGGTTATTGCGGCCGTGGCAACAAACCTATCTATTATTATATTCAAGTCCTATACGTGCAAATCAGGCCACCATCGGATTACCCCTTAATTTTTTATTTTATTATAGCGACTATCAATATATCAATATTCTACCTGTTATGATTAAAAAAATTTGGAAATTTTAAGAGTCTACCTATTATAGTTCAAAAATTTGGCCATATAGATGCATATTAAGTCACTGTCGGGAAACCCTTTAATTTTTACTATTTGTTATAGAGGCCGTAGTAATACACCATCTGTGAAAATTTCAAGAGTCTATCTATTATGATTCAAAAATTGGGCCATATTCATGCAAATCCCGTCACTGTGGAAACACCACTTATTTTATACTATTTTTTATAGAGGCCATATTAATACCCATCCTGTAAAAATGTTAAAACTTAGGTCATATACATGCAAATCATGTCACTATCAGAACACCCTTTAATTTGTAGATTTACTTTTTTATACTTGTTTATATAGCGAACTAAGCTTTATTTACTGTTTGTAAATTTTAAGTGTATGCCTCCTACAGTTCAAGAAATAACACATTAGTGAATAAGACGTCTCTATCGGTACACCCTATAAGTTTTAGTATTTGTTGCTATAACGGCAACAGTTATACATCTTTTGTGTAAATCTCAAGATTCTAATTATTACAGTTGCAGAGATAAAAGGCGGTGACAGACGGACGGACATTGTAGCGAAAACAATAGTAAAAAAGTTTCTATGGCCATTTCGCTAAGTGCTTAATTTAGCTCATCAGCTGCCATATTCCAAATTTTAGACAAGCTAAAGATAAATTTAAGTTGAAAATTATTTTTGACTAATTGAGAATTAAGTCAAAGCAAATTAACAAAAATTATCAAACGGTAATAACCAACAGTGAATTTATATTTTCTTTCTACTTTATTTCTACACTGGCTGGTTTATTCCAACTTCAGTTGTAGTTGTAAGACGTAAGATAATTTTAAACAATTCATAAGATTTTAAAAATTTGATTTTAGACACGAATTGAATGTTCACATCGTTCTTTGAAAATGAATCACCTAAATTTTATTTATTTATTTTTGAGTTGTTAGAGAGAATAAACCGCCTTAAGGCCGGGGCCCAAAGAATCTGTCATACGTTATACGTTGTGTTTTTTAACGGACAAGTAAGTTGAAATATGTACAAGTTTTCTTACGAATGTGGTCACAATCAGTGCGTCCCCGTCAACGCAAAGTACGAAAGTTGGGCAACTTTTAACATTTGACGTACGTTGAGCATTTTGATAGCTATCAATTGTTTTTTTTTCTTAGTTTTGATTAAATTTTTGTGTTGAGTGGCATCAAAAATAATACAACAAAATAATACAAAATACATCAATATAAATAAATTAAAAATATATAAAGTAAAATGGAGAAGACGTGTTTTCTTTCCTGATTTAATATCCGTCAACAAAGTACTCATTGTGTCAAGCTCGTCCGTAGCTTGATATCAGTTGAATACGTCAAAGTTTAACGTATGACGTAGTGCTGGCATTTTTTACTACTTTCAATTACTCGATACAACTCAATACTTTTCATTTGGGTACTCAATAGTACTCAATACTTCAGTTTACATACTATGAGAGGAAATTTATTGTCGTAGTAAATACTACCGTAAAAGTATCGATTAACTACTTTTTTGTATTGAGTACCCAAAACAAATGATCGAGTGCCGAGTACTCGGTACCCACTACTCAATACTTTTTCAGCACTTGTATGACGGCTTCTATATGCCCCGGCTTTTAAGCCTACTTATCAATTCATTTATATGTTAAATTAATAATGTTAATTAAGCAGGCAGTTTAAAAACGTCAAATTAATTTCCAATTTTTTTTATTCTGCCCCACTGTGCAGTATGAAAACGTACGAAAATGAAATATTTTATAACAAACTTATAAAAACTGTATTTTTAGTTTCGCCACACTGCAACAACTGCCTAATTACAATTTCTTCAGTATGAAATACCTCCAAAAATGCACTTAAATAAATTTTTAATATTTTTATACTTATTTCCCATGCCTGGGATTTTTTCATTAACATTCAATTTTCATTGGCATTATTTCAAATAGTTACAATGAAATAAAATTTAACTACCATTCAATGCTACTGTTTTATTTTCAATTACAATTGTTTTTAGCAAATGATAATGGAATGTAATGAAATTGTATAATTACTAATTATAAGGTTTTAAAAATTTGATTTTAGACACGAATTGAATGTTCACATCGTTCTTTGAAAATGAATAACCTAAATTTTATTTATTTATTTTTGAGTTGTTAGTGAGAATAAACCGCCTTCAGGCCGGGCCCCAAAGAATCTGTCATACGTTATACGTATGTTTTTACTAAACAGTAGGTTTTAATGACTATGAATAAAGTATCAATTTTATGCCTGATTATACTTTTTCAAAATCTGTAACTTTTTATTTAATTTAGTGAGACACTACTATTCCATTCACTCTAGTTTTGAAAATCTGTGCACCACATTCTCCAACGGGTTAAAATTTTTTTTATATTTTTTCTGATTTTTTGTTTGTTTTTATATGAAAAATTGCACATAATAGGAGAGCAGAGACTGGAGGTGAGACTGCTTTAAAAACATCACTACCAAAAAGTTGATTGCAAATGCGGTCAATAATGATAATGCTTTTTTATAATTTAATCATTGATTAATGGTAATGATTTTGTTTTTGAAATAATTACTAACGAAACTTTTTCAATCTAAATAATTAGTCCCATGCATGGCAATATTATTGCCATAGTGGTCAAAGTAAAAAACTTTTTGTGTAAATTTAGAACGTCTGCCTAATATGGCCAGCCCATCGTGGTAGAATCTAACCACGATCATTTAAGATATTACGGCTCAGCGGATGTGGATACTATCAAAGCTTCCTTAAACGTTTTGCTGCATTTTTCGCTACTTTTGCTTAACCTAAGGACACGTTTGGAGGTTTGTGAATGGTTGAGTATAACCAGGGAGCAACTGAGATCTTTCGTAGAATCTTATTTACTGAGGCAGTGCCCATAACACAATATTGGTTTATGGATCGACTGGTACAGAAGAAGTATTCATACTTGCCACCATTTAAATGACAACCGATTTTGCCTAGATACAGGACAAATATTAATACGCTTCACTTGTCTCAACTTACTCTGCCTTTTAATGGAGAACTTTAAAATTGTCCATAAAATTATTTTCATTTATAAAAAATTTTGTGTAAAAATTAATAAGAAATTTGATGTGTGTAACAGTGTAGTGTTTTGTTGTAGTAAAAATGTTTGTAGTATAAAAATTGTCATCTACATCCAGATACCCGTACGAGTATATTGAAAACTTTACTCATGTTTCCAATCAACTTCATTTGTACAAGGACAGCATTCATAAATTCCATATTTTGATGTTAAAAACTATGAATGTACAAACCCATACACACACACACACAAATTTTAAATCATGTTTAAGAACTCACATATATTTACATACACACATTTACCACTTTTATTTACACTCAATTTATCAATTAATCGTATCCTTGTTTTTTATTTTATTTTAAAGTTAAATGAATGTGTATAAATACATATACATATGTATACACAAATGTATGAGTGTAGTATGTATATTTTATGTACCAGTATGTATGTATTTATTTATTTATATATTACAAAAAAACATGATAAAGAACATGAAAGGACAACAAATAAACCAACAAACATTTTTGGTTGACTAGATACAATTTTTAAATCACATCAAAAATGGATCTTTAATTTAACAAATACTAACAAGGATCAGGGTACCTACTAGTCTACGTAGGTAGTGTGCTAGTCTATCAGTCTAGAGGTTGTGTTTTCGAATCCCACCAAATACTCTGGGTATTTATCTTCAAGGAGTGATTGTCTTCTATGCTCGATAAATATCCAGTGGTTTAGGTAGCTAGCTCCACACGTGTATATTTGCCAGCCCTTGAAGAACTACTGCTAGTCCCAATCCAACCTACTTCCCATGCATTTATCTGGTGAATATAATATGGGATTGTCCTACGAAGGGAGCAATTGACCCATTATTGCATAAACTTTAACTACCAATAGGTTTAGAATATTCAATTATTCAGGGTTAGAGAAAATACTAGAAAATTGTGGCTACCAATTGTAACAAGTTAGCATAAGATATTAGTGTCTGTTGAATGATATAGATATGGTTGGGTATGGTTGGGTATGACTACTACTTCGCCTGTCATTAGTGACGATGGTTGATAACTAAACCACTGAGTAAGTTAGAATATAATTAAAAAAACATTTACGAAATAAAAATAATAATAAATAAATGACTAACAGAGATAAATAGGAAAGTAGAGGACAGTCCCAAAATAACCCGAAGTAGCAAAAGATCTGAAGGCTCGCCGTCACACTGCCTCATAATTTAACAGTACACTGTTAAATTTTTATTTTCTATAAGAAAACATTGGATGCACCACCGGTGGGCTTGTAAGTAGTGTGCTAGTCTATCAGTCCGGGGTTGTGGGTTAGATTTCCACCAAATACCCTGAAATTAATCACTACAAGTTGGCAGAAATACCAAGAAGGAGCTTGGATATAATCTGGGTGCCTACAAATGGTTAACTGCGTTAGTGACAGGTCACGTACTGTCAAGTATTATCTGGCCAAGTTAAAAGTCGATGTAAGACGATACTTGCAGACTGTACCTGGAAATAGGCTAACATAAAAAAGACTTTGGACCACGGGCAGACACATATTAAATGGAGATGCTGTGGATACCTTAGCCTTAAGCATTGTTGGCAATTACCATAGACTCTGTGATGAGGAAGAATGTCGACAGTCTGAAATCACTACAGTCGAGAGTAAAAAGGCTAGTGACAGCACGAGACTTAATGAAAGTAAGGTATTCTTAAATTTACAGTTGGATATCAGAAATCATTGCGGAACGAGGGGGGTCAAAAAAGGACCCATGAAGTTAGTGGTCGGCTTCGGTATCCCCTCTACAAAATAATAAATTCTAACAGAAAATATCGCTAACGCCTCTTCCCATATCGTATTCCCATTTAATATATGTTTGCTAGTGGTTCGAAGCCTTTTGCTAGCCAGAGCGGACCATTCACACAATATGAGCTTTACCGTTTCAGTCTAAAAATAACATCTTTTTTTATTTTCTCCTTTGCCAGATGATACTTTTCAAATTTACATGACCTGCCACTAACGTAATCTAGCTTAAGGTAGTTTGCTTATATCCAAGCCACTTTATGGACTTCGAGCCAAGAGACTATTGACTCAGACGTGTTTTTTTTTAGCTTAACCTCTTCAGCGGTATTCATGACCATTTCTTGTTGCCAAAGTCTCCTTCAGAGACTAACTCCTTCACCTCTTATGAGGCTTCAGGAGATATAAGTCAAACTACTGACGGTATACTCGGTTATTGCAAGCCAATCCTTTGCTCCTGTCACTCGACAAACATCTAAGGCTATGGCTTCATAATACCGCTCATAGACATATAAAGTGCTCAATACCTTCTAATTCCATTTGTCCTCTTTTATTCTGATGTACCGTTAACCTATCTACTGTTACTCGGCCTAATGACGCAGTAGCCACTGATCACAGGAGACGTCTTTAAAAAATATATTCTGTCATAAACAAGCTAGTTGCCTAACTTAATGCATATTTGCATAAATAATAAATAAATAATTTGGAAGCAAATAAAAATGTTTGTTGGGTTAGACATCTCACTGCTTAGTACGTAATGAATAAAATCGATAAATATTAATTTAATTTCTTCTTCTCATTTTTACTCCTTATGTAAATTATTTATTTTTCTTTAAATTCTTACACTTCCTCGCAGTCTTTATTCAATTTTAATCTGTATCTGATTGATTTCTTTATTTTAATTTAGTTTAATTTAAATAATGTTTAAAGTATTTACAGTGTAGCGTTTTTTAATTTAATTACTTTCTAAAATAAATTATATTTGTGTAAAAAGAAACGATAAAAAAAATTAAACAAAAGGACTTCTTGACTTTTTGACTTTTGTCTGACAAGTCTGGATGGAGGTGTAATTAATGAGTTTCTGCTTTAATTTCCTTTTGCAGATTGTTCGTGTGCCCGTAAATTGCAAACTGGTCATCAAACGGATGAAGAGAATGTCACACAACCATTTAATCCGATTGCAACAAATGGTGAACCATTTCCATGGTTGAATTTAACATTGCCAACGTTTATAAGACCGTTGCGTTATATGGTGACAATACATCCGAATCTGACAACATTGGATGTTAAAGGTACGTATGTGTTGCAATGAATAATCCATGGATGTTTTATTAAATTATTTATTTTTTAGGAAACATTTTGAAAAATCATTATTACTTTAGGTTATTTTGTGTATTTTAAGTTAAGCGATATGTTTTTTTTATATTTAAAAAATAGTTTGAAGTTTTAAAAATAATAAAATAAGGTTACATGTGTCCAAAAACTGTTTGGAGGTGCTTGAATTTGTTCTTGAATAATTTAGCAATAATTACCCTGCAGGAGATTAAGCGATAATTGTCTAAAAACTACTAGTACAATTACTAGAACTAAAAACGCTAGTGAAAACAGGGTTAGAACTTTCACTACGAAATACTAGTGCTGATAAGTTGTAGAACTTGAAGTAGTTCAAGGGTACCACTTGCAGACTGATAGAATAATTGGGTAACAGACAAAATTGTGTTTTAGTATAACTTTTGGAGTTTGATCTTTGAGATTTAGTCTTTGCTATATTCTATTTTTATAATGAAAAATAAAATATTTTGATGAGAAATTCTATTTAGCTATTCATATTTTTTTGTGTTTGAAACATAGATGGGACTAATTAATTAGATTGAGTAATTAATTGGCAATTTCATAAGCATTGAATTTTAAATAATGCCAATAAATTTTTTCATTACCATTGTTTTCATTAATAGTAATGGTTTTTATTGAAAAGGTTTCATTAATAATTATTTAAAAAAATAAAATCATTACCATTAGTCAGTGATTGAATTATAAAGAAGCATTATCATTATTGGCCACATTTGCAATAACCTTTTTGTAGTGATGTTTTTAAAGAAGTCCCACCTCCATTCTCTGCTCTCCTATTATCGGCAATTTTTCATATAAAAACAAACAAAAATCAGAAGAAGAATAAAAAACCCTTTTAAAATAAAATTTTTAAACCGTTGGAGATTTCATAGTACAGATTTTCAAAACTAGAGTAAATGTAAAGTTATTAAAACCTACAGCAATAATAAATTTGTGTTTAAGAAAAACAATGATTTTTTCATCAATTATAATTAGTAATTAAACAATTTCATTGCGTTTCCATTACCATTAGTAAAAACAATTGTAATTAAAAAAAAACATTAGCATTAAATGGTAGTTACAATTTTATTTCATTGTAACTATTTGAAATAATGCCAATGAAAAAATCTTAAGTATGTTTTTTAAGAAGAACAGCCATATCACAATAGGCATTTAAAAACTAGTATAAACTGGTTCAAAAGCACCCAATCGGGTCCATGTGTACTAGTATGCGCCTAGAACAAATGGTACTAGTAATTTTTCAAACACAATCAATGTTAATTTGAGCATTACGATAAGGTATAGGAAAGTTTACAGTTGAGAACTAGTACTGGTGCTGTTTGTACTAGTAAAACACTAGTGATACACTAGTTCGATCTCCTACACGGTAGATTTTTGTAAAGTGTATAAATATATTACGTATACATACATTTGTATGTATGTAAAAAAATTCTATTTTGCTCGAAAATGTGAAAAAAAATTTTCAAAATAATTGTCTTAAATTAGGAAATACTTTTGCTGACGGTTCAACTCCTACTCAGATGCTTTAAAGCATTTTTTAAAGATTAAAATTTCCGACTGGAAAATTATTTGTGCTTAGTTTGGTTTGATGTGATCAAGATTAACGTCGGCTCCTATCCGACGGTGGTCTTACCACTGAGTGAAAAGAAAGTGTAGACTAGCACCCTCATTGTGTAGTACAGCACACTATGCGATACGGTGCATCTGTGTAACAGGACCTAATAGCGCACAATGTACCGCATAGTCACAATGAGTAGCAATTTATGGAGACATGGTAAGCCTGGACCTATGCTCTAACCGCTTGTTTAGGGTTTTGGAGACTGTCCAAACTCCTTTCTATTGAAAGTGTAACAGCACCGAAATGTTCTCTCAATAAATCCATTGATTGATGCGATGTGTGGGAAGTGGCGCCGTGTTGCTGAAACGAAATGTCGCCGAGATCACGAGATTCAATTTCAGGTATCAAATCAAAGTCGGTTATCATGGCACGATAACGGTCGCCATTAACGGTTACGTTCGCACCGGTATCATTTTTAAAGAAATATGGACCGATGATTCCACCGGCCCACAAATCACACCAAACGGTTATTTTTTCTAGATGAAGTGGTAGCTCTTGAATCTCTTCAGATTGCTCTTCGTCCCAAATCCGGCAATTTTGTTTGTTTACATACCCACTGAGCCAAAAATGGGCCTCATTCCTAAACAAAATTTGCTTTGAAAACGTGGGATCTTTTTGGAACTTTACAAGAGCCCATAGAGCGAAGCGATTCAGGCGTAAGTCTTTCCATTATGAAATTCCAAACAATATTAACCAAAAATGACATGACAGCACGACACGACTCACACGTGATCTTTCAAAAAAAGGCTATTGAAAAAAGTACCTCGAAATGGATCTTTCAAGGTACTGTCAACTATACTCACAGACCGTTCTTCCAGATTCAGGTTCCAGGAAGCCCTGGCGTCTGGTGCCCCCATTTTCCCCGGAGTACCTCATCAAAGCTTTTGAAATGCTGGTTTGGTTTATCATGTTATGACCAATAAACAACGCCAAAATAAGGCTAGCAAACAGAGATCCAATTCGTTCGCCGTCTTTATTTTTGAGTTTGAGCCGCCGCCGCCGTTGTAAGCGGTTTGTTTCGACTACCAATTAATTTTTTTAACATTGACATTTTCATACTTGGTTATGTTAAAAATCGAGAAAATCAACGTGAAGATCTATACAGTTTTTTAAATAATTAGATTCTGGTTAAGAAGAAAATGTAAATAAATTAAACCTTCCATCTTCTAGTGCCGTGTTATATTATGGTAATTTTTGAAAAGAAGAACAAAGTTAGAACAAGCCCCAAATATTATACGTGAAAGTGACTTTTCCGAATGTTAGAACTTTTTTGAAGATTTCAAACTTAAATGATCGTTTTGCTTTGTATTTCATAAAAAATCTTGGAAAAAAGTAATCGCAAGTTACTTAGTCTTCACTTCTATTGGCAGTCGCAACGACCTGCCTGCTCTGCGCTTTTTTTTGGCATTTCAGTAGTTAATTTCATTTGAGAACTCAAATAGTGTAAAGTTAACTTAATCTTTTTGGTAAATATTTTCTATTTTTTCAAACGCTGTTTATAAAGTTACGTATTACTTATAATGCAAGACAATTTAATCATCATATTGCTTTCAATATTTTCCACGAAAGTATTACAGCAAATATTTGCATTATTGCAATATATATATATATATATATATATATATATATATATATATATATTTAAATGAAATATCTATACATACAATAAAACACTAACTCATTTCTTGTCTGTCTATCTGTCTGTCTGTCTGTCTGTCTGTCTGTCTGTGTTCGCATAACGTAAAAACTACTAAATTTTAACAAAATTTTGTGAGGAGGTACCTTAGTATCCTGATTCCAATAAAGAATACTATTGTTTCCCCAATAGTATCTTATTTCCAAGAGAAAGTGGAGATAAAACAGTGAAATTACTCCGATTTTTTTATCGATTTAAAGATACTGCATACTTTAATCCATATTTTTTGAAAACGAGAAATTTTAAACATGCTTGCGCAACAGATGTCGCAGTTTTAAAATAATGACATAATATGAATTACTTACTGCCAAATAGAAAATTGAATAAAATTTTTATTTGATTTGCAGTTTTACTTTGAGGAATTATATTGTTATTAAAATATTTTAAGCTCCTTTTACAGAGCTTTACAATCATTTTTAGAATATTAGAATTTTATATAAATTTTAGAATTTTATTCAGAGATGGGTACCTTTATATAAAGTAATTATGTATAAGTGAAGTAAGGGTAAACCTCCCAAAACGCGGTAGATAGGTTCCTAAAATTACCCGCGTTGTACGAAATCGCGTTATAGGAGAATTTAACTTCATACAAAAATCAGAGTTTGGTTCCAAATCGAAAAGTTGGTGTTTATAACATATTTTTATATTTATTTAGTGCGTCATAACAACATAATTTGATAACACTTCTTTTATCTAAACAAAATAAAAATGGATTTTTAAATCTTCTTAACATATTAAAATTTAATAATTAATAATAAAACGACAACTTCTTTAAAAATCTTACCCCGCTTCATCACTTAGTATGATTTGAATCTGTCTGGAACGTTTTGTTAGTGGTCGTGCTAATTCAAAATCCAAGCTTGATCAACTTTCAGATTCAGGTAACCTTTCGAAGATTACTTTTATTAATGCCCGTATGCTATAAGTTATATTGAGAAGTTCGTTTAAATATTTCTGCTCTGTCCCTTAGAGAATCGTTCTCTAAAATACTCTTTAACTGCTTACCCATATTTAAAACTTTCTCGATACTTTTTAGTGAAAAGGATTTATTTTCTATATCCGTGTGCTGTGATTCTTACGACTTCTTTATTGTAAATGACATAAAAAAGTAAGTTCCCAAAACGCCCCTTGAAATTTTATTTATGGGGAAAAGCATTTTTAATAAAAATCATAACGTACAATATTAAAAGCAAGAAAGGAAACATGATCACAATTTGTATCTCGGCTTTTGTTATTGTTCGCAGTGGTAAAAATAATAAATATTTGAAAAAAATCCCGTTGTAAGAGTCGCGTTATAGGAAAATTTCCGCATTTTGCGAACCGCGTTGTAGCGAAATTGCGTTATATTACTTTTAAAGCAAAATCCAGCAATATATTGTTAGGACGTTACACAATAAAAAATAGTTCAAGCAAGCATTCAACTAAGCAAATTTAGGTGATTTTGGCATTCGCATGCCATTAAAAACTTGTATTTACGAAGAAATAAATATTTAATTCTAAATGCTTTTTAATGGTAAAAAAATATCATATGGGAAAGCATATGGGAAAGTTTAAAGTTACAGTTTAGAGATAGACTAATTTAGTAAGATAAGAAAAAATTTAAATTGAATAATCACTTCTAATAAGTTTAAAATGTTTGCTGGGTTCTACTGCATGCTAACAGTTTTTGTTTTTCTAATATAATGTTTACTATGCTGTGCTCTACAATTTCAAATTAATTAAAATTTTTATCTATTTAATTTTAAAGGTCAAGTGACTATCGATCTGTTTATTGAAAAGGAAACTAATTTTGTTGTCTTACACATACAGGATCTGAATGTCACTGAAAAGGTGAGTCAAACTACTACTTTAGCGTTTCTTTCATTTTAATTTTTATATATTAAACATTTCTGTAGTTTCCTTTATCTATTTGAATTTTAATATTTGTTTCTTTCATATTTTCCTTTGTAGGCCATGGTGCCGCTGGGCAATAGGGGCAGTGTTATTAAAATTGTAAAGTTCTTAGAGTATCCACCAAGACAACAACTGTATATTGAGGTAAAAGACAAGCTGAAAAAGAAATCCAATTATACGCTGAATTTGCGTTGGTATTCAAAATTAAATCCAGAACCAGAAGGTTTCTATGTCGACCAATATGAAAGCTCAAATGGCATAGAAAGGTAAGTTAATGTTTGACGAGATTTACTTTGTGTTTGAACGTCGTTCTTTCAATAGTATTAAGGTTGCAAATTGTTAAAAGATTATTATTATTCATGAATGAAAAATATATTGCAATAGTTTCTTTGCCTATTAAATAAAGTGAGGTGTATAATGATTTTACAATTAATATCATAGTTTTTAAAGATTTCTCGTAAATAATTATGTTTAAATGTCGTCGAAGTATACAATAGTTCCACAAATGTATATAATACTGTTGGTAGTTTATAATACATATAAATACTAATAGCTATACCCGTTAAGCTTCGCTACTAATATCGTCAAAGTGTAAAATAAACAAAAATATTATGAGTAAAATTATGACCAAGCTTTAACTCGAAAACACAGAGCATCCTATCAAATTTAAATAGTGTCACTATTCTAGTTGTATAGATATAATAATATATAATTACATTGTATTGTACTTATCGCCCTCGTTTTATAGTATTAAGCTTTAACTCGAAAACGCACGTTAAACTTAGAGTAAACAAATTTCAAACCTATTTTCATACAACAGCGTGACAAAAAATAATATAATACAATCACATACGTTATATCAATGCAAAAGCAAGTTAATAGGCTTTTCAAAGATGTATTAAAATGAAAAAATTACACATCTGAAGACGTATTATTATTAGGTTGATGCGGATACCAAAAAAAAAAAAAAAAAATAAACAAGAAAAAATCCTTATAAAGATAAAGTTTATAGTTTTTGCAGACAGCAACAATGTGCGCCTTTTCGATCCAAGAATAATCTGTCATGACGGCTCTAAAAAATAAAGTAAAATAAATGTTCCTTAAAAAACAAATTTAGATCGCGACAGCAGAGTCGTATATTTCTTCTTACAAGCTGATGCCAACCATAGACATTCTTAAATATAAATGAAATCAGTTGCATGATTTTGGATAAATGTTAGCGTACATCTAATAAAATAGTAACTCATTTCCAGTCTGTCTGTCTGTCTGCACTTCTTTCTACTCAAGTTCGCATCACGTTAAAACTACTGGATGGATTTTAACAAAATTTTGTGAGGTACCTTAGTAACCTGATCCCGATATAGGATAATTTATTTCCAATAGAACGCGGAGAAAAGGCAGAGAAAGAGCGCAGTTATTTTAGGAGTAAAGTAAATACATAAACCATAACTGAAGCACTAACCGATACGCAGCAAAGTTTAAGGCGGCACTAAAAAAGTAAGAGTTATTGTTGTGGATTGCTTTCAATTAAAAATCGATCAAAATATTGCAAGGACGCTCACGAAGTGGCGGGCAGAGCTAGTTTTTAATAAATGTGGCTAAATTTCAGTGACACAACATTGCAACTCCATATCAAATGCTCGTGTGAATACGGGCTTATTAAGATAGATCCTTGAATTAAAGATTTAATGCTGCTAAATCATCTGATTTAGGTCCATTATAACTTGCCAATATCTAAAGTTAGAATTTTGTCGGAGAGATAAGTAGTTTTCTCTTATTATAAGAAAGACAAGTTGTAGTAACGAGCTTTACCCTCTTATTAAAACGAAAAACTTGTTATCTCTCCGACAAAATCCTAACTTTAGATATTGGCAAGTTATAATATTGGGCCTTTGAGGGCCAATTCTAATTTCGGAAACGAAAGAGAATACGACTAGAAAATGTTTAACGCGGCAATTGAATTCTACCAACAACAATTTTTTTTAGAACATACAAGCCGACCACATGAATTTCATCCGATTTAGGCACCATTAACAGTAATTGCTGGACTAATTTAAAATATCGAAGAATCAATATAAATACCTGCATCTTAAAAACATAACTTAAAAAATGTACATACGAGTATATGAATGCATTTGTTTTATGTCATATCGCTCTATTCTATAATGGTACCTCATTAGTCAAATATATTATCCTTCTTTACATGTAAAACCACGAGTAGATCGAACTTTTTCGAACAAATGTTTTAAATATAACGATCGTAAAAAGCTATCAAAATGATTTACAATTGCAAAGTATCTCTGAAATTCATTTATTTTTTTAAATTAATCAATTTTTTATCTGCTTCAAAGCATACATACATATACATACATACATGTATTTCAATTATAGAATTTTACCAATACGACGACTTACTGTATTTTTAATTTATTTTCTAGATTATTAGCTGCCACAGTATTTCGACCAAATGGAGCTCGAAAAGCATTCCCTTGTTTCGACGAACCACACATACGAGCACCATTCAGAGTATCGGTATTTCGAGATCGTTTCCATATAGGTCTCTCCAATTCTATTGTACACACAACAGAGGATGTAGGATTCTATATGGGTACAGGATTGGTAGGTTACATCGAAATAAAATAGATACATGTATTTTTTAACTGAAAATCATTAATTTTATCAACTAATTCGCACAGCTACGTGATGATTTTATTGAAACACCACCCCTGCCAGCCGATGCTGTCGCCTGGGTTGTTAGTGATTTCCAAAGAGAATCTTTACAACCGTCAGCTGCCTATATGCCCACCACGCCAACACCGCCCTACGGTGCGGGTGGCAAAAAGTCCTCACAACTTAATAATTACACGCAACAGAAGGAGAAGAAGCCGCCAGTGCGTAATATTACGGCGCTAACACATTCGCTTAATTTTAATATTTTGGGAAGAAATATGTCTGTGCTTATGACAACACTTTCGCCTTTCAAAGGGGAATTTGATGCAAAAAATCTCACAGCCCTGAGCCAATCGACGGGCTCCACAATTAAAAGAGCTCCTTCATATACCTTTTATGCTCCAAGGGATCTTTTGCCTAGATCATCATTTATTTTGCATACTTCCCGAGATGTTTTAGAATACATGCAAACTTGGTTGGATGTCAGCTATCCCCTGACAAAAGTTGATTTTGTAGCGCTGCCTTCCTTGAATCGCAATATAATATCATCTTTGGGTTTAGTTACTCTGAAAACATCATTTCTAACTGATCCCGAATCCAAAACAACGGAACAATATCAAAAAAGTACTTTGCTGGTGGCTGAAGCTATAGTGCGCCAATTCTTTGGCGGCATAACATCGAGAAAAGTTCTTAAAGACGTATGGCTGTGGGAGGGTTTGATTAAATACTTGGGCATACACACCTTGTCGCCACTACAGGAAAACTGGCCTTTAAGAGAAATGTATTTGTTGCACATGGCTACGGCTGCTTTGGATATTGATGCGATACAGGGTTGGGATAGTATAATGAATGGCACTAGCCATGATGGCAATAGCGAGGAATTCTTTATACAAAAAGTGAGTGGGTTTTTATATTTAAATAATTTTTTTGCATTACTTTTTTATTATTTTAAATTGCTGCGAATTTTTGTTTTCTCATTTCAGACTGCCGCTATATTTTCCATGTTACATACTGCTATAGGAGAAGATCGTTTCAGAACTTGTTTGGGAGGTTTTCTTAAATTAAATCGTTTTAAAACTGCTGAACCGTTAGATTTATGGAATGTCTGCACTAAGAAGGCTAATGGTGCGAAAAGTATTAAGGTAAGTTTAATTTTTTAAACTTCTTGAGTTCTCCATTAAATTCCATTGATATATTTTTGGGCTTTAAATTACCTAAATGAGTTTCTAGTTCGCATGGTTGTCATATTGCAGTCTTGGGGGATGTCAATTACAGTTTGTACTTAATTACGCTTGCAGTTACGCAATTATATGTAATTGTAATTGGAGTTTTACATGTAATGTGTAATTGAAAAATTAATATTACAATTAAATAAAAAATTCAAATTACATTTACTTATACATATAATTGTAATTGTAGTTGAAAAAAATCAATTATAATTACATGCAATGGAAAATTTTTGGTCAATTTCATGGTCAATATATACATATTGAGCCTCATACATAAAAACGAGTAAAAGCGCTGAGTTGAGGGAGGTGAGCAATTGCTCGTAAGTCGAGTTCAATCAAACAGCAACAGCTTTTGCTCAATTTTGTATGCATAAAAATGAGTTCAAACCAGTTGCAATTACTTGAGCAAAGGGAGATCAAACGTCTAATTGTTATTGAAGTGCAAACATGCCGTCATGTGAAAGTGAAGTAGAATCATAATTTCTTGCTGTTTGTTGTTCGATATCGTTTCCTAATTGCCATATATCAGTATTGTTGTAATCGTCATTGATAAGGATATACTCGTCTTTTAAAAATTTAGCTATGTTATGCAAAATGAAACAACTGGCTATTACGTGGGGCGATAACTCTGTCGATACCCGAATTTTGTATTGAAGTATCGAAAATCTTTGTTTCAATTGCCCATAACACCGTTCTATAAAGACACGTTCTCTTGTAAACACTTTGTTGAATGTTTTTTCTGTGTCAGTTGTTGGGTTTCGGAATGGTGTCATTAGCCATGGGCATATTCCTTAGCCTCCATCCCCGAGAAGTAATGCATCGTTCGTTGCATTTTGCATTATTCTACAGACCTCGCTGTTTCGTAAGATACGTGAGTCATGAACTGAACCAGGCTAGGATATGTCAACGCTTGTTAAAAGTTCTTTTCGATCTTTCGTTGCCTGCACATTTATAGAGTGGAAGCCTTTTCTACAAATATACTCATCGCTTTGATTTGTTGGTCTTTTTAATTTTTATATGAGTACAATCAATCACTCCAATTGCATATGGAAAGCATTTGCTTGCTTTGGCAGATATAAGTTTAACAACTTCCGCAATAGTTCGCAACACAGTTGATTGATGGACTCCAATATCTGTGGCAACACCATTTTGGAATCCAGGATCTGCACAAAATCTTAAAAACAGTCGAATTTTAGCATCTTGCTTCTTCTTAACCCTCAAAAAAATAATTAGCCAACTAGCAGATGCTACTATCATTATTAATTATATAAAAAAATTAATAATTACGAATACAAACCTATATAATTTTTGATCCTCACTTGCTAAATTTCTTTTACGCTGTATAACATTTTGTGGCACAAAATATTCAGCCATGATTCCTTTTTAGTGTACGCGAGTCAAATATAAGGCAGGCTCAACAAAATTTGAGCAAGAGCTCACAAAAGAAAGCAAAAGCTTGTTTTTATGCATATGAAAATGAGCTCTAGCTCATCTTACTTAGTTTAAACTGAGCACGACGAGATTAAACGTGAGCTGTGAGTAAAAGCAAATACTTCAAATTTTATTATGCATACGACAAGCACCTTTTACTCAAAAGATCGAGTCCGAGCTCAAGCTCATGTTTTATGCATGAGACTCATTATGTATTACAAAACAGTCACAACTCAAAATATATCTAATTTTTTTTTCATAAACCAGTTCACACCTCATAATGCCGTAATTTACACCGTTTGTTAATGCGGCCTAAATAAAAGAAAAATTTTATACTTTTAGCGAGTGTTTGAAAAAAGATAAAATATCACTAGCAATAGACAATTTTGTTTTCTATTATCCAGTGTTAAAATTTGCTCCAATTTTAAATTTAGAACTAATCCTCATTTTTGTAGCCGTTGAACCCCATATATGGCTCGTGCAGATGTTATTTTAATTTATATCAAAAAATCAACAAACAAAAAATGAGATAAGAACAATGTCTGGGATAATTCGGTCATATCTATCTTTTATGGTTTCGAAGATATTATGAAGAAAAAAAAACATCGTGCGTTAAATTTCATACAATGTTTCTTACAAAAAAGAAATGATAAAATAAAATCAATACAAAAACTATCACTCCGGCACAGATTTCGTTTTGAAATGAAAGCCTAGTACATACTCTGTTCGAATGTGTGAAAAAATGTTAAGCAACATTTATTATTTCACAAGGAAAATTTGACATTTAAAATGTGGTGACTATATCGCGATTTGGAAGAATTTTACGATTTTATTGCTTTTAAATAAACCTAATTGTTTTAAAAAGCTTGCACAAAAATTTTACAAAAAAATCAACAAGAAATAATGCCCATTTGCTTTATTTCACAGCTTTGGTAAAATGTTGCCACAAACATTTCAATGTTTTTCCACAGTAACACAGAGTACTACTTCTGCAACATTTGTTCATGACTTTTTCATACAAATTTCTTGTGTGCATTCCGCATGAAAAACTGAACAGAGTACCAGGCTTAATATGTATCTGTAGCAATAAGGAAAAAGTGCTTAAGTCTGATTTTTACGTTTTGTAGCAAAGCAATTTTAAAATTGAAAATTAATTTAAAAAAATAGATCATCTTTAAACTTTACATATGGGAGCCAAACGTTGTTTTGGAAAGGATCTTATATCTACCAAAGTACGCAGGCGTTGCAATTAATAAGAAAGAAAAAAGTTTTTATGATTTGGAAAAATAGCTTGTAGTTTCCTAAGCTTTTTCCAAATGCGATTAGACATTACAAAAATATAAGTAGAAAGTCATATTGCTATAATCTCCTGAAAAATGGTACAAATTAATTGATACTTTGCACTTGGGTACTTTGGAGTACGGAAATTCCAAATTTTTATTATTTTGAAAGTGACATAATCCACTTTCAAAAAATACCTAGATAATGTTAACATTGATTACAATTTAACGGTATTTCTACATTTTTACAAAATATTGCAATCAAATGATCATGAATTTGGTCTTCATTCTTCATTATTCATTGTCTCTAACAACTCAATAGAGCTGAAATAATTTTTTGAAAAATTAATTGAGAAATGGAAAAAACTTTTAAAGCGTTAGACACTAGCTGTGCCCGCCACTTTGTAGTTTGGTTTGAAAGTAATCCACACCAAATTTTAAGACTCTTACTTTTATAGTGCTTGAGTTACGGCTTATGTTATTTACTGTATATAGAGGTAGCCATCCTTGGGTAATTGTTCAGGAACAAAGGCTTTATATTAAATTCTAAAATTTATATAAAGTTCTAAAATTATTGCAAAGTTTTGTGTTTAAAAAATCCATTTTAAATCGGTAAAACTGCGTAATTTCACTATATTTTTATCTGTTTTCTCTTGAAAATGTGATATTTTTGCGGCAATGAGTATCTTATATTTAAACCAAGATAATTAAGTACCTCCTCACAAACTTTTATTAAAGTTCATTCAGTAGTTTTTATGTGAAGCGAAGACAAACATACAAACGGACAGACAGACAGACAGACAAAAATTCCAAAAATTACTGTTTTGTATTCCATTTCGATTACCAGCAACAGCAACAAAATTTTCAAAAAATAAGAAATGGTCCTGTTACTGTTTTATTACATGTATAAATAAACATGTTTGAAAACGGTGACATGACTATTGGCCGCTTTAAAAAAATTGTACCATAGTGTGCCGGTTCTCTTACAAGTCGCCTAAATAATAAATTTTTTAGTACCTTGAAAATTTTTTAGTACCTCAAAAAGAGTATTTATTTATTCCGTATGTATATTTTAGCGAATTTTCGCGTATAACAAATTATGGATATTTTTCAACCAATTTATATACCGATACTGTCAACAAATATCGCCACTATATACTCGTATACGTCTATGTAAAATTATTATACGTCTATATAAAATCATTAAAATCATTTCATTTATATTTTATTGTGACTTCCTTCCATTTTAAATTAATCCATTGATGTATTTGTTAAATCTTCATTAATTTTGTTTAAATTTATTTTGAAATTATTTTAAATTATTTAAAAAAAGTATAAATTCTCTTTGAACTGTATAAAATTGATTTTAATAGACTTGCTCGCCAAACGCAATATTCTCGCCTAAAATCTCTGCACTGCTAGGGTAGGATAGGCAAGTTTGTAAGGATGAGGTTGTAAGATCTAGTTGATATTTGAATTTCACACAAAACGCCATAAAACCTACCAATCAATTTTCAAACTCCTTATAACGATTTAATGTTTTAAATTAAGCATTTTTTTTTATTTGTTTGCCTTAATTTTAGGATATGATGTCACTGTGGACACATCAAGCAGGCTTCCCTTTGCTAACAGTAACAAAGCTGGGCAATAAAATAACCATATCGCAAAAACCTTTTAAACCAGCCGAATTTTTAGCCATTCACGATGAAACGTACGATGGCAACAACTACAATAAAACAAATGCCAATACGAGTGAAACATCAACGACAAGCACAACAACAGTTGCTCCAACAACGGCTAGCAAACAAAAACCTCCCCAACAAATGAAATGGATTTTTCCCATAACCTATGTAACCGATTTAAATAATCAAACAGAAACACTGTGGATGCAAAATGTGGATGGTAAGAAGATTTGAAGTACAAAATATTCAAATTTATTTTGTTTTTTAATTTATAATTTGTTGTGTTTTTTTTTCTTCGGTTTCGGCACAAAGAACAGGAAATAAAAACTTTTGTTATAGAGAATTTTCATACAAAATTATTGTTTATTTTTTTTAACGAATGTGTGACGCAAGCGGACGAAAGGGACCAAGGAACATTTATCACTACAGAGGGGAAATATTAAGGCGATCATTTTTTTAATTTTGAATTTAACAGTTAAACTTCCGATTAAGGGGAAAAATTGTAGGTTTAACTGTAAAAATCCATATATGAAAAATTAAAAATTTTCGCCTTAATATTTTTCCTCCGTAGTGAGGCAACCTGATAAATGTTCCTTGTTTTTTCTTTCGTCAGCTTGCATCATAAGGTGCCATGAAAGGGATCTTATCTTGCCAGGTGTTTCGATGTTTTTCGAAAAAGTGCAAAATTCTGAACAGAACGGAAAAAAAAATTCAGGCAAAAATCTAAGAAATTGGCGAAGTTATGGCGTTTTAAAGTTTTTAGTTCAAAAGTATAGTTTTGAGATAATCGAGATTAAAATTGAACAACTAATTTGTGCAAGTTTGGAGTTGCTGAAACTGCACAAATAAATATTTTATATATGAAATAAAAGACTCTTACCTAGATTGAATCGGTATTTTCTCTTCATGATTCTCTGAAAGGGCTCGGAGAGACGAAGTGTTCTATGACGTTATTTCAGAAAACATCCCAAAAATGCTACTGTCGCTCAGTAAGAGTGCAATCAGATATTGCGGATTTTTGCACAATGAGAGAATTTAGAGCACGAACCCTGTGGTTGTTCGAATTTTTAGTCTCGTAAAACAATATTCCTTTGATATAACTTGTTGATCCCGATTGATATCTGTGATCTCTCTCTAGGCTTGGATCTCGTACAGTAAACATAAAGAACAGTACATAAATATCCTATGCGTCTCGGTACTCTCGAAACTCTCGGCCTTGGTACTTTATATTAAAGATGATTATTTAACTTGACGTTTGTAATTTTTATTTTTAAAACCAAAAATGTTGGTACTCAGAAAAAAATATTTTCACCAATTAAAGTTTTTAAGTGGTTTCAGATTAAAATTTAATTAAATAATTAATTGATTCAATTATTTTTTTTTAACTATTTTTCCATATGAAACAAATATATATTTGAATCAATTAAAAAATTAATTGAACTTTAACTTGAAACTAATTAAAATTTTTAATTGGTGAAAAAATTTTTTTCTGTTTACCCTTCTTATTGCTTATAACATAAATGTCATAATATCTAAAGGAAAGTTTGCATGACATTAATTAAGGGTAGTTAGCCTAGAGGATAAAGGTATTAAGTTAAAAACGCGAGATATCTGTTAAGAGAGAAATTAAAATAATACAAGTAGAGTGTAGCGTGTAAATATCGTTTGTAGTGTGTAAATATCATTTAATACAATCCGCTAGAATGTCTAATTACAAACTCTAAAGTTTTCAGTCCTTATGTCGACCCTTGGTAGTTGCAATATCCTTCCACGGCAGATTAGAGGCTTAGGAGACGATCATTATCATTATCTTCTTTTTCTAGTTTTTATAAAAATATTTGTGATGTCCCGTATTTGCTTACATTATGATCTCAAAATACCCCTTGTGCTGAAAGTTTCTATTCCAAACCAGAATAATAAATTCCGTGCTTTACAATTGTAATTAAATTAACCAGCTTTATGTTTATATTGTTTATACAAACTCCTAGGAGCAACATTTACTTTAAATATCAACGTCTAACAGCCTACAAGAAATTCGTGACAATTGTTCCAATCGTTCCAACCGTACTAATCTCAAGATTTTTCAAATTAGAAGTCATAAAAGAGGTTATGAATCATTATTTTTTATACAGTATGAGTAAGGCCCATTATTATAACTTGCCTTTAAAGTACGTTTTAGTTAAATTTCACTTCTACTTAAGTGAGCGATAAAGTGAACAATAACTATTTTTCGTTATTACAACTTCCTTGTAAAATAAAATTAATCTTTTTGAAAATATGGCAGTACAATAATAAACACCGACTACTTTTGACAAAATAAATTGGTTCTTAAAAACGCAGTGGCAACGCCATACCTTCCATTTATTTGTTTACTTTTAACAAACCACAAATTAGTTATCTGTGCAACAAAAAACCGAAAAGATTTTATATATAACAAAGGAGATCTGTTTTCCATTGTTATTTTTCAAATGCAAAATTAAATTAAAATGAATTTATTTTTCTTCATAGATTAGAAAATACGGCAACTTTATAGATGACGTAATATGGCAACTTCAAACTCTTATATCTAGTGTTAAAAGTTAAAGGCAAGATGTTCTTCCCTTTAGTTTATCAGTCATTTCTAGCTTAATGTATACATATAATAACGAAAAAGTACTTATCACCCTGATAAAATCCTAACTTTAGCTAATGGCAAGTTATAATAATGGGCCTAAAAATTATAAATATTAAAAACTATTCCGATTACATCCGATACTTCTGTTTTGTTGTTTTACTTTAGGTTAAAAGCTTATGTTACAAATGGGACGCTTTTTAAAGTGAAAATGTGTAACTGATATATGTAGTTTTCGTTCGATATTGAGAAAAAGGCTCTTATTTAAAACGAGTTTTGGAATAGGACAATCATTAATTTAATTTAATTTTATTGTTCTTTTGTTTATTTTTATTATCCAACATAGTCACCTTCAATGTTGCCGAAAATGTCAAATGGATTAAAGTGAATGCTCGACAATCAGGCTATTATCGTGTTTTATATAACGATGATAATTGGGCGAATATCATTGAGGATTTAACCAATGATCCTAATAAGTTTTCGGGAGAAGTAAGTTTTATGCAATACTGATCAATCGAAAAAATTCTTTGTAATAATTTTCCTAATAATTCACTTGAAGGATCGTTTGGGACTTCTTTCTGATGCTTTTACACTCTGCCATGCAAATTTGCTGCCATGTGAAATTACCATGAACATGATACAATATTTACCCAGCGAAACAAATTGGGGCCCCATGGCCTTGGCTTTGCGTCATTTAGAAAAATGGCGTCGCATTTTAAAATATTCGGAATGTTTTCTAATGCTTTCGGAGTTTATAAAAATGAAATTATCTACGGTGATAGAGAAGATTGGCTGGAATGATGATGGCGATGAGGCGACCAGGTGAGTTTTATATCTTGTTTATTTTTAACATATAGTGGTAAGTGAGACAATTCAATAGAAACTTTTTGAAAACTTTGAAAACTCCATTTCATTATTTACATATTATATTTTTCTTAAATTATTAAAAATATCTTGAAATATAATTAAGCAAACAAATCTTTAAAATTATACTAAATTGAGTCCAATCGGTGCGGATAAAAAAATTTATTATCATGGTTGATGTTAACATTTTGGATTTAAATCTTTGGTGTTCGGTCAAAAATATCAATCCGTTATGGTCGATTGAAACCACAAATTTTACTGGTGTGTAAATGCTTTGTTCTTAGAAAATATAGTAGCGGTATTCAGTGTTTGATGCTAATGGCCTTCCGAAAGTGCAAATTTAACAAAAACAATAGGTATTTTGTTGTTGGATTTCACAAAAAAACTTTGATATTATGTACTTGCATTTTTGCAATACCATTTGAATTGAACTCCGCTCTTGAAAAAGTGTTTTTTTTTTTTAAGTAATTCAAAAGTTTTAAGGAACTTGATATTTTTTGTTATTACTGCTTGCGAATGCTTAGACTCCTTGCGGGAGAATGTATCCTTTGAGCCATATTTCACACCTATTCCCCAATTTTAATACAAACTCGGGGAATATATTATATATAGCATTCACATATTTATTTAACGCAAACACAACACACCGAAGAAGTTCGTGATACGATAGCATTTACAGACCTTCATCAACAATATCTGCCCCCTTAACCAACAATGCATTGCAATGCTGAATGTTTTAGTGAAATATTTTTCGATGATTTGAAACACAATGTCGTGGGATAGGTAGAGCAGATTGCCGACTTTCAAGAGCCATGTAGGGACCAAAATACTACTAGGTTTGGGCAGAAAAGTTCTTAGATTATTTACTTTTCAACAACTGGTCATGTTCGGTTAGAGCTTGGACCAATTTATGAAAAATGATACTCACGATTTTTGCAGAATATGCGAGGATAGGAGTATAATTAAAATCTGTCATCGTCATAGACTGCGAAGCAAAAGGCTCGCTTGGCTGGGCACACTGTTGCACAATGGGTTCGGCGATTTCGGATTATAAAGAGTTTTGCAGCCTTAAAAATTGTTATTTCCTAAATTATAGGCATAAATTGAATAAACTCATTAATTACACTGTGCAACAGTGGAACAAAAACACGGACTTGACAGTATAGTTTCGATTGTACTACCAAAGGGTAGTAAAACCCTATACTCGGTTTGGCAAAATTTGTGATAAATTTTTATTTATGGGATGAGGATTTTTTTTTTTTTTTTTTTTGAAAAACAACAACAAAATCAAAAGCAATCCAAGTAAAACAAAAACAACAAACAAGGTTTAAATGCAAGAAATGTATAGATCAGTAAAAAAAAAACTGTCGTGTTCAAGGTAGAAAGTGCTATTTAAGGTGCCTCGTCACTTTCAGATTGCATTAGCATGTTTACATAAGTTGTTTAGTTTTACAGTGGCTACAATTTTCCCATATATTGTAAGTGAAAATTTAGGACTCCCAAAAAAATATTTTTTTTTTTTTTTTTTTTTTTTTTTGTTAAAAGTGACGGAATAATTTATTTTTTTGCCATAAAATGTTAATGGCATTTAATAAACGAATTCTTAGCTACATTATTGTCAAACAAAGTTAAGCGGTATCACCTAGTATGGATGGGGGTATTAGACAAAAACTGATGACACCTTTTTTGAAGAGCCCACTGATTTTCAGAATTCTTTCGAGGCGCATAAATAAAAATTGGTCGCCAAATTCGCCAATCTTAGTATAGGGTTTTACCCTTTGGTAGTTGAACCGAACCTATACTGCCAAGTCCGTGCATTTTTCGAACAATTTTGATGTGTTGCACGGTGTTATTTTATCTGAATTTTTAATTGCAGATTAATGCGACCGGAAGTTCTTTTAGCCTCAGTACTGTGGGAAGACATTGACAGCATAACAAAATCAAAAAATATGTTAAATCAATTTCTGTATTACAATGGATCAGCAATATCACCCAATTTAAGAGAGGTAAAAATGAACTCATTTATTAATTTGTTTATTTATTTAAAAATTATATACGGCAATGCAATAGATCGTTTACACTGGCTCTATACTATCGGGAGAATATATTTACTGGCAACATTGTTGGGAGCGCTTTGTTACGCTGCAGCGAACATCAGAAAGCTATGTAGAACGTATGCAGTTGTTGAGAGCCTTGGGCCGTACCAAGGACGCTTGGCTGCAGAATCGTTTGCTGTCGCATGTCACAATGTTGCCCACAGCTGAAGTGGTGCAAGTACTGCAAGCTATAGCAGGAACACCAACGGGTGGTGCTATGGCCTGTAGATTCTTGCAAGCCAAATGGTTTGATTTGGAGTCACGCATGGGTCAGGGCACAATAGCTTTTGCCAAAGTTATATCAGCCATAACACAATATGGTGCTACAAAATTTGATTATGATGAGGTAAATGTATTTTTTCATCTCTTGTTTTTTCTAAATAAAACTAAAATATACAATATATTTCAAATTTTGTTTAGCTTAAATCTTTAGTGCATCGTTTCGGACGTGGTCCTGGCATGGACATTCTAAACATGACCCTGAGTAGTGTGGCCTCTAATGTTGAATGGGTGGCCAGATCACAAACATCACTGTATAAATGGGTAGAAAGTAATTTACATTCTCATTAAACAACAACTCATTCCTTTATTTGATTTAATTTTATTTAACCTTTAACTTATTACATCCATAACTTTAGTATTTAAGAAAACTTGTAAAATCTGTATAGAGTTATTATGATCTTTTTAACAATCAATCAAAAGTTAAAAAAAAAACCAAATTATGTATTCATTATTTGTACTTAGAATAATACACTCAATACTATTTTAGAATTAAAAAAAGCATAAATATTTAATTAACAAAACATAAAAAGTCAAGTTATTAAGAAAGACGGGATATAGACGATGATTTAAAATCCTGACTTTTTTGTTCTGGGTAGAGAAAAAGTTACGATTTGTTGTCAAAAATTGTTGTCAAAAAATGTTGTCAAAACACAAAACGCATCTGTTTATATACCCGGAACAAAAAAGGCATGCTTTTAAAACATCGTCTAAGTCCCTAATCTAACAGGAAGAAACATTTTTCTCATATCCTCATTTGTAATTATGTTCCTTTTTTTAAAAAAGAAATGACAACAACAAAAACATCACAGCAGTTACAACAGCAACATATGAAATTTTAAAATTAAAAATTTATGTTGATCTTATTTAATTTAATTTTAATGGTAACTCGTTGAATAATATTATTTAGAAATTTAAAAAAAACGTAACCCTATTGCTTTCGGATCGATATCTGTTACAGCCCGCTATCCCTGGAACTTTTATATGTAGACGCTAAAGTTTTCACATTAGCTATACTATCATTAATTCGCACAGAGGTTGTTGACTATATCCGCCATAACAATAAGTATAAAAAATTAAATTTGAAACTATTGGGTACTCTCATAGAAGACATTATTATGACACACATATCGCCCTTGATCAACAAGAGGGTATTAAATGAAAACTTTTAAATTTTCACTTTTTTAAAGAAATCAATCTTTCATCTCGAATCCCACATCTGAGACCTTTCTCGTGATAGTGTCTTGAATGCCTTTATATCAACAAAAAGGTATTATTTTATTCGGCAATAATTACAAAAAATTTAAACAAAAAACAGTGTAAATATATTTTCAAATGCAATTAGCTTACTTTAATATGTTTGGATTTTTAAATTAATTTGAAATGTAATCACAAACAGTTTTTTAACTCTACTGAAAATTTTAAAATTTTGAGTTAATACCCTCACGTTGAGCAAGTGCGATATACATATACAAATGAGTAATAGATATATAAAATTGAAGTTACCCAAATAAGACTTTAAAAAATGTAATGTTTGTACTTTTAAGTTTGTATATATTGTACGGTGGTACGGAACAATACGTAAGTCGGACCTGCACTTTTTATCTTAAATAAGCACAAACTCTGATAATTGTTTAATAAATATGTGCATAAGTTATTTATACCTCCTTTTTACAAATTTATATTATTCTTTAAAAAAAAATAATATGGAATTTTTGTTTGAATTTTAGAATACAAAAAAAAACCTTTGTAAAAATATTTACATATAAAAAAGAGCTTTATATTTCGTGTATGCCAAAAGTACTATCGTTTTTTTTTTTTAATGAATACTTATTCCAAGACAAAGGTACAATGAATTGTCCGTTGAATTTTTCAACACATTTTTTTTTAGAGGGGCTACCGAAGCAGACCACTAACTGCATTGGTCTATTTTCGACCCTCTTCGTTCCTCAATAATTTCTGGTATCAGGCTAGAAATTTACGAATGCCTTACTTTCATTGAGTCTCGTGCTGACACTAGCCTTTTATTCCCGACTGTAGTGATTTCAGACTGCCGACTGATACATGTCGACATTCTTCCTCATCACAGAGTCTATGGTAATTGATACATTTGCTTAAGGCAAGGTCTCCACAGCATCAACATATAATTAATATGTGTAAGCCCGTGGACCAAAGCCTTTTTTATGTTAGCCTTTTTCCAAGCACAGTCTGCAAGTATCGTCTTACCTCGATTATTAACTTGGCCAGATAATACTTGACAGTAAGTGACCTGTCACTCACGCAGTTAACCATTTGTAGGCATTCAGAATACATTCAAACTCCTTCTTGGTCTTCCTGTCCACTTGTAGTGAAAAATTCCAGTCTTCGGTGGGAGTCGATAAATATTTTTTCATTCATTATATTCAAATATAACTAAATTTCGTTTACTATCTATCCTCCCTTCTTCCCTCTAGACCTAACCAAAAAGTTCGGCCTAAAAGCTAAACAAAGTCCAATTAATTTTTCTTTCAAATTAGAAAAACATGGCGGTATATTGATTATATTGATTATAAAAAATAAATAAATTCTTGACGAGATACCCAAGTTTTGGTTTATCTACAAAATCCCCTTTCTCCCTAAATACGACTATGAAAACAACACTGTTGCTTCCCTCTGACATTTCATTCTAAAATAAAACGTCTTTTTGCCACTGTGCATTAGTAACATAAATTTTAGGATAGTCGTGGCTATTTCGTGCAATTTCTATTTTATTTTCGTTACAGAAAAATTTAATCTCTTTCTACAATTATGAGTTAATTTGCAGAAAACTCCATATGAGCTTAAAAATAGGTTTGCTAAAAAATTTATATACAGGAGCTTGTGTAAATAATTATCGGTTTTTATAGTTCATATAATGAACGATTTTTTATGTTTAATTAAGACTTGTTTTTACTGCAATTTAATTTTTTAAGTCCTTTAATTTTTTTGTTATTTTAAAATAAAGAATTGATTGATTCAATATTTTTTTTCTAAAAAACTAAATAAATAAAAAAATGCTTATATTTTCTTTTTAAACTACCCATACATTTGCAATATAATTGTGCAATTTTGTTTAATATGCGAATATCGCTAAACTAAAAAATATATTTCGTTCTGCTGTGGTGATAACAATTTCCTTTCATACATCAAAACACTAACATACAAACATATTCAAATAAAAACACTAGTGCTGATTGGTAAGACAAATTAACTATTTCTTGTAGTTGAATTTAAATTTATCATATCATATCATATATTAATTAATTATATTTATTATATTATATTCAAATTATTCTATATTTTATATACATAAAAACCTATAAAAACAAAAACAACAAAAAAAATTATAATTTTAGTTTTAGAAATGTAATACAACTTGTCTTGCACTTGTTTTCTTAACAAAAAGGTCCAGAAGCCAGAAAAAAATCATTTTTAGTTTGGTAAGCTTTAGTAAAATTTATTTTTTTTTTTTTTTTTTTTTATAAAAGTAAGAACGAAAAAAAATAAATAATAAATGAAAGAATAAATATTACAAAATATATATAAATATATATCATTTACATTAAGTACTTATTTATGAATGAATAAATAATGTATGGCATCTATTAATTTATTAGTTAAATTATTAAGTATACTTACGAGTATACAACAACAACAAACTAAATAACATTTCATTAATTTAATTTTACATTTAACTAAATAGTAAAATGAGTAAATTTTATTATATTTAAGTAATAAAGTTATTATAATGAAATATTTACACGTATAGAAGTTATAAAATTAATTGATGATTTTTAATCAGGATATTTATTTATTTATTTTTATTAAATTCTTTACTATTTTAATTAGGGTTGCCAGCTTTCTTTTTCAAAAAAGGGGGACAAATTTCCAAAATGGTAAAAATGGGCATAATTTTCATAGGACATATAAAATAAAATTAAAATTCAGTTTAAAAACTTGTATTATATTTTTATTAACCATTTATTCTGCATTTTGAGTGCCTCCATGTCTATCGATTGGTAGTGCGCTAACCTATCAGTCTGGGGGTTGCAGGTTCGAGACCCACCAAAAACTATGGGTGTTTTTGCTGGCTTGTCTACGGATAACGTTGTCCTAAAAAAACAATTATTCTCTATTTGACTGTTCATTACCACACTTTTTTATTGCTTAACACCCATCAAGTAAGGCATTGTTAATTCAGTACGGATAGGGCAACCCCTGGGAAATCAACGTTCATTTAGGTTTTATTAAAAATTTAATTTTTTGTTATTTAATATTATGCTAATTACCCATAACGTTTTATAATAAAAATGCAATTTATTTGTTGGGGGAAAAGAGCTAGTCCCTATACGTATTTCACTGGTTGCTCAGGCCAGATCATCAGGAAACCTTTTTCCTAATTTTAGAGAAGCCAAAAATACTCTATAAGTAATAAAATTCTACAAAACACAATGAGAATTATGCATGTTAATAGAATAATATTACAGAATATTAAAGCTTCAACAAAACACCAACAAATAAACCACGTTTTTATTTTTCCTTACTGTCCTTCTACAATTGGTTGGTTTTTTGCAATCACTGAATGCAGACGTTTTTTGTTATTTTTTTTTTACTGCAAAAAAGAATCAGAATACTGATTACACTTTTTTCAATTCATATACAATTTGTTTTATTTCTAGGCCTATATACAAATTATATAATAAAATAATAAAAAATAATAAATAATAAATAAAATTCAAAAAAAAATTTTGTCTTTACTACTTAAAGACGAGCAAACAGTAAAACAAGAACAATGTAATTTAATAAAAATTTATTATTTAGTCAAAATGTACTTACCGTATAATTTACAAAACAGCAACAAAGAAAATGTCAAATAAAAAAAATTTACGAAAATAATTTAATTCATGTAATGTATAAAATTAATGTATGTAAACTTTAATTGAAATAAAATCCACAGATTCTTCCTTTTTTTTGTTTTTTGTTAAAACATTTAAAAATATTTTTCTTAAAATAAATATGTGTATAAATTTAATACAATACATATTTAATGATTTCATTTCACCAAAACAATATATATAAAATAAAAAAATTTATTAAGATAGAAATTAAAATTTATAAAAAAATATATATGTATAAAATAATATTAAAAAAATAATAACAAATATATATTTTGGAATACTTGCAAGAATGAAATTTTACACTTTTAATAGAAAAAAAAACAACAAATTCACAAATATAATCATTTATACTAAATCTTTTGAATGATCTATAAATATTACTATTTTCTAATAATTTTAATACATATTTTATTTTTCACAATTTAATAACCCATACCATTTGTTATTATTATTTTCTTTTTTTTTTCAAATAAATTACATTCAATTACAAATACATCCCAGTAAAAAGTAACACTCTTAATTCTGCAATCCTTTTCCTCTGCTGTTATTTGTAAGAAGTTTTCCACTGTTTCTCGATCTATACATCTACATCTATATATCTACACTTAGAATAAAACTGTTACAGGACCATTTCTGTACATGAAATATTTTTTGAAAACTTTTTTTATGCTAGTGTAGATAGTAATCGATATAGATTACGAAACAGCAATTTTTGGAATGTTTGTCTGTCTGTGTGTCCGTGTTCGCATCACGTAAAAACTACTATATGAATTTTAATACAATTTTCTAAAACAAAAAGTACCTTAGTACCTCGTCTCAAATATAGAATACTTATTTTTCGTAAAAATATCTCATTTCCATGAGAAAATACAGATAAAATAATGAAAGTACAGAATTTTACCGATATAATGCTACTAAAAACTTGGCAGCACCTTCTATTTTTGTGCGCAGAAAATTTTATACAATATTTACAGAACTCTACTCTCCTGATGCAGGAAGAACAGGTGTGTTTTCTTATGGGTTCATTTCGAGGCCCGACCACTGTCCAAACAACTGGTACCACGGGAACCAGTAGCCCCACAGAAAGCCGCTCTATCTGTGACCGGTTGTTGGTGAGGACTCCTTCGGGGGTTCACTGTGGTTTGGATCAAGATATGTAGTTGGTGCATGATTGATCAAGTGTGCTGTTGCACTTTCAACAGAAGGAATTGGATGATATTGAACCCCTATACAAGAGGTTAGGACATGGGTCCAGGCTTCTATGTTCTCTAAATTACTACTCATTAGTGTACGTATTGTGCACTGTGCGCAATTGTGCGATGATGGAACAATGGCATTTAAAGGTGGTACTATTGTCGCTTCATTGCGCTTGTATTGTGTAGATTGCGGTATTCATATGAGGCAATGGGGGTGTGTTGGTCTACACATTAAATTTCACCGGGTGGTAAGAAAACAGTCAGATAAGGGCCAACACGGCGAGGTGCTGACGTTAATCTTGATTGCGAATTACCTTATACTGTTCTGTTTCCCAATTTCTCAACCGAGTATTTGCAATTCAGCTTTATTTGTTCAATTATAAGATAGAAGAATATGAGGGCAATTTGATAATTCCATGATTTATTAGATATTTTTTATTAAATTTTCGACAAAAAAGGGTTTTATTTCTCAAAAAAATCTCCTTTAAGCACTATTTATTTATTATTCTAGCTTTTTATTTCCTCAAGATAATAAGAGATCTTAAGCCCTTTGAGTTTTTACTCTTATAATCTGTAGCTTCATTATATTATAATTGAATAATTGATAATACTTCAAACAAGTAAGAGAGCTATGTATATTCGATCAAGCCTTATCTTATACCTCCTTCACCATAGTGATTAAGATATTGACCTACGCTGTTATATTTCTAACTTCTTCTGTTTCTACTCTTATGGTTTTCAACTTCATTTGTACAATTATAATATAAACAAGTTAGAGTGCTATATTTGGCCATGCCGAATTTTTTATACCCTTCACCATAGTAATGCTGGATATTGTGTTACCCTCTTATGTATCTTTTAAATTTTTTTGAGAATTTTATTTAATTTTTTTGTAAATATTTGTTGTAAATTATTTTGTAAAAATTTTTTGGAAATTTTTTGTAAAAATATTTTTGAAATTTTTTATAAAATTTTCTTTTGAAAATTTTATTTAAATTTTTTTTAAATTATTTTAAAAAATTTGTTTAAAAATTTTTTGTTAAAGTTTTTTTGTACAAATTAGGAACTTCCTGCAATCTATATTGCGTTAGAGTGGTCAGACTAAAGCTAACAACTCATTAAATGATTTCCTCATATTGAGCACCCCTAATGGGCCTATTGACTACTTGTGGTTGCCAGGGGACACCCTGTGGGTCTATTGGCTACCTCTATATGTATTGCTTTCTATAAAGGTCTTTAATACAAATCAAAACAAAAAAACCTTACCAACCTAAAAATAAATACAAAATCGTCCGTCTCAGGGGGTTATTGATCCCCCGAAATCTGTATACACTACTTGCGATGTACCTCTTACTTAACAAAAAAAAAACAAAAGTGAATCATTAAATCCGAAAAAAATGAAGAAAATATAGGTGGGTGAGGTTTTTTGCCCGCAGCCTTCAAAGGAAAGAACTGATGTTGCTGAATTACAATCCCAAAATTTTTAAAACTCTGCCTGGCTGATTGGTAGGAACGAAATTACTACCCGAACACGTACAGACGGACAGACGGACATCGCTCCATCGATCCAGAATATATATGCTTTATGGAGTCGGAAATGAATAATGTAGAAATTACACACAGAATGACTATATATGTACCGACCTGTAGTGAAGGTTATAAAATTGACTAAATAAAATGTTTTGCTTATAATTGAATTTTTTATTCTTTTAATTTTAATGTGATTTTTTTTTAGTTTCAGTTTTTAATATGTTTTATGGGAACTACAATTTTTGGATACAAATATAATTTTTGGAAAAAATTCAATTTTATAGTGAAATTTTGGTGAAAATGAGACTATTTGTTTGTACTTATCGATGTGAAAACTTCCAACAAATAATAACATAAACACAGCATAAGGTTCCCCTATATTAATAAAGATCGGTACATTTAAAATCCAGACACAATAAGCTTTTTATTCATTATTCATTAATTAAATATAAAAAAAAAATATTTTTATAACTTTAAGTTTTACAAAATTATATTATTAATCGTTTTGAAAAACTTTTAATTTTTATAAACTTTTAAAAAGCAATTATTTTTAAATTTTTCATAAAAAAAAATTTTCTGCCGCTAATTTTCGAATAATTTCAAGACAAAATCCTTATCCACTAATATATTTTTTTCTTTGAATATTCACACATCATAATTGATTTGAAATTAAATAAAAAAAAAACATTAAATATACTTTCATTTATTTCTAGGACACGTATTATATCTGTTTAAAGAGCGCACAAAATTTTACAATATTAAAAAATTATATAAAAGAGTTGAAATTTTAATTATTCATGTGCTTTTTTAATATTTATTTCATTTACATTTTTATCTTTTTTTTTCACCCATATAATTTTCCATAATAAAGAATGAAATATAAATACAGAAAGACTATCTTACAGATAAATATTTTTAGCAACTAAACAAATGTCAATCGTAGTAAAAAATAACAATAAACATGAAAGATTATAAAACAATATAAAGAAAAAAAATGAACAAAAATTTATTATTAAAACAACAAACTTTTTGGATGCATTTTACTCTTTAAAATAAAAAAAAAAAAACAATAACTTTATTAAAATGTAAAAAAACAGCAACAAAAACTTTATTATCGAAATTTTACAGTAAAGAAAAAAAATAAATAAAAAAATATTTTGTAGATTTAACAGTGATACAGAAGAAAAAAAAATTCGAAATCATTTTGAATACAAAAATAAAAAAACAAATTTTAATTTTTTAGTGTTTGGTTTTTCACTAAAAGAAAAATACAGGAAATTGTCAAAAAAAAGTTGTAAATTATTTTTATTAAGGTCGATAATTTCAAATGTGTAAGGGCGGATGATGCTAAACAACTGTGAAGATTATTTCTGTTTTGAGTCAATTTTCTACCTCTATTCGTTTTACAATGATTTTCATTTGAGGACAGAACCAACTTTAATGTCACTAAATAAGAGAAATCATTAAGATTTGACTTCGACTTGGGTGAGATTTCGATCTTCTTTATCAGTACTGAGTACACCAAATCTCAAGCTGTAAGGCTGTATACAGAAAAATTTGTTTGTCCTAATTAAAGGTTTTAATTAGTTTCAGACACAAATTTAATTCAACGTTTTATTGATTAAATTATTTATTCTATTAGAAATTGACTTTATTCTTTCCTAATTATGAATATAATTGGATCAATTAAATAATTAATTAAAACTGTATCTTTTTCTGTGCAAACAACCCTGGGGTCTAATCGCCGCATTCGGTATCGAGTAAAATCTCTCTTAATTATTCAGTTTGGTATCATGGCACTCGATATCGTATAAAAAGTATGGTAATTTCATTCGAAAGGAAATGTTTTTAAACCGTGTTTTCTTATTCACTTGTTGTCTTATTATTTATCTATTAAAATTTGATATAAATAACGATTCGATACATGTCGAATGGCATAATTAGCTTACTCGACTCGCACCGAATTTGTTATTCGAACGATAGTTTACTCGATATCGAATGCGGTGATTAGGCTCCTGGTATCAATATTTAGCATGTGCAACTGCTGTGGAGTCGAAAATTCATACTCGAAATATTCATAAAGAACATGCACGGCGGCCTCATTCTCGTTCAAACACATTCTTGATTATTATTTTATTCAAATATTTGAAATTGCGGTATCCTGTTACAAGAGCAGTTAACCAGATCAGATCAAGATTGTATATTAGAATTGTCCCTCTTTCCTGTCTCATTTTGTTTTGAGCATCTTTTGAGCTTGATTGCAACTAGTTATCTTTTTGAAATTTTTAAATTTCACAGTACAGGACTGACGTTTCTGCAACTTTTTGGGATGAGTCTTTTTCATTCAGATGCGGACTGTACAAGAAGTTCTATAAATTAAATTACCGTTTTGTAATAGCAGCATATCGAGTTCTTTTATTAAACTAAGCGTCATTAGCCGAATTGACTTGTGCAAATAGTCTTGCATCGTAGCATTAGCAAAATGGTATAGGATATTTTTACTATATACTAACAAAATATGGCAACATCGCAGAGGCGGGCTCAGTCACATTTAAGGCAGTCCCAACTCTATTGCAACAACATTTTCAACAACATATTCAACACATTTCCAACTGTCAGCAAATAAAAAACTACAACGTAAAGTCATTTGTTTAGAAAACAAAATTGAAATTTTAGATCGCCTTCGCAATGCAGATGGCTCAATATTTTTTAGCAAAATGTTAGGTTTAAACGAAGTTACAGTAAGAACTATAAAAAAAATTAAAATTCAATTAGGCAATCGTTGATTTCTGGAACGAAACTATCTATTAAGTCTTCATCATACACTAAAGATGCAAATAAACGGTGCAAATACACATGATTTAGTAAAATAAACTTGATTTCTTGTTTTTAAAAAAATTCTCGTTTTTCACTAATTTTAATAGGTGATCAATGTCTTTTTTACACGGTTTTTTTTTACACTGATTTTTCTCGAACCAATCTACCGTGCAAGAACGGAATTAGGTGTATATATAATTTTCTGCAAATAACCTATGTATAGAAACCAATGTTAGGTGACGCGGTTACGGTTGTGATAATGGTGAAGACGGTTACGGTTTTTGAGTTCAATAATTTCTCTTCAACCAAAAATTGCTCAACGTACCTAAAAAAGTTTTCACTTCAAAACAACAAAATTTTGTTTGCATCCAACTTTACTACCTAACGCTCTGTCAAAATTGGGTTTTACAATAACTAAGCGTTGACGCCGCTCTATTTAGGTTCGCTTCATACAGTTTGTATGTACATGGAAATTATTAACAGTTATTTTGCGCTCAACGAGCTTGTTTAGGTTTGCTTGTAAAATACATACGAAGCGCTGTACTATATGAGTACATTGTGTACGTCTGACTGTGCCAGGTTGCCAGACTCGAGTTCTGTACCAAATTATTTAATTATATATTACACAAATCGCTGCGAAAGATCTGAACCAATTGGTATTATATTAAAACTTAAACCATTCGCAGATAATAAAAAACTGTCAATATTCCACTTTAAAAAACCAAATAGAAAATATTCACCATAAACAATATTGCAGAGACAAAAAATTTGTACACCAAACAAAGTTTTTAAATACTTTCAGATACATAATGAATTAAACTTTTAATTGATTCAATTATTTATGAAATAAAAATAGTAGTTTTTTCTTTCTCAATTAAGTATATATTTGAATTAATTAAACTTGATTCTGAAACTAATTAAAAGCTTTAATTTATGCTTCGAATAGGAAATTTCTAAAATAAAGTTAATTTTCGAAGTTTGCCATTAGATTTTATTTCATATTTCCTTTAAAAACCATTATGATACATTTTATAATTGCATTTTATAATCGATAAAACTTCATTTAATTCTTTTACATATGTATGTCCGTCCACTTTGTCGCTTATTTTTCACCTTTCTGCCAAAATAAATTGGACCCCCTCCCCCCAATATTTATCCAAAACTTCAATTCAAGTTTCAATTAAGCCAAAAAAAAAAAACAACAAAATATTTATGTATATCTTAATTAACTTTATTAACTTTTTGCCTTTTTGTTTGTATTTTAGAATAAACGCAAACAAATTTTGTTAATTTATTTAGAAAATTTTATTTAAAATTTTATTTAAACTCTAAAAATAAAACTAATAGTTTTAATTGTTTAAATCGAACAAAATGATGAATACTTAAGCACTGGTTAACAGCAAAAACAAAAGAAGATAAATAATTAAAAAAAATAATAAATGTAAGATTAAAAGAAATTATTAATTAATTATTTTTAGCAAAGATATTTTGTGTGTAAGTAAACAAAAGGTGTGTGTATTAAAAAAATAAATAAATTTAAGTAAATATTAACACAAAATAATGAAGGGAATAAAATTAAAACTTTAAATGAAATAAATGTATATTGTAACAAAAAACTACCAACAACAAATGTGAAAAATAAAAACATAAAATATAAAAAAAATCAAAGTGTTGTTAATTCTTTTTCGCATTCAAAGCTTTAGTTCAAGTGTTGTATTCAGAGGTCGTGTTAAGGGGGTACCCCGGTAGGCTAGTAGGTAGTGTGCTAGTTTATCAGTTTGGGGGTAGTGGGATCGATTCCCAACAAAGCCTCTGGGTATTTTACTACCACGAGTGAAGGTCTTCCTCTATAATTTAAGTTATTTAAGAATATAATTTTTATTGTGTTCTAAAATAAAGGCTGGTTAAATTTTAGGGGCCGATATTGATTTTGAATAAAACACAAATTATTTAGGAAATTATTGTCATTTCTTTTTATTTTGCTAATATTGGTATGTTTCAATTATGTATGGAATAAAATATCGGCCAAGTGGTCGGCCGCGACCTCGACGGCACACCTTCATTCGATGCTCCAAATTTTTGATGAGGCTGAGGCATAATTGAGGTTCTATGCCGTTAATATGCCGGATCATCTCTTCCTTTAGCTCTTGAATTGTTGCTGGCTTATCGACGTACACCTTTTCTTTCAAATAACCTCAAAGAAATAAGTCCAAAGGTGTCAAATCACATGATATTGGCGGCTAATTTACATCGCCACGACGTGAGATAACACGACCATTGAATTTGTCGCACAAAAGAGCCACTGTTTCGTTAGCTGTGTGGCAAGTGGCACCGTCCTGTTAAACCCAAATATCGTCCACATCCATATCTTTTAATTCGGGCCATAAAAAGATCGTTATCTTCTCACGATTGCGAACACCATTCACAGTAACTGCCTGACCGGCCTCATTTTGGAAAAAAATACGGCCCGATAGTGCCGCCAGCCCATAAACAGCACCAAACAGTCACTCTTTGTGGGTGCATCGGCTTTCCGACAATCACTCTTGGATTATTATTCACCCAAATGCGGCAATTCTGCCTATTGACAAATCCATTGAGGTGAAAACGTGCCTCATCACCGAAGATAATTTTCTTCGAAAATTTATCATCCACTGTTGCCATTTCTTGCCACCATTCTGACCTTTGCTCGATTGTGTATCTTTCCATGGTTCAAATTGAGTTAGTCCGTAATTGAGAAATATCAAATTAAATGCCTATCGGCGCTTAAAATTTAACTACCCGATATAATAAATTAATAAATAAATGGTAAAGGGAATTCGAGCCGCATGGAAAGATTTTTTTTTCGATTTATCGGCACACCTGGAGATCTTAAACCTGTTTGGTGTTCTAATTTTGAATTTTGAACTTCTCTACATAGTGTGAATACTAGACCACCTATATATGCAAATGTGTTATTTTTTTCGATCCCTGTGCATGTTCGGTTGTGTAGGGTGTAAACAATACGTTGTATATAAAAATGTTAATTCTAAACCATAAACCGGCCAGGCCCCTTGCCGTTAAGTGGTAAAAATGGCCTTACAAAGCAGTAAAAAAGATATGTGGCTTTATTAATCAATAACTTTTAAACTGAGAAGTTGTCGTGATTTTTTTGCTGTAAAGGGGCAAAAATTTTGTTCCTACAAACTTTTAATCCCCGATGAAGCGTTAGTGTTTTTTTAGCGGTTCAATTCGAAGTTTACCTTGAAATTGAACTTTAAGTGGCTCTCATTCATTTCATTCGGATCATCATAAGATAGATCATTTTGCGCTAATTTAGTATCTGAATAAAGTTTTTTTGAATGTCGTCCATTTTATTGCTTAAAGGCCAAAAAGTGACTTTGGTAATGTTGAATATTCGAAATTTTTATAAGTCGAACTATTTATTTTACATGCAGATGAAATTTTAAATCAAGCTAAGTTCGTTTTGATTCTCTCTAAGAAAGAATAAATTAAATTACAAATTACGTGATATTATTAAAGAAAAATTGGGACAATTTATTTTTCTGACACCAGCAGAGCGGAATGCACATTTTCTAGACAGCTACGTCCATTATCAGCACTCTTCGTATCTATCTACTTTGGGTAGTATTTAGTTGTAAGCATCATGTAAGCGCGAATGGTGCCGAAATCCAGACAATGCAAGAGAGAATTCGTTTTAAGGCTGTACTGTCCAGATTTAGCCTCCCCTGGAAGTACAATAAGGTCACTGCTGCATTTCCAAAGGCTTTGATAATGTGCTCTTGGGGAAAAATGGGGCACCAGACGCCAGGGTTCCTGGAACCTGAATTTGGAAAAACAGGTCTGTTTAATTATGGGTCCTTTTCGAGGCCCCAACTGTGGCCAAATGACTGGTACCACGATAACCGGTGGCCCTCTCATCTCTGTGGCCGGTTGTTGGTGAGGTCCCCTTCGAGGGTTCAAGTGGTGGTTGTGGTTTAGATCGATGTATGCAAATATGGTGCATTGTGGATCAAAGTGTGCTGTTGCACTCTCAACAGAAAGGAGTTGGATGATCTCCAAAAAAAACCCCTAAGCAAGAGGTTAAACATGGTTTGCCATGTTCTATAAATTGCTACTTATTGTGACTGTGCAGCTACTAGTGCGACATGGGTGCCATTGTGGTACGTTGCCGAAAAGTGTGGTGTACTAGACAATGGGGCCGCTAGTTAACGCTTTTATTTCACTCGGTGGTAAGACCACCGTCGAATAAGAACCAACGTGGCTAGGTGGCAACGTTAGTCTTGATCACATCTCTCCACAGTTAGCCCCTATTTACTTTTTTCAAATTTTATTAAGGGTGGTAGGCTAGAAGACTATCTACATAGTCTGGGGACTCTGGGTGATTCGCTATTAGAAGTGAATGTCTTGGTTACTATACTCTATAAATTAAGTTATAATATTTGTACATGTATTGTAAAATTTAATAAATAAAATAAATACAAAAATAAAAATACGGTAATCATTTAACAAACGTATATTTTGAGGACATTGAGGAATCTTGCTATTTGGAGAAATAAAAAAAAATATAAAGATGCTGAACAGAATGAATCAAGCTTTAAGGCGACTATATTGAGAAATAAAAGACCGAAAAAATATTCTTTATCCAAAAAGCCTAATTTTTGAATTGAAGTAACTTTGCAAAATTATTTATCATCAAGTAATATTTTGCTCCTCATGGGAGGCAAGTCAAGTTAGAAAAAATTTTTATTAAAATCTAAGAATTCACTAGAATCGTCCATCAAAAGAATAAATACAAAATATGTATTTCGCTATTTTGAGCACAAAACATGTGCTTTTGTTAGTTATTTTTTATGGTTTGTTTGTTTGTTTGTTTTTATATTTCTAACTTATTGGCCCCTTTTTAGTTTGTTTCGTTGTTTTCTTTTTCTATGAATCGTTAAATATGTTATCAGGTTCTCAGCATGTGTCTAGAGATACTGCGCTCACTAAACACTTGTCATTACGTATTTTGAAAATATTCAATTTCCGCCGAGAGTTTAGTATTGCGGCAGCTCTTGTGTAGATCGAATCATTTGCAATTAAACAAAACTTTGACACGAGTTTTTAATATTGATATTGTAAAAACAAAAACTACTATTTAATTAAAGTAACACAACAACACAAGTTAAACAAGTGTGATATTAATGTTATCAAACTGTTATACAAGTATTTAGTAGATACTTAGATTGAAAAAGCTCAATGCATTAATAAAACAAAATAATTATAAAAATAAAATTAAATTTTAGATTTTTCATTTCCTCAGATAAAATATATTTCGTCATAAAAAGTGTACAACAACAACAACAATCTAACAAATACAACAAAAATTTCACTTCTATCTAAAAAATAAATAAAAACAAATAAAATTTGTAGAGAAATTTTATATTTTGAATCATTAACAACAACAACAAAAAATTAAGGCACTACGAAATTGTAAGTTACTAAAGGTCTTTGAAACAAACAACAAACAACAAAAATTTAACAAAATAAAAAAAAATAAAAAAAGTTTTTAATGAATGCAAATGCAAACAAAGATTTAATTTGTTTTAATTTTGTAATCGAAATTGTGTTTGTGTCTTTTAACCGGTATTTGTAAGTGTGTTACCTTTAGGGCCTAACAAACAGGCCATTTGATTTCAAACTTTTTATTATTAACTAGCTGTGCCCGCCATTTCGTCAGCCTGCTTATAATATTTTGTTCGATTTTGCTTTCAAAGTAATCCCCACCATATTTTAAGACTCTTACTTTTATTGTTCTTTAGTTATGGTTTATGTATTTGCTTTATATATAGAGGTATCCATCCCTGGGTAATTACTCAGGAATAAAGGCATTATCTAAATAAAATTCTAAATTTATATAAAATTTTGAAATTATGGTAGAGTTTTGTAAATAGTGTTTAAAATTTCCCGCTGATACAAATAAAAGGTGCTGCCAAGTTTGCAGTACCATTAAACCGCTAAAATTGCGCTCTTTCACTACTTTTTCTCGATTTTCTCTTCTAAATGTGATATTTTTGCGGAAAAACAACTATCATAAATATGAATTTTATTTAAATTTATCCAGTAGTTTTTATTTGATTCGAACACAGACAGACAGATAGAAATTCTAAAAATTACTGTTTTGTATTTCATTGCCAGCAACAAAATTTTAAAAAATATATATCATGTACAGAAATTGTCGTGTTACGGTTTTACTATATGTATTGATGTATAGATATAGATGCCAGTTTTTTTTTAATAATTGTGTACCTATTGTGTTCATAATTGACACACCGATATTGAACTTAAAATTATGTTAATTTCACGAATGTAATATTGGTTTTGTTTATTTTTTGTGGGTTTGGAAATCAAAGAAAAATTTATATAACCGGTTACATTTTCAATACTGATAAACGGCATCATACATATAATATACATATAATATAATTATATAGATAAAAATTCCGACGTTCTGTACTTTAAATTATGAAGACTTCAGAGCTTCAGAAATATTTGTATGTTTACGTACTATGATATGAAATATTACATAAAGTTCGGGTTGTAATAAAACAAGAAACAAAAAAAATTTAAGCAAATCTTAATTATAATTGCAAGGAAATATGTTAAAATCAATAAAAAAAATAATTCTAGGTGTTTTGATCCTAATAGTGAAGAAAACTTTAAAACTAGCTTACGTCAAGGTAGAAATAATTTTTACTTCCCGTGCTGTTACGAAACAGCTGATATATTTTTGATAAATATACTTATTTATTTAATTTATTTATTTCAATTAAAAAATCTTAAGGCATTCAAGGCCAATCGATTTTAGCATAAAATTAGACAGTTTACCACTATAATAACCCCAATTTTAAATTATTCACTTTTATTAACATCTTTATAAATCACTAACATGGCTAATCTATTCTGGAATAGTGGCACCCAAAATTTGTATCGAAATTAATTAAATTTAAATCAACGTGTTTGTAAAAATATAATCATTTTCCTAAATTACGTTATAGAATATGAAAAATTTCTATTTTCATATGGCAATTGATCTTTTCATGAATAATGTGCGAAATATTGGACATAAAAGACAATGAGTTCTAGGTGACTGTGAGAAAACAAATGTAGGTAAAAGGTAAACTAGTGATGCATATTTATATATTCTGCTAGCCATCCTCGGTGCGCTTCGCTACACCTATCCACAAAAAATACAATAAAAACTTGGAGGAAAAGTATGAGCAACCTTTAATGCGAAAACGCCCGCTATTTTCAAGTCGAAAATGTTCCCATCCAACCTGTTTTTTGCTAGACTATACGTATTAAAACTATAACAATTTTTTACTTTTAATGGGATGTGCCACTCCCAGTATTCTTATCCAGTCTGTATTTTGCTAGACTATGCACATTAGTATGAGGGTTACTTGTCAAAGTTTCAAGACTATACCTAATGTAGTTCTCTAGGTACGCGATAATAATTGTTCACTTTGTATAGGAGGTACCACGCCCTCCATTCAAATTCAGTCTGTGTTTCTTTACACAATGTATCTCAAAAATCTTACTGATGCAAAATTCCAAGGCGATACCTATTGCAGTTTCTAGATACAGGATAATAACTTTTTACTTTGTATGGGGGGTACCACGCTCAGTGTCCCAACTCAGCCTGATTTTCTAGAGTATACTCATGGGATAGTTCTCGGTATACACAATAATAATTTTTCACTTTGTATAGGCGGTTCCACGCCAACTATTCCGGCTATAACTCATGAACCAATACACATACAGAGACCGTTTATACATAAAAAACTTAGTATTGACGTCACCTTTCATAATGCAGAAACAAAATCGGTTGACGCATTGCAGAGAACATCAATTACTAACACAATCAATTACTATCAGACTGGGTAGTCAGGAGAACCAACGTGTCTTGGGAAGTAAGGGGGGATTGCAGAGTGTCAAGGTCATTCTGGCCTAGACTGGACGCTGCGAAAACCGAGATACTCCTGGGTCTAGACAGGAAGGTTCTAAGAGCCGTGATAGGGTTGATCACTGGTCAATGCGCCATTAGGGCAATGGCTAGAAACTGGGTCGTCGGCACACCGGATTTTTGTAGGTTGTGCGAGGATGAGGAGGAGTTGGAAACTGTTGAGCACGTCGTGTGTCACTGCCGGGTATTACAAAGCCGCAGACTTAGAAGGTTTCTCGAGCGGCTCTTCGACATCGCGCGGTGTAAAATCGAGGATGTCGTCGGCTTCATCAAGGAAATCGGGTGGCTGAGTGATAAGTAGCAGGAAGCATAACAAGTCTCTCTTTTTCCCCACAGTTTTCTTAGTCTGTAGTTTAGCTGAAGGGAATCACAATGGACCAACAGGTCTCCGAGTGGATGTGCCATGTTTGGCACAACCCTTCCAAACCTAACCTAACACAAAGCAACTTATTTGATATATATATATATATATATATATATATATATATATATATATATATATATATATGAATAGATAAAACAAATATAGTAGTTTAGCATTGATAAAGTCTTTAAAACAACACAAAAACTGTATACATATGTAGACACGTGGTCTCGTATCTTTAAACTATAAACATATCTTACTATTCGATTGAAACATTTTTCTATCTTTGAGAAACTAGTAGGTAAAGTTCCACTATAAACCTCTATTCCATACAAAATTATTGGCATTAAGAGGGCTTGACCTATTTTTTTTCTAATATCAATAAATACTTTACAAGGAATACTATGTACCCGTCGTAATGGCATAAGGACCCGGAACTATAAGTTGACAAAAGGATAATTTTCCATCTATGTAAAACCCTAGAGCTTTGAAATAACAAACAAATTGAATGGCTGTTCCATTAAGGGCAATATTTAGTAAAATTCCACGTATAAAATTAAAGTTAATGGCTTTCGATTTAGAAATATTCAGAGAAATAAAATTGTTTTCACACCATCGTTGCACGTTTAATAAAACTTCATTTGTAATTTTACTTAATTCATCCCCAGCAGATTCTGCTATAGCAACAAACTGTAAATCATCAGCTTACATATACCCTATCAGTGACACCAGGGACGATAAAATATTATTAATAAAAAACAACAACGGTCCCAAAATAGTTCCCTGAGGCACACCTCTAGAAGTACATTAACTAGACGATTTATGTGACAATATTTGTACATATTGTGTTCCCTGAATTATAAATGAATCAATTAATAGAACTTCATGTGAGATTGATTCAAAAGCCCTGCTAAAATCTAAATTTATCATCGCTACAAAATTATGTTTATCCAGACCGTTCCTTATTTCATGTAAAATATCAATCATGTGGCAAATAGTATTATGTTTTCTGCGAAATCCCGATTGGTGTATAGATAATAAATTTTTTTCATTAATATATTTCAGCATCTCAAAATTCCTTAACATTTCAAGAACTTTTGAACATATGGACACTATATTAATTGGACGATAATCAGTACAGGCTGAAGCATTCTGTAAAATTAGAAACAGTTGATAAAAATAATTTTAAAAACTTAAGCGAAAGACCGTCTATATATGGAGTTTGTCTTTCCGTTCCGTTCTGTAAAAGACAAAATTTTAACAATGTTCTTAAATAAAAGCAAGCAACAGCTGATAATCTCTCAACAAAAAATTATTATATTATTCTATTGTTGTAATTTATTAAAACTGTTTACTTACTTTATTTGTGGGATACAGATAAATAATATATTAGAAAAAAACACAATGGAGAAAGTAAAACTGAAAGTATGCCTTTCAAAGAAAAGTATCAATATGTGCGTTTTCATGGAATTAGAATTTACGGAACGGAAAGTAAGAGAACGGCAACGGAAAGTGAAGACTCAAGAAGCCTTTATTGTGAATTTCATACAACAGCCATATCGTGTAACTTAACATCCAAATATGACTAACAGCAGTAAGAACAAACATACCAGAAAGAGGTATAAAATTTTAAATCGTTCAAGTGCGAGTCAGTGTTACATACTTAGGGTTTCGTACCATCTTCAATATACATACAATTTGAAAAGTACTAGATTTTAGTTTTTTTTTGCGTCTTTCATGGGAAACCCTTTGATTTTATTTGAATTTATGTTTTTCTGCTGTCTGCTTGTTACGGTTTAAAAGCTAAGCACATTTACGTCAACTTTACTGCTAAACCTAAACAAGCGCGTAAGGCGTAAAATAACTGTCAACAATTCTCACATACATACAAAATGTATGAAGCAAACCTAAATAGCGGCATCAATGCAATTGGCAATTGGAAAATTCAATTTTGACAGAGCGTTAGGTAGTTAAGTTAGGTGCAAACTAAATGTAAACAAAATATGTAAACATAAATTGACAACAAAGTTAACAAATTCCAACTGACCAAAAAACAAACAATTAAACATTACTGTTTATTACAAAACGTTGCTCTTTTATTTAGGTTTGTTCAAAGCTAGGCGCTAAACGTTGTTACGCCTTACGCGCTTTTTTGAGATAAGCTGTTAGGTTTTTTATTATTTTTTTTTTTTTTTAATTTCAAGTGTAGCTAATGCCAAATTTGACGAAATCGCGTCTTGTTTTTATGAATTCTATTTTAAATAATTGTGTTTACCTACAACAATTCAAAAAATTAAACCATATACATATGTATGTGAAAATTAAGTCATCCTCGAAACACCCTTCAGTATTTTATATTTATTGTTATAGCGGACATACATTTTTTACAGTGTCTACATATAATGCTTTTATATTACGACCATAAACGTAAAAGTCACGGCACTATTGGGATACCCTTTAATTTTTATTTTTCAATGCTGTTAATATGTTTTTTGTTTTAAATACTCTGTATGAATTTCAAGTGACATTCTATACAGTTCAAAGGATAAGTCCATATATGTACGTGAAAAGCACGTCACTATCGGGACACCCTATAATTTTTAATATTTCCTGTTGAAGCGGCCATAGTAATGCATTTTTTGTGAATAATTCAAGAGTCTATTTTTTACGATTTCAGAAATAGAGGTCTCTGACAAACGTAACCCTATTGTTGTCCTTGTAGCAAAAACAATATGGTTACTTTTTACCCTTTCCCAACGAATCTCTAAAAATGTACCGTGATTATATTAGTTTAAACAAAGTCTTTATTAAAATAATTATTTTATGCCATCAGTGTTTAAATATGATTTTCGACTTGTGAGCGTCAGGGCTAGCTCAGATTCAGGCCATAATACTTTTAATTATATGTCATATTTAAAGTTTTGTAAATGTTTAGTGCTTCAAATTTTTTAAAGTTTTTTTCTCCTGTTAAATATTAAAAATACGAGTTACGCCTTTTCTATATTAGGCTAACGATATGTACATACTTACCGTACTCAATCAATTGCTAATTGTATTTATTCATATGTATGTAAAACTGTCTTTATTTGAATATAAACTATTTTATATATTAAGACTTCGCATTAATAAACAATGCAAATAAATATTTCATAACCATTTTATAAAATAAATTAAATTAAAAAACATCTTATAAATATAGTAGTCGCACTTCAAAAGCATTATTCACTATCAAAAGTCTCAGTAATTAACTGTCTAGAGAAATTTAAAACATTGCACAGTGGGATCAATTGAAACTTCTGGTCAGTTTTTTTTTATAGTTGCGATCTTTAGAGAAAAAATTAGGCTTAAACTTAGAGCAGATGTATAGTTAAAGAGCAGATAATACTACAGTGGTCTTAAAATATGACCGAGGTGGTCACAATCGAGGTGGGTGTGAAAAACCCTATTTAAATTTTCGATTTTTGATCGAGAAGAACTGGGTTATATAATAGATGATATTTACAACTTAAACTACGCACTGTCCAAAAGAATTCATCGATACAAAAAATGCATTACATTCTGCTAATATTTAAAATAAAAATTTTCCCATTCCGTACTAAAGGTGAAGACGTTACACTATTGTTTTCGCTACAATGTCAGTCCGTGGAGCCGTAAAAGGTAAACTCTTGAAATTGTCACACAAGTTGTATAACTGTGGCTGCTATAATAGCAAATACTAAAAATTATAGGGTTTTCCGAAAGTAACGGGTTATTCTCGTATATATCTATATTTCTTGAACTGTAGAAGGCAGACACTAGAAAGTTGCTCTCAGTAATTAAAACTATGTTCGCTATATAAACAAGAATAAGAAATAAACCTAAAAGTTAAAGGGTGGTCCGACAGTGACGTGATTTGTAGGTATATGGCCTTATTTTTTGAAACGTAGACTCTTGAAATTTCAACGGCCGCTATAACAATTACTAAAAATTAAATAGTGTTCTGACCGTGTTGTCAGCCGTATTAGGTAGAATTTTGAAATTTTCATAAAAATTGTTTCACTATGGTCGCTATAACAACAATTACGATTTTCGCTAATATGATTTTATCTTTTCATCCGTAGATTTATACAGAGTGTGTAAAATTATGTCCGTTATAGCAAAAAATATAAAAATTAAAGCGTGTGAAAATTACAAAAATTAATGTTCATACCGTTGAACCTGAAAAGGTTGACACTTTAAGACCCATTATTATAACATGCCAATAGCTAAAGTTCGGATTTTGTTGAAGCGATAAGTAGTTTTTCATTAATATAACGAGTATAATGCTCATTACTATAATCGTCCTTAAAGTACGTGATAGTTAAGGTAATTTTTAGCTTAAATAATTATAATAGCGAGAAACTATTTATCGCTCCAACAAAATTCTACCTTTAGCTATTGGCAAGTTATAATAATGGGCCTAAATCTTCACAGATTATGTATAAATTTGTGTAACAAGAACAAAATATAAAACCAAGAATTAAAGGGTTTTTCGATGGTGATTATATTTCAAAATATATTCTGTAACAATAAGTGGCTAAAATAAAATTAATAAAAATTAAAGAGTGTTCCCTAGATGTCACTCATATGTCTAAACGTTATAGCAAGACACTAAAATGTATAATGAGCCAGTTTTCAGTATGAGTTTTGTCCCGGCGCCATTAATAATACTACTCGTATCTGCTGGAGAGATTTTTAGGGTACATCGTGCCAAAAATGATAGATGACAAGATTACGCCATGCGCATGTTTTCCCGTTAGATGATGTTTTTCAGTCAATGTAAGGTTGCCAAGTTTGTAATCAACAAATTGATTCAAAAAGGTACGTACAAATAAATCTAAGTAATAAGCAAACATTGGCAACCCTGCAAACGAACTCTCATAATTTATATTGAAAACTCTCAATAGGAAGACAGTTTCGTGACGTCATTAGGCCGACATGCGCAGAAAATTTCAATTTTATTTTCGGAATGTCGTAACCTTGTCTTCTATCATCCTTGCATTCTACAGTTGACATAGAGCACGAAATGGAAATTGACATTTCTCTTTAGCTTCTTTCCCTATTTTGTATTCTTGTCATATTCTAAAAGAAAAATACTGACAGTTTGATTTACACCGGATTTCTTAAAATATAAATATAGTTAAAATAGGGCAACACTGCGTTAGTGAGGTGCTGGATATATAAATGTCAGACTGTTCCATAAAAATCCTATGATGGAAGTGTGCCCGGCCTGTCGAAGGCACTGCAAAAGAAAATAGAAAACTTTTATGAGGGTTAAAGTAAACTGGCTCAAAATGATCTTATCGACAAAACCTAAAACCAACACAGGTTATTTTCATAGTATTACACAGTGAAATTTTTGTTAGTTGAAATATATTTTTCAGTTTATTATAATTTTATATTATAAACTAAAATATGCTTTAAGTTTATTCTTTTTTCATTGGAAATTTATTATAATTAATTACTAGGAGGTAAGCAGGCCTTTTAATTAGACGTAAGAAAACCTTAACTATAGGTAAGCGAAAAATATCTTTTATTTGATAAACCTTTCGCTGAAATAATTTTTTGCACCAATTAAAGATTTTAATTAGTTTTAAATTTAAAAAAAGCTCAATTAATTTTATTATTGATTCAAATATATATATTTTTTTTAAACAGACCAAACAATTTTCTTAATTAAAAAAATATCAATCAATTAATCAGTTAATTATTTATCAATTATTAATCAATTAATTATTTAATTAAATTTTAAGCTGAAACCAATTAAAACCTTTAATTGATAAAAATATTTTTTTCAGTGTTGACTCAATGAGAGTTAATTTTTTGTTAATGTTGCGCCTTGAGATTATTATATATCTGCCTAATAGAAATGGTTATTTAAAACAACATTCAGTGAGAACAGATGGAGCAAATGCCCACTATTCTTTAAAATAGGTTTCAGGTTAAAAATATAAAAAACCTGGGTGTGGTACCTTCCATACAAAAACATTTCCATTATTTAGTCACGTGTAACTATTTATCCGTCAACTTCATGTAACGAGTGACAGAATAGATACGAAGGATTATAATAAAATATTTATTATTTACCTGAAAAATTATAAGAGTTTTTCAAACTTTGCATTCCTTGTGCTGTTATAAATATGAACATCTAGGTTAAAAACAAAAAGAATGAAGCAGTGAATTCCGTTATAAGGCAAGATGATGTCTTGATCTATATAACTGAATTTTTATGTCTCTAGAAATGACTATATTATCGCCTTACAATCTCAAGACTAAATACGCACCGAAGGTAAACAAAAATTAAGAAAATTTATTGTGTATTACACAGAACTTCACTAATCGAAACCGTGATGTCAAAGTAAATTAAAATATTAAGGGAGTTTTTGAATAACTGAGAACCAACGCAGGCAAGGCTTGTCTAGTAGTTTACATTGGATTTTCGAAAAAGGTTTTCTCATAAGCTTACTTGAGTAATCACCGAAGGGGTATTGCTATCAGGGTTGCCAGATTTATTTTCACCTATTCGCCGAAATCGATGGGAAAAATCGACAAAACCGTTTTTTATTAATATTTGCCTCTAATATATACAACATTTTTTAATTTTAAAAATATTTTTATCAAATCATAAAAAATAAATTTAATCGAAATACCTAAACTTCGCCAAAATCCAAAATTAGAAGAAAAATCGCCAAAATATATAAATATTTTGTTTTTTATTTAAAATGAGTAGTGAACACGAGAAAGATGTGTTCAAGATTAACGTGGGCTCCTGCCACGGTGGCTTTATCCCACGGTGCTCCTAACACCGAGTGAAATAAAGACGCAGACTAGCGCCCCCATTGTGTAGCATAACAACACTTTACGATTGCCACCAATCGCAATTTGTGTGTATACAGTCACAATGAGTAGCAATTTATACAATATGGCAAGCCTTTCCAAGGCAAGCCTAGATCCATATTATAACCTCTTGCTTTGGGGTTTGGAGACTATCCAAACTCCGTCTGTTGAGAGTGCAACAGCACACTTGATCGACCTTGCACCACATCTGCAATAATCGATCTTAAACCACAACCACCACGTGTACCCCCGAAGGGGACCTCACCAACCGGTCACAGAGAGGATAGGCTCTCTGTGGGGCCACCGATTCCCGTGGTACCAGTCCTTTGGGCACTGGTCGGGCCTCGAAGAGAACCCGTATGTTTTCACACACAGACCTTTTCTTCCAGATTTACGCTCTAGGAACCCTAGCGTCTGGTGCCCCTATTTTCCCCGAGTGAACCGCGTCAAAGCATTTGCCATTACTGCAGTGACAATTGGAACCCCCGGAGGTAGTGAATACGAGAAAGGTAAAATTTTTACTTAAAACAATTATAATAAATGGAGGCCCGAACATAACCAGTCTCAAGGTATTTGTCGCCGTATTCTTATTTCGAATATGTTTTATAAAAACTAAATTAATCAATATTACTAAAGATCAAGAAGATGTGTGCCACATGTGCCCTATTTCAATTCATAAAATTTATAGCATTGAAATCGATCTTTCTATTCAGTAATTAGCAGCATATAAATTCAAAAAGAAATCCATTGTTTCTTTATAATTCTGTGGCAATAAGGAATAAGTGCTTAAGTCGACTTAAGCAAAAATTAAGTTACTGGCACCTTCGAAATCTCCGTACTTCAAAGTACCCGTGTGCAAAGTTTCAATTATTTTGTACTATTTTTCAGGAAGTTATAGCAAAAAAACTTTCTGCTTATCTTTTTTCAATGCCGAATCGTATTTGGTAAAAAACTTAAGAAACTACAAGGTATTTTTCAAAATCATAGAAACTCCTTTTACAACTTATTAATTGCAACGCCTGCGTACTTTTGGTAGATATAAGATATTTTTTAAAATCATACGTTTGACTCCCATAGGTAAACTTTAAAGATAAGTTATTTTTTAAAAAAATTTATTTTAAAGTTTAAAATTGCTCTCCTACAAAACTTAAAAATCAGACTTAAGCACTTTTTCCTTATTTCCACAGAATTAATCAGCCAATTTGTAAAAAATATTCTTTAAACTAAAAGAGAATAAAACGAACTTAATCCTTACTTCAAAACTTTCTTTGTATGTAAAATATAAGTATTAAGAAATTCATTGGAATTACCAGCACATCAAGTACGAAACTAATGTAGCTTTAATAATATAATAATTATAATAATTATTATATAGAACATCATATTTTTATAATCTTTCTAAAACAAAAGATAATATTTTCTCTTATGGTTGATAAGTATACAAAAGTATGTTGGGATTTAAAAAATTTTTGAAAACAAGAAATTTAGTTTGTGAAAAGGAATTGCAATATTTTAAAATCGAAAGATGTTTGCAAACTTTAAATAGAGTTTCCTGTTTCCAGAAAAAAATCATCCTTAGATATGAAATAAATTTTTTTTTGTGTTTTCTTAGCTACAGAATTTTTTTTTTTTTTTTGCTCTCATTTATTTATTGACAATCTATCAATTAAAGATAATAAGTAAATTTGATGAATATGTAATAAATGTATTAAATAATTTATTAAGTAAATTTTTATGTTTCGAAAGTTTACGGTTTCCAGAAGTAAAATCATATTTAAATATGAAAAACAATTTACTTTAAAAGCATAAATTTCTTTGTTATCCATTTTGAATTCAGGTTCTAACGTTGGCCAAAACTCAATGAAAAAACGCCAACTATTTGAAAAATCGCCAAAAAGTCGCCATGTCACCATATCTGACAACCCTGATTGCTCTTAATTTTAATCTTTAAGAGTTAAGATTTTAGTGGATTGAACAAAAATATAGGTTATGTTCATAACATATTAAAAATTCTACTTATTTATATTTCACTACTTCCTACCAATTGCAAACAATTGACGAGAAAAAAAGCTGATAAGAGTGTGCATTTTGACTTCTATTTTTAAAATGATAAGAAACAACAGTATTCTTCTATAGATGAAAAAATACAAACTGTTGTTGTGTAGTGGTATGAGAAGTTATGAATCGAGACTGATGGATGACTAGAAGACACATCACGTTACTAATTGAAAAGTGACAACAAATAGACATTTTATTATATTTTGCTTAGTGGGACTGTAACAAAAACCTTCAGGTTAAGTCTAAGCCATATAACAAGATTATCGTAGCAAAGACAATTGACCCACTCGCAGCCCATTGCCATGTTAAAGTGGCCGTTTCCTAGAAAATGTTACAACTCAGTATTTTAAAGGGTCTTTTACAAAAACAGACGCTTTATATTTTTAAGTTTTTGCAAATAAACACATTGGGAAAATTGAGCGAAGTCACAAAAATATGCTCGAATACTTAAAAGATATTGAAAACTATGAAAAGAATTACAAAGGAAGGATTCCAAACGCCTAACTTCAACGGAAAAGATACAAATCTTAAGAAATGCGTCAAAATCTTCTCTTTCAGCACCAAAAATCAGGTCTCTAGCCATATTGTTACGACCGATTGGACTGGCAAGATTTCCGTTTAGCTCTTTTCTTTTCTAACTCAGGAGGTTCCAACCCTTCTCGCCAGTCGCATATCCGAATATATAAAAATAGAACACAAATAAAACTGAAAAACTACACAAACTATACCACACAGAGAAACTCGTGGCAGCTGGTCATCTCGTTTATCCTTCTAACTATGTAGTAGCACTTCCTTTAAAAATTTTGTTCTACTACCTATGTAAGTATTTCAACGATCTTGTGAAATACTTGGAGTTCAGCAATTGATGAAGCTACCAACGGTATAGCTTTCGTAGGGTATGTCCTGCATCATTTCGACGAAAGTGAGGTGGTAACTATAGTTATTTCCAAGGCACTTGTTTAGATGTCATAATGTACAATTTTGCCAGAACCTATTACATTTGGTGTCGGTGAAAGCTTTCCTGCATTTATCGTATTTGCTTGTTATATAGTAGAAGGGATTACATTATACGCGTTCAACATTAATTCAGGGGTAGCACAGGTCTTCGTTCTTTCTAGTTCTTTCTCTCTTTTGTAATTTTCTAAATGAAACTTTTAATCTCATCTTTGTAAATAAATTGTTCGTCAGTGTCCTTGCAATATTTTTTTGATTTTGCTTTAAAAGCAATCTACACCAACCCAGCAAAAATTACGTTTACTTGGAAGCAGGTTTGTAAGGGAGATATAAAAAGAACTCTCCCTTCCAACCTGATTCAGGAAGGCATGATTTTTTGCCGATGTCCCACTTGGTAGGGCTCTTTGCTTCACCAAAATCTTTATAAAAACTTATTTGCTTACATACCTGCATCCGCATAAGCGATGCACAAAATTTTATAAAGAAAACTTATTCGCTTACATACCTGCGTTCTCGTAAGCGAGAGAGGATGCAGAGGATTGTTATTATTGTCTTACAATTACAGCATTCTTAAATGCGCTTACTACATGCGCTTATGAGAACCGCTTTTAAAAGACATGAGTTTTATTTTACTGCTTACCAAAACCCAATAGTTTTTTGCTGGGAAAGACCTTTACTTTTTTAGTGCTTCAGTTATGGTTTATATATTTCCTTTATATAAAGTTTCTCATCCCTACTAAAATAAATAAATACATAAACCGTAACTGACGCACTACTCGATATGCATAGTTTAAGCATATCGGTTAGTGCTTCCGTTATGGTTTATGTATTTACTAAACAAAGGGTCTCATTCTTACTAAAATAGCTGCGTACTTTCACTGCTTTTTCTCCACTTTCTCTTGGATAAGATATTTTTGCAGAAAAAAGTATACTATATTGGAATCAGGATACTAAGGATACCTCCTCACAAAATTTTGTTAAAATCTATGAACACAAACAGACAGGAAATAGCTACTATTTTATTATATGTATAGATATCTTATTAGGTGATAATTTTTAAAGAAAATAACAGAATATAATGCATTTACTAAATCGCTACACCTCTTCTGAATTATAAAGTTTTTGTTAATAAGTTTTTTGCACTATTGGTTTTTAATCTTATTTCTCTGAAGTTGCTATTTTCGGTTAAATTACATACAGATGAAATTTTGAAGTTAGGCTTAAGTTCGTTTTATTCTCTTTTTCTGAGTTTTCAGTCTTTAAAACAGCAAGGCAAAAAGTGGAAACGACAACCTGAAAAATAGTGAGAAAAACAGAAGTACATACTCGAAATTTGTTGCCTATATGTGCGTCATTTATGAACCGATAATGCTTACTTTTAAGAGCGAAATTTCGGAAATATATCTGATAGAATCATCTAATGTCCTTCGAAAACCTCATTCAACCAGAACACGCCGAGACAGCCATTGTTTAAAAGATTAAGAGGTTTTTAATAAAGTTGCAAGATGATTTTTCGCGAATATCTCCAAAATATTTGTAAGTTACTTTTTTATCTAAATTAAAATAAATTTTTATTTTAAAATCTCTAAAAAGATCAAATGCCTTAATAGTTGTTAAAATTTAGTTCAAAGCTAATAGCAAATTTCCATGTCAATTATTTTGACAAGCCTAGTATAGACTCCCGAGTTAATATTATATTCGTTTAATTTACTCTTGTCATCAATAGCTCGTGTGAGATGTATTCACATCAATTAAATATTTTTTAAAAAGAGAACAAACATTAGCTTTGTGGTATAAAAATAAATAAATATGGTGAACAAGTCAGTAAATAATAAAAACTAACTAAACACATATGTAAACATTGCTTTTCTTTTTTTTTTTTTTTTTGTTGAGAGCAGAAATATACCGGCTGGTCCAAGATACAAGTATCTTTTTAAATAATGTATTATTTTTGTACTTTGACAAAATGAGTAACTTTACGATCGTAAATTTTTTGTGGTGTCATCATTGGTGCACTTTTTTCGAAAATGTTGCTGGAAATACCATTTCAGTCAACATCGAGCGCTACAAGTCTATGATTACAGGATTTGTATAGCCTAAAATGGAAAATATAGACTTGGTTAATCCTTGATTTCAGCAGGATTTCGCACCATGAAGCACAACTCACCAAACAATCGATCTTTTGCGCACTAAGATCGTGTTATCAGTCATCTTGGCGATGTCAATTCGCCACTGTGGAGTTGCGATTTGACTCCTTTAGACTTTTTCCTATGGGTTGACGTTTGTTTTACCATTCGTGTGATCCCGAGAACCAGAAGCCGTTAACAAAGAAGTTGCAGTCATATGTATGAAATCGTGTTTCACAAATAATGGGAATATTTGCTATACCAAAGAAAAGTATTTTTTAAAGGTACTTGTATTTGAATCACCCGGTATAAAATATAATATATATTATATATAACAATTATTGCTGAAACCCATACTCTTCGTTTTCCCTGTTATAATGAAATTAAATAACACTTGATGAAAGCGTATATGTTTAGTTATTTAAATATTTATTATTCTTTCACCAAACAGTCTAGCTACTATGATTTTCAAATGCGCAAAAATAAATGATCAATTTGTATTAAAGGTGCCATGCCAGATAATGCGTTTGCATTCATTTATTGCCGACCCTTGATGGCAAAATAACTTACATAAAGTTAAAGGACTGTTATTATTATTGTAACCATAAAAAGCCATGTTTTTTTTGCCATGTTTTGCGATTTTACTCTTTGCAAATTTTGCTGTAAAATAATAATTACTAATTTCTTCAGCTTTAAATGGACTCTCATACACTCCTTCAAAAATAACATTTTATAAGAAATTACCTGTGCCCTCCACTGGTAAAATCATTTGTGTATGGAGACACTGTTTAACTTTTTAATTTAATTTTTATTACTTTTGGTTTTAAGAGGTCGTAGCTATACATTTTATGTGTACACCCTTTAGTCACCTTTTTGGAAGTCGTTTAAAAAATGTTTGCCTCTCTTATTAATTTATTTATAAACATTTTATTTCAATTCTTCTTGTTTTAGAAGCGGAGAACTTTAAATTGGCAGCAGTTTTTTCTGCGGCAACTGATTTAAAAGTTCTCTGTTATTTTTTTAGGTTAGTTCGGTTTGGCAACCATGTTATATTTACATCTTAAAAAACTCATCCTTCAATGGGTGAACTCATTAAACCTGAAAAAGTTTAGGGATACAGGATCGTTTGGACAGGCTCGAACGGTGCGCAAAGATCCCCTTGGCAGGAAGGCCCGTAAGACTCTCAGATATAATAATAAAATCGAAAAAGTCTATGGAAAAATATTTTTAAGGATCTTTTTGCTTTAGTCTGACCATTCTAACGTAATACATATATATTGCAGGAAGGCCATAATGTTTACAAAAATTACCCGCAAAAAATTTAAAAAAATCCTAGAAATATTCTTCAAAAAATTTTACAAAAATTGGAAAAAAGTTTTCCAAAAAATTAAAAAAAAATTACACAAAATTTTCAAAAAAATTCTACGAAAAATTTTCCAAAAATATAAAAAAAAAAATTCAAAGAATTTTTACAAAAAATTTTTTAAAAAAAATTACAAAAAATTTTTAGAATTTTTACATAAAAAATTTAAAAAATATTTTAAAAAAACTTTAAAAAAATATAAAAACATTTATAAAAAATTTTACAAAAAATTTCTAAAAAATTTTACATATATTTTCAAAAAAAAAAAATTCAGATAAATTTTTACTAATATTTTCTATAAAATTTTTACAAAAAAGTTTACATGGTAAGACATTTCAAGTGAAAAGAATTGAAAAACAGTTTTTTTAATGTGTTTGCTCTTAAATAGATGACTTTGTCAAATGAGTGATAACACGGGTTGCAAGATATGGTGATTTCAAAACTTATTTAGCGATTTAATTTTTCATTTAGCGACATTGATTTTTCATTGATTTCTGGCCAACATTCCATTGCATTGTTTTTTATATTTTTTTGTTTACATATGATTATATTTGTATACATATATACATACACATATATATGTATATATGTACATATATAAATAAAATCACCGTGGTGAAGGGTATAGAAGATTCGGCACAGCCGAATATAGCACTCTTACTTGTTTTCTCTAGGATTGTTCTCTAGGTCTATGCAGATAAACCATAATTGATTGAGTACTTGGAAACGAAAATTCGTCATTTTATTTTCCAAGTATAGCCTGCTTTACTGCAAAGCGGGACCTCCAGTTTATGCTCGAAATCAGATTTAAACATTCATGCCATAAAATTATCTAATTAATAAATTTCGCCACCACCATTTATTTCTATAGATTAACAATAATAAATAAGCAATCGCTCTAGTTTGTTGCAAAAAATTCTTCCATATCAGTAAGACACTGGAAAGCCATCAACCTTCTATAAGGTACAAACAAAAATATAAATATATAAAATTAAATTCATTTTAATTAAATGATTATTTTAGATAATAAGTCTCCCGCCAATTATTTTTTATTAAAAATTTGTATGAATAGAATTCCTAAAGTTATTGAAAATCTTATATTTTTATCAGGTTCATTGCTTTTGAAATTTAGTTGTTACAAACAACATCAAAATATTTTTAAAAAATTATTCAGTTTGAGAAAAAAAATTAAAAATTTATAAAATGATAACTCTCTTCATTAAGTCGTTCAATCTTTCTCACTTTTTGTCAAAACGAATTGAGCAGTCATTCTTAATTACTGAATGGCTTTTTGTGTTATTAATTTTAAAGCTCTCTCTATACAAATTTATTTATATGAAATAATGTTTCGCTTTTAAGTTTTGTTAAACGAATTATTTATTATCTATACGCGTCACTATTTCATGGAAAAAGCTAATGTCGATGTGCTAATTACACAGGGCAACATTGTTTTTTTAATTAGCTCTGGGTCCCCAGATATATCGTTATGTCAAATATGGAGGAAATTGCATCACTTAATGTGACATAAGTATATAAGCCTAACTCGATAACGGTAAATTGTCTTCAATTTCTACTTGCTCTAGCTTATTCTATTTGTATCATATCTGCTTTTACCCCTGATAAATAAGAAAAAACAAATATTAAATCTGTGGGTTTTTACATACTGTCGTCATATTGGCTAATAATTCTGATTGGGAAAAAAATCAACACTTTCGCAAAAAAAAAATCAGCTGGTCTATCGACCACACCTGGTAAATTTCATTCGCCTTGTTAAAAAATGTGATTTTAGTTTCAGGGTTGCCAATTAACGTATATTACACACATTTTTTGTAGGAAATTATGTGAAGAAATTTGATGATTACTGACTTGGCAACCCTGGCAATAGGTAAACTACGTCATTTAACGGAATAGAATGATAGAAATAAACATGATCGTGCTCAAGATGCCCATGGCGTAATCTTGTTTCTATCATTTAATTATACAAAAGAAGTGATCACTTAAACCTAATTAAGAGTATGCTATTTTAAGGGTTCCGTACCCAAAGGGTAAAAACGTAACCCTATTGTTTTCGCTGCAATGTCTGTCCGTTTGTCAGCGCCTTTATCTCTAGAACCGTAATTGGTTGAGTCTTGAAATTTTCACAGAAGATGTATCACTGTTGCCGTTATACCAACAAATGCTAAAACTTCTAGGGTGTTCCCATAAAGACGTGTTATTCACGTATATGAGTTTATTTCTTAAACTGTAGAATGCATACACTTAAAATTTACAAACAGTTATTAAAATTTAGTTTGCCTTATAAACAAGTATAAAAAATAAAGCTAAAATTAAAGGGTTTTCCGATAGTGACGCGATTTGCATGAATATGGCCTAAGTTTTGAACTATAATATAATAATAATAAATATAATGCTAATAATATAATAATAATAATAATAGGTAGACTTTTGAAATTTTCACAGAAGGTGTATAACTGTAGCCGCTATAGCAACAAATACTAAAACTTATAGGGTTTTCCAAAAGTGACGTGTTATTGGCGTTTATGTCTTTATTTATTGAGTTGTAGGAGGCAACCACTTAAAATTTGCAGACAGTAATTAAAACCATAAACGAGTATACAAAATTAAACCTAAAAATTAAAGGGTGTTCCTAAAGTGACATTTTGTTCGCATATATTACCTTATTTTTTGAATCGTAATATGTAGACTCTTGATATATTCATAGAAAGGATACTGCCATGGCGGCTATAACAAGTAATAAAATTAAAGGGTGGTCCGAAAGTGACATGGGTTGGGCGTATATGGCCTTATTTTTCGAACCGCAATAGCTAGATTCTAGAAATTTTTACAGTTGATCTGTTGAAATCGTCACAATTAAAGGGTGTTCCATAACAACATGTTTTTCACTTATATTGCTTTATTTTTTGAGCCACAATAGGTAGGCTCGTGAGATTTTCTAGAAACAGCAATAGGCACTTAAAATTTACATAGATTATATTTTACAATATCTAATGTAACAACAAGTAATGAAAATAAATTTATTAAAAATAAAAGGGTGTTCCCTAGATGTCGCGGGGAGTTTGAGGAGTTTGACCTGCTCTTTTAAATTTTATAGGCAGACAAACAAAAATTGAATTCAACTAATTTCGTGATAAATTTCATATCGCTCGCAATTTCGAAATATTATTCTAGACGAGCAAAATCGCCAGAAAGTTCTACAATGGAAAGATCGGGCAGGTTTGTTCTTTATAGTGAGTTTTATTTGATATTTGATAAGATTTCTGTAAAAGGTCTTTACGACTAAATTACAAATATGTCATTCCAAAATTCTTTCAGAAATCATTCAGAAATCAAAACGATTTTCAGTTAATATATTTCTGTCAGAAATATCGAAAAAGGTAAGAATTTTCCACGACTTGTCTATCAGACTTCGTGCCAACCAACCAATTGATATATTTTACGGAATTCGTAGACGATTCTAACATATTTGTAAAAATTTCTCTTAGGCGTCTTAGTGTTTTATGTGTTGTTGTAAGGATAATTATTGTCCATTTGTTTTCAGCTGTTCGAAAAAAATATTGAAAAAAGAATTAAATCTTCTTTCGTACACTATATTCGCTATAACAAATAACAAAATTAAAGGGTGCCCATGGAAGACATGGTTTTAACGTATATTAGCTTATCTTTTGAACCGCAACAATCAGACTCTTGAAACTTACACAAAGTGTGTATTACTATATACCATCTAAAAGCAATAATTTCCATTCTTTATTTTTAATCACACATGATTCCTTGAAATTTATGAAATAAATAATATTTTCTGAGTACAATATAAAATATTTATTTCCAAAAAAAAAAAACAAAAAATAAAATAAACTTTTTGCTATGGTTTTTTGTTTTGTTTAGAAATTTAGATTTGGCTTTCTTTCTAGACTGATTGAACTTGCCATTTAGTTTATTAAGTTTTAAGCATTCACTAATAGAAAAATGACGATCTAAATTTAAGAACAAAATTCTTGATTATAGATTGTAGAAATCTTAAATTTTCAATCTTGAAACTTAAACCTTGAGAACGCATGAAGAAAGAAGACATAAAAGAAGCAATTCCTACACTGGGACCTAGCATGGAGTTCCGGGAAAAATTGTTTGCGTGGAAAAAGAAAGAGGGAATAAAGAAAGAAAAATAAGTGTCACCATTAATTATATTTCTTTTAGTTTGGAATAGACGGAAGATACGCTCTCAATGCCATCGAAGGTAGGTGAATGGTTGAAAACCTGTACGGAGACATTTTCAACACCAACTTCTTCACAGAACTCTGTATGCAGTAAGAGAATTTATGATGAGGTAAGAATCGTAGCTTCTTATTTTTCACAGATTACACACAACGTTTATTTGCTTTCCGTGTTTTTGTGTAGAGTTTGGTTTCGTTGTTAACTGAGTCAGTTAGTGGCAAGGACATCCTCGAATTTTATAAGCAACAAAAAATCGTACAAATGATAAGCGAGATGAGATTATCAGAATCATAGTTGAGGAAGTATTAAAAAGGGACCTTACACTTCGTGCGCACGATTTTAACACTACATTGCAGCTTTTCAAATTTGAATTTTTTGTTAGTTAGAGCCTTTTGCGTTTTAGGGGACGGTATTTACATGTAAATACAAATAAATAACAATTTAAAATATAAAAACTTGTTTTATTTTAACATTGTAATTTAGGTAAAAACCAATATGACAATTTTTAAGAATTCGGTACTACAAATAATCTTAAAACAAGAATTTTATTCTTAAAATTCAAGAATTAACTCTTGATTTAAGATTAGTAATAAGAACACAATCTTAAATTCGATCTTGAAATAAGAATTTTCGCAAGATTATATTCTTAAATTTTAAGAATGCAATCTTGATTTAAGATTTTTTTTTAAGAATACAATCTTGAATACGATCTTAGAATGACAATTATAATCTTAAATGCGATCTTAAAAATGCAAGATTTTATTCTTGAATCAAGAATTTTCGCGCTTAACAGACTTTTGAAACTGAAATTCTTGATTTCAAGCATAGAATCTTGATTTTAGCATGTTTTTTCCCTTAGTGTAAGAATCTGAGTTTTTATTCAGAAAAATTGGGAAAAATCCACTGATGAGCTAGTTGAGCAATAGCGAAATAGCTATCTGGATATGCTTTCTCCATAGTAATCAATTTCGATTATTATATTTTTTGAAAATAATTTTTTATATTACACTCATAAAATATTTATTTAATAAATTTCAAGGAATCATGCGTGATTAAAAATAAATTATGTATATAATACGATTCCAAATATAATTTTTAGCAATAATTTCCTTAATATATCCGAAACTATTAAGCAGATTCACAAGACAATTGAAGACCATTTAAATGCAGATGTTCGAATTTTTAATATAATCAAATCGAAGGCAGCGTTTTTCATAAGCATGTAGTGCAACCTCCTCCATATTAGACATAATGATTTATCCTGGGAACCACCGGGAACCACAGCAAAAAAACGCAACTTATAGGCTGAGACTCTGCCATCACATACACATACTTACATATTTTAATTTGTTTCAAAAAACCAGGCAACAGAAAAAACTTATTTTGTAGCCCTGTGTTAAAGATTGTATTTTACAAAATTATTGTATTTTATAAAAATATAATTAATATTTAAACTATACAATAATAAAACACAACACGCCTAAAAAATACGAATATAAAAGCCTCTCCCATTCATATCTTTAGTGTTGCCACTTTTCGTTTTTTCGGATTCGGATTTTTTACTACAGGTTACTGTTTTTTTGCTTGAAAAAAGTATTTCTTTTTGATTGCAACAAAAACAAAAGTTTATTTCTTGAAATTGAATGAATGAATACACCACAATATTTGATAATTTTCGCTCCTGTTGTACTAGTTTATGTCCGTGTATATATTAGTAATTTTTATTTCAAATAAAGCATTTTTTATACTGCGCGAAAAAAAATATAAATAACCATAATCACAATCACAATAACATGACTTTAAATCTATATAAATAAAATTAAGAACACAGCTGCACCGCTTTGGTGCAGCTGTGTTCTTAATCCAACTTGGGTTTTTACGGAAAGAAAAGTTGACCACGTCCACTTTTTAAGTAGCTAGAGACCTAAATTAGGTAGATCCTTGAAGTTTTGCACCTCACAAATATACATAGTTTAGCAAAGCACAGGCTGGATTGGAATAGTGGGCGTAGTACCTCCCATAGTGAACAATTATTATCTTCTACCCGGAGGTATAGGTATAGTTTTGTAACTTTGCACAAGTAACTACGAGACTGGATTAGGACGGTGGGCGTGGTACCTCCCATATAAAGTGAAAAAATATTATTGTAGAGAACGAAAATAAGTATAGTCTTGAAACATTGCACAAGTAACATTCATACATACATATGTGCATAGTCAAGTAAAATACAGACTGGATAGTGGAAGTAATACCTCCCATAAAAAGAAGAAAATTTCAATAGTGTAAGAGTGATAGAAGACAAGGTAACGCCATCCCGAAAATAAAATCGGAATTTTCTGCGCATGTCGGCCTAATGACGTCACAAAACTATCTTCCTATTGGCTAATAATTTTGATTGAGAGTGTAACTATAAATTATGAGAGTTTTTAATATAAATTATGAGAGTTTATTTGAAGGGTCGTGTAATATTGTCTTCTGTCATTCTTGATTTTTAAGTCTTAAGAGTCCTAAAAATTTGTTCAAGAAACCCTCATTATAATGTGCATAATTTAGCAGACTCGATTAGAATAGTGGAAGTGGTACCTCCCACACAAAATAAAAAATTATTATAGTGTTAACACGCATAGTCTAGCAAAAAATAGAATTACCACTGGGATGTTGTCGCATACTTCGTTTAGATCAGGTCAAAGTAAGGTGATATTGCATATATGTATAAGTTAGTTACCCAGCGGGAAATAAGACATTCATTACATACATATATAATTAAATATGTAATATATTACTTTAGGAAGATATTACTCAGGACGCGAGAAGGTAATTTCAATCGACATAAAAAGCACATATTGATTACCACGTATATTACCAAATTTTCAGAAGAAGTAATGTACTGTTTCTTCGTCTGACAATTGTTCGTGATTTTCCCCTTTATTTTGTTAAAAAAATTAAATGTGTATATAAATAATAAAAATATATACATACATATGTACAATCTTTGATACTTTAGAAATAATGAATTTTAAAATTCGTTCGCAAGATACATTAAAATAATGCATTACTGCCCTAGGACATGCTCCGTGTTAAGAGCAATGAATACTGGAAGCAGAATATTATACATTCTTTGTGTTGCCTACTAATTTCTTATTGATTAACTTTTCCCGCTGGGTATTTAGTTAAATTTATTGAGACTAATTATTTTTTATTTAAGAGTAGTTGCTTGCTCCCGCCACTTACAAATATCAGTACAGTTATATTACCAGTAATAAACTAAAATTAAATATTAGTGCTAAAACTTAAACTAAAACAGAAATAATAATAAATACAAAAACAAACCCCCCCAACCCCATGTGTATGCTAGGAATACGCCAGGAATAGCACAGTATGCTTTAGTGTGTCGTATTTCATCAATTTTTATAAATCCTAAAAGTGCTATGGTTGTTACAATAAATTTGACGTCAAAGTTGCAATTTTTGGAATTGTGTATCAATTTTACATACTTCACTGAAAGGTATGAGAAGAGTATTTCATTTACTGGCGGAACAAATCCAAATCTTATATTTCTTATTTGTTTTTAGGTATTTAACAACACTTACCCACATAAAGATAAAAACTGCAAAATACGGCATTCATACAGCAGAAATAAAACACAAAAATGCTATATGCCATCCGCACACATTTCCTCTGCTAGTATATAAACGAAAGTATTGAGTACTATTAAGTACCCAATTGAAAAGTATTGAGTTGTATCGAGTAATTAAAAGTAATAGAATTTGCCAGCACTAGTAGTAATGTCATTTGCCAAGGCACAAAACGAGATACCCAAGATTTAAGCCCCCCAATCTACCAGACATAGTTTCGAAAATTTTGGGATTGCAATTCAGCAGTATCAGATCAAAAAATTTTTTTTGAAATTTTCAAAAAATTTTCCAAAAATATTAAAAAAAATTTCAAAAAATTTTACAAAAAAGTTTAAAAAAAATTTTACAAAAAAGTTTAAAAAAATTGAAATTTGAATATTTTCAAAAAAATTCTCATAAAAAATTTTCAAAGAAAGATAATAAAACAATATCCAGCATTACTATGGTGGAGGGTATATAAGATTAGGCACTCTTACTTGTTTTAAATTAATTTTATTAATTAGGGGGTTCTCAATAGTCCTTTTCCACACTTGCAATTTTTGTTTCTGCAACACATGCATTTGTTGTTGGGAGATTAAATAAAATGTACATGGAACTCTGCTGTGACTCTCTATTGTTATTGTTGTTTGTTCTCTTCGACATAAAAGTATACAGTCGTCCCTTTCTTCGACATAAAAGTATACAGTCGTCAGGAACACAATCTTTAAAGTATGGACAAAATGTTTCAGAAACAAAAATTGCAAGTGTGGAACGGGACATAGGTTGGTTATATCTAGGGATAAAAATACTATAGAAAAAATAACCATCTTCGTTACAAATACTGAGTTTATTTCTTATTTGTATTGTTGAATAATTTTGTAATTTTAATTCTAACCCAACACGGTATAAGATGTGACTTTTATTATTTTCAGCTTGTTGATCAGTATTTTTTTAAGCATTGCTTCAGTTTTTTGTAAATAATTTAAATTTTTAATTATTTTCAATTTTAAAAATATTTTATTTTTAATTTATTTATTCAGAAAAAGACCTTGCTTGGACTGCTTTGAAGCTGATTCTGTATAACCACAAAGTATTTAATTCAAATGTTGCGTAAATTGTAATTTTTATTTTTAATTTTCAGCATTTTTTTATGATCATACAAAATGATTGAGTTAGAAGACTTGCCTCGACTAGAATCCCTTTCGCCCATCACGTCGATTGAAGATGACTATGAACGCCTGGTGGCCTCTGCGGAAATGACTGCCATACCGTCAACAATAATAACAACAATTAATGAAACTACTGGGAATTTGATTAGCAACATTGATGGCACAATAACCGGAAATGAGACGATAGATCGTAGGTATGTTGGAGGTAACTTACGTTATATATCTCAGGTAAGCAAAGTTGGTAAAGATTTTAAAAACTTATAATTTTTAAAAATTGATTAAAGAGAATTGTAATTTGTTTTTAGAAAAGTTTATGAAAAATGAAAGGAGATAGAGATGATAATATTCATCTCCTTCATTAAATACTATGATGTAAGTTGTATCGCATATAGTGCGTATACAATGTAAATCGAATATCGTCACGTTTCTTCTTAAACCACGTAAGCGACATTTTTTCGAAATTGACATTTTTGGTTTTTATTGTAGAAAATAACATTTTCCACCAGACTACATTCTCATCTTGAAAAATAAGTAAATCCAATTTCAAAACCTCGTAAGCGCCATACAAAGGACATTTGCATGCAAAATATAACGGTTTTTATATTTCAAGTTGGAAATGTCAAAGTCTCCACCACCAATTTTTTTGCATTTAAGATTAAAAAAATCATGAAAGTCTCAGGCCAATTCGAACATTTTCAGTAAAGTTAAAAGTTTTTTTTTGATAAATTCAAAAATAAATATTTATTTACACATATAAATTTTCAATTTGCTGTTTGCTCCCAAACCACGTAAGCGACATATTTGGCTACAATTAATTGTAAATAACAAATTTAAAAAAAAAGTTTCTATACCCTTCAGAGAGTCACACAGCCATGTTTTGCAAAAAAAAATTATTTTGAAACCCATATTAAAGAAGTTATTAAGTTTTTTTCGTTTTCTGAAAAACGACTTCTTGGCGCTTACGTGGTTTAAGAATAAACGCGACGATATAGAGAAATGCATGTAGATCGTTTTGTCGTACTACTGAAAGTTTTTTTTTTTAATTTTCCGGAATTCTGTATCTCCCTCTTATCCGTTTCGTGCATTCTTTTAGTCTGAGGACTTCAAGATCTCCCTTTAAACTCAATCTATGCCTATATTTCAAATAAATTGCAATACTTTGTCCCGAATTATATTAAGCAATTTTTGTCGATGCAATTCCTCAGTAGTACGCGAGAGGGGAGAGAGGAATTAAAAAAGGGTACACATATGCATGTAGTCTTGAAACTCGTTTTGTACTATCATTCGTAGTTTTAATTTTGAAATTTAAAATGTAAACAAATGTATACATTCATACAAATTGTTGCAATAAAAGTTGGTCGATATAAACACAATTGCAATATTAAAGAAGAAACGAGAAAGATTGCTGCGACAAAAGTTGCATAATGTAATTCGGGACTTTATTTGGTTTAATCTTTTTCGAATAACTAAAAATCCGTTAAAAACAAACAATATCCAATCCCGGGACGGTAGAAGAAGTCAGAAGTTCAAAGCCCTACTTAAGCCAAACATTCCTTCAAGCCAAAGAGTATTCACCTTATTTTCTTTTGCCATGGTTTAAGTGTTTAGACTCATGTTTATATTATAATTTTTTAAGCAACATTAAAGCTTTTTGGTATGTATTTTAAGCTTTTATAACCTTGCATGTTGAGAGAGAAAGGCAACATGTTTTCGTGTTTTTCGTTTTACTTTTTGTTTTTCTCTGCTCGATGCGTCAGTGTGGTGAAATAACATTAAAGCAAAAGAAGACAATTAAAAAAATACGGACAAATTCTCGAAATCAGTCGACCGATATTTTTTGGAAAAACAACACAAAAAACTTGCTTTTTGCTAATAAACTTAAGCAAAATAAAGAAAGCACAAATTAATTAAATAATTCGCTGTGTAATTTCAAACAACGGGTTAAAGTGCATAAATAAATAAATCAAATCACAAGTCAAAATCTTATGAATAAAAATTAAATGTGAAGTAAATTAAAATTGTGAATTTCATTAAAAGCAGTAGAAAGAAAAGGAAATAAAACGTGCAAAGTACGCAAATACAAACGAGTGAAGAATGCTTGACATAAAAAATAAAAATAATAGAAGGTGGTGCGAAATACAAAATATCAAAACACGTTTTTGGCTTTTAAAACAAACATTTTAAATTGTTAAATTAAAAAAGTATATCAAATAAGACCAATTAAATATTCAACATCTTGCAAAATACATAAGAAAAAAATCTAATACAAGTCATATAATATTTAGTACATTTTGCGGTTTAAATAGAAGAAAAAGTACTTTTCTTAACATTTACTTACCAATAACAAACAACAGATATGTATCTATGTACAAAGTGTTGCATGAAGATACATTTATTTATATTAAATAAATAAATGTACCTGTGTTGCATGTTGTTTTGCATATAAGTTGTTGGTATTGGTGTTGATTTTGTTGGGTTTTGTTGTGTGTGTAAAATTTTCTTTGTGTATTGTTCTTGAAGTTTCTTTGTTTTTTGTTGTTATTCAAAACCAAATTTATTTTTGTTGTTGTTAGTGCATATGCATAATTAAATGAATGACATGTATTTTCATACACTGATGTACAATTCAAAACAAACAAAAAACGAATGAGTTATTAAAATACTTTATTTTATGCATTTATGTGTGGTGAAGTTCGATGTTAAAATAGAGTTGCCAAGATAAGTTAAAAACTTAAAAGACAAAGGACAATAATAACCCCCTATCGTGAATAACAAGTGTAATTTTTGTTTCTGTGAAATATTTATTTCACTCGTAATGAACAATTCTATCGTGAATCTCCCGTGAAATTTTTCTTCGCTTCATTTACCAGCTAATTAAATAAAGTAAGCTATCTGTGCACAATGAATGTAAACAAGAAGAAAAAGCTAATAATAAAAAAATAAATACACAAACAAAATATTAATTTAAATTTCAAAAACTTAATTTTTCACTGGAGGAGAACAATTAAACAAAAATTTTGAATGTAGTATCACTATTAAACTCATTTTAATTTTACCTAGCTGAATTTGTAGCCTCAGTTCCTATACGAAGGTATAGACCGCGCTGCAGATTTTGGAGAAAGCTAAGGATACCATACCTTTGTTTTGTACCTCTCAAATTTACCTATGTTTGTTAAGAATACAAAAAAAAATAATTTAAAAATTTTTTTTTTCAAAATTTATTTATTGTATCTTCAATATTTTTGAACTAACAATAATTACTTGTATCTTAAGTCTAAAAGATATATATACTTTTTAAGTCCAGGCAGTGCTAGACAAAAATATTGTTTGTTTCACGGATTTTGCAATCATTTGCGGGTCATCCCTCTAGTGTAAGGCCAAGAAAAGCAGTATCTCTTCTTTTTAGTCGAATGTAACCAAGTTCATTAAGCATGTTACGCGCCAAAGGGTTTGGATGAGATTCAATCCTCTCTAAAATTTAAAAAGAAATAAAATTAAAAAAAAAATATTTAAAATTCAATAATAATAAATGCATATATAATAAAATGTTTAAAGTTGGTGCAAAGTTCTGCCACAGGAATAAAAAACAAGATAGATTAATTTTTTCGACGACATTTGCGGGACCGATTTAATTTTTTAGAGTTAAACCATGGAGTGCGAAGCCGATGTGAGGTAACGATCGGTGGCGGCTAAACAAGAATATGCTCGTCAAGACGACTAAAATATGGGAGTTATTAAACAAGATTTTGTCAAGTTTAAATTAACTAAAAATAAATAAAATACCGGCTTGGCTGGTGAAGCCGGCTATAATTTTTAGCCTCCATTTTTTAGCTTCCAATTAAAGTCGGCGGCGGCTATTAGCCGATCGGCTTCGCACTCTGTAAGTTCCATAATTCAATCATTTTATATCCATTTAAATAGATTTTTGTTTTAAATTTATGCATTATCACAGGGTTAATAAAGCAAAGCTCAGGTATATTTTGGAAGTGCTCAGTGATTACCTACCGCATACAAAAACAACAATTGGCACCGCTTTACATTATTGTCCTGACATAATTTATTAAAAACCACAGATAACTCAAATATTTACATAATGAATACAGTAAAAGTTGAGTGAATAATTTTCGTTGGAAAAAACTAATCTCGATAAGGGGAATTTATTGTTCACGTGAAAAATTTTTGAAGGGAAGTCAATGAAAAGAAAAATATTTCGAGGGAATAGATATTCGTGATAGGGGTGAATTTAAAATGTGATTGATTGATAGTGCACTAGCCTCTTAGACTGGTGGTTGCGGGTTCGATTACCGCTAAAGACTATGGGTGTTTCTGCAAACAAGCAAAGGGCGGTAGTTTAGCGAGGTTAGTCCAGTCAAGAAAATAAAGTAGACATGATAATAGAAAATTAAAAAATTAAGAAAAAAACTTGTCAGTCGCTTATATTTTGAACCTTTCATAAGAAACTGTGATTGTTCACTATCCCAAGAAATATATAGCTTCTTTGTTATTGTGTTGATAAGTCATAAGATTAGTGGAAGTAACCAAGCTCACAAAATTATATGAGAAAAAAGTAATTTAGTAATATTAAGAAAAAGGAATCAACAACGATAAGTAATAATCCGAATTTTCGAGTTTTGGGTTAATATTTGCATCAGCTTATGAAATTACCACTAACAGAGAAATATACATATTTATAAAAACAATCAACCCATATAGAAATACCCGATTCTTAATACAATTCGATTCGTGTACACTTCAATAGATTCACATAGTTGATTGTTGCGCATTATTAGTCTTTTCATTTTGTATTACAGTCTCATAACTTACGACATCTGCAGAAAATGACATCATCATAAAATTAATGTTGAATTCGTTGGCGGTCCGGGGTAGAAAGATACTTTAATGGTCAAAAGAGATGTTTAAGCGGTTTGTAACACAAATATGTTCAAAAGTATTCCCATTACATCTGGCATGATAAAAAACAAAGCTAATGCTCTATAAAAATTTAAATATGCTACCCATTCAATTCATTAAATCGGTAGTATAATTCAAATATAGATGCGGAATTCGAATCATAATTAAAAATACAAGGATTTGAATTGAATAAATAGTTCATTATAAAATTGTATATAAATAAACAACAGAGTATTAAGTCTTCTGAGTCAGGACGAGTTGATTTGTTTCTAGAATCAAAAAATGTGTGATAGATAATGTAGAAAAATGCAAAATCACATCTAAGCAGCCATTCCAGAACAAAACTAGGTTTATGCTCAATATTAAAAAAAAAATCAGACTCCCTTCCTGGTGCTATTTTAAGAATATAAGGGTTTTAGATTAGCTGACTAATAATAAGCGCTATACACTATTATTTTTTTTAAATCTTAAGGCCATCGTCACACTAAAACGCTAAACGATTGCCTTTATTAGCTCGATTATAAAACTTTCTGATAGCTGTTGAATATTTTCTCAATTGGTGATAGTAAGTTATCACCTCATTTCGCTTTTACCTAGCATTTTTTAAATACCTTTTGCAAATAAGACAACTAAAGTTTTATTTATGTGAAAAAGTAAATTTTTTAAAAATATTTATTAAGAAAACACTAAAAAAGAACACAGCTTTTCGAAATAGCGTTCACGACTGCAAATGTGATAAAAGAAATGGTATTTTGGGAATTTTTGTCAGTTTATTTGGCGAAATTGGTAAAAGAAGTAGACAACTCCGCAGTGCAACATTGTGTAACACTCTCTTTGTATACTCTCTTCATTTTTATATTTCTTTATGGCAATACTCTTCAGGGATGGTTAGCGAAATCTTTAAATTGAACTAGCCGGCTTTTAAAGGGTGATTTTTTTGAGGTTAGGATTTTCATGCATTAGTATTTGACAGATCACGTGAGATTTCAGACATGGTGCCAAAGAGAAAGATGCTCAGTATGCTTTGACATTTCATCATGAATAGACTTACTAACGAGCAACGCTTGCAAATCATTGAATTTTATTACCAAAATCAGTGTTCGGTTCGAAATGTGTTTTATCGACAAATTTTGTTCAGCGATGAGGCTCATTTCTGGTTGAATGGCTACGTAAATAAGCAAAATTGCCGCATTTGGAGTGAAGAGCAACCAGAAGCCGTTCAAGAACTGCCCATGCATCCCGAAAAATGCACTGTTTGGTGTGGTTTGTACGCTGGTGGAATCATTGGACCGTATTTTTTCAAAGATGCTGTTGGACGCAACGTTACGGTGAATGGCGATCGCTATCGTTCGATGCTAACAAACTTTTTGTTGCCAAAAATGGAACAACTGAACTTGGTTGACATGTGGTTTCAACAAGATGGCGCTACATGCCACACAGCTCGCGATTCTATGGCCATTTTGAGGGAAAACTTCGGAGAACAATTCATCTCAAGAAATGGACCGGTAAGTTGGCCACCAAGATCATGCGATTTGACGCCTTTAGACTATTTTTTGTGGGGCTACGTCAAGTCTAAAGTCTACAGAAATAAGCCAGCAACTATTCCAGCTTTGGAAGACAACATTTCCGAAGAAATTCGGGCTATTCCGGCCGAAATGCTCGAAAAAGTTGCCCAAAATTGGACTTTCCGAATGGACCACCTAAGACGCAGCCGCGGTCAACATTTAAATGAAATTATCTTCAAAAAGTAAATGTCATGGACCAATCTAACGTTTCAAATAAAGAACCGATGAGATTTTGCAAATTTTATGCGTTTTTTTTCAAAAAAAGTTCTCAAGCTCTTAAAAAATCACTCTTTATAAATTTCACTTTTTTATTCATAGTGAATGAACTAAACATTTTTTTAAATTTATATTTCATTAAAATTAAATTCAAAATAATATAAATTTATTTCACTAAACTTAAATTAAGTATCATAAATATTCTTGTAGAGTGTAGAGTTTAGAACTTTAACACTAAATCTGAATCCATACGCCTTTAAGCAATGTGACACCAATTCTTAAATAAAAGTATCGGTCATACAAACACGAACTTATCGGGTTATTTTTTATCATTGTACAAAACTCAGCCTAGGACTTTATTAATATTAAAAATCAATATTTATAAGATTTTGTTGAAAAAAAAAAAACAATATACCGAATTTTGAAGAAAAATAAGATTTTGCAAAGTCTGCTTAAACTAGACTTTCTTTAAAAGAATGAATGCACAGAATGTCATCTTCCTCGCACAATTTAATATTTTTCATAAACGCGCCAAAGCTCTATATTTGTCTGTTTATCAAAAAATAGACGATGTGCAGAGGCGATAGTGTCTGCAATGCAGATAGAGATGAAGGTCAAGTAACTCAATAATTCGTTTTATGCTACATAAGCTGTATTACCACAACGGCTATATGTCAGGAAATATTTTCCTAGTACTAGCGGGTATTTTCTACAAGAAAAAAGCAAAAAATTTTGAAATTTTGCACTTTTAATTAAAAATGCTTTAATTTTCGAAAACTGGTAATTAGCTAAATGGCGTTAGGTAACGAAGCAGTGGTTATTCTAATTGCCATGTCCGCTACTTTAGCATCCGGTAAAGGGTGAACCGTAATAGGCAAAAGCATGAAATTTACATAGTCCTCTTTACTGCTATGCCGACTACAATAAAAGTTATTGATAAAAAAAAATTTACAACTATAGGGTGATCCAATGAAGAAGTAATGGTTATCTTTAAATTTTTAGTTCAGATCTGATGTTCGCCCTTCTCTTTTAAAATCGAGTTTTTGCAAATTGAATCCCTGTTACCTTCCCTTAGCAGCAACTATTTTCCATCAATTTTTTTTTATTTAAAGGAGACATTAATTTGTATATTTTAGTAAAGATTGTTTCCACAAGTTTTAACTAAATATATTTTGTGATTAATAAGTTGACACTTTTCCATTTACAATAAAGATACATATGTGTGTACATTAGACCACCCATTTATGTAAATGTGTTATTTAGGGGTTATCTAGGGGGTAAAAAATACGTTGTGCAAAAAAATATTGTTTCTAAACCATAAACCGGCCAGGCCCCTCGCATTTCAGTGGTAAAAATGGCCTTAGAAAGCTGTAAAAAAGATATGTGGCTTTATCAATCAAGGTTTTCGTGAGTTAGTTATATAAACTTTTTATTCGTTATAAAGGCACAAATATTTTGTTCATACACAGTTTTAACGCACGATAAAGCGTTAGTGTTTTTTTTTTTTTTAGCGGTTCATTTCAAAGGACCAAAACGTGATTCTGGTCTTAAGTACTATTAATAAATTTATAAAATCGAAAGAGTTTAAGTCTTGCAAGTTATTAAAAATATTTTAGACCAGAGTAGCTTGTTGGTCCAGTAATCGTAAAATAATTTGTGATAATATATTAATTAAATTACGTTCAAAACAACATAAAAACTAATCGATTAATGGAATATTTTTTTAAATTTTATTCGATTAATCGGTAAAATATTATGTTTATCTCCTATCAAACTGGTTCACTAACACTTAGGAAACACAAATAATGGAATTGGGCTCTTTCTAGAGTTTCAGTATTAAAATTACTTAATAATATTGCAGGCCTGATTCAGTTTTTGATCATTAAGCCATAAAATGGACGACATTCCAAAAACCTTTATTCACATATTAAATAAGCGCAAAATGTTCTATCTCATGATGAAGAGAGTTCGTATTCACATCCCTTCAAAAATGAATGAGAGCCACTCAAAGTTCAGTTTTAAGGTAAACTTTGAAATGAACCGCTTAAAAACCACTAACGCTTTATAGTGGGTTAAAAGTTTGTATGAACAAAATATTTGTCCCTTTATAACGAATAAAAAGTTTATATAACTAAATCACGAAAACCATCAGTTTAAGAGTTATTGATTGATAAAGCCAAATATCTTTTTTACAGCTTTTTAAGGCCATTTTTACCAGACCGGTTTACATTTTAGAAACGAAATTTTTATGCACTTCTTAATTTTTATTCCCCAGATAACCGAAAATGCGCGGGGAGTGCAAAAAATAATACTGTACATACATGCATATATACCACAATTCCAATATTAGACTATTCTTTTTCTTTTCCACAAAATTTTCAAAATGCTCTAGAAAACTTGCCCTGTCGAAACTATATCTTATAACAAAGTATGGTTTTTGGTTGTTATTGTCTGATTTTAATAACTGTGTGCAATTTGATTTCAAAGAAATTAATTAAATGCTTATTCTTGCTTAAAAAAAAAACTAAAGTTAATTATAAATAACAAACAACTCTACCTTCAAACTGCTTCTGTACAAAGAAGTGTATAGAAGAAAAGTGAAGAAACTCATTAAATTAAGAATGCGAATAAAACAAGAAAAGCTAAGAGTAGAACAACAAAAACATCTGTCAAATAAAAGTATTCAGTAAAAAGATAGTGAATGATTCATAAACAAATTTCAAAATTGTCGTAACGATGGGTGAGGGAAGGATTGCTTTTAAAAGTATGCACAGAATTATGTATGTAGGTATATTGGTATAAAATACGTTATAAAGTGTAAAAAATAGTGCTTTTTTAAATGGATTCTAAAATATATTCTTCTTGCAGTGTTGCCAGAAAAATCCACATTTTTAAAAAAATTTTACACACTTGAAAATATATTTTAAACTACATAGCAGTGTTGCCATATTTGTTTCTCAAAGATCTACAAATCAACCAAAAAAACCTTTTTTTTCCACTAAATATCTTTTTTAGTGATACATTCTTATATTCATATGTTTCTTCATGCATTTTTTATTGTTTCGTTATACATGTCTTTTTAACCTCTTCCTATTAATTTCTTTTGAAAGTTAAAATTTTTTCGATTATGATTAAAGAGTTTTTAGAAAATCCCAAGATCTTAAAATAATAGACAATGTTGGTATGTATATCTGTATATTTGTTCTTTATTTTGCTTTCATTTATTCATGAAAAGGTTCTTTCAACGTTAGCTGTTGCTATTAGAATTGATAAAACTGCATAAACTCTTAAACAAGATAAAGTCTCAAAATTCTCAAAACTCTTTGAATTCAAAACGATTCTCCAAAATTTTAAAACCAAATTTTTTCATCCAATAAATATGAATGAATTTCGGTAATTGGAAATAACTTTTGCAGTTGCTAAAAACTCTACAAATTAAAAAAAAAATCATTGTAAAAATTATATTTTTTTTAATAAACTGTAACACAACCTAATATAAATCTTCACAAATGGTAACACTGCTGCATTGTTGAACTGAATGCAGCCTCAGCTATCTTACGGATATTCATTCTTCAAAAGCAAAAACAATTTAAAATCAGATTTGTGATTTGCAAAAGAATTGAAATTTGTTTTAAATTTACAAGAAAAAAAAAACACAAACAAAATCAACAAAAAGTTCGTACGAAAAAAATTTTGCATACTCCGGTTTATTTTTTGTTGTTTTTTTTACTCTCTTCCCGTCTTTTTCCAACCTGTTAGGGGAAATAAGTTTATTGCCCAAGTCCAAGGACAGTCTTGAAATAACAATATATAGCAGTAATAACAACAACAAATACCATGATAATAAAATGATTTAATAATGACAGCAATACTCCTAACAACAACAAATAATATAAAAGTATTAGAAATCCAAGTGTTTATATTTATTTATATTTTTTTTAACTCTTTTTTTTTACTCTAAAACGTTGTGTTTTTTAATTAAGTTAATTTAAAAAAAGTAAATAATATTTTATTTATTTGGAAAAAAAAGTGCAAAGAAATAATAGTAGTTTCTGCACCAATACTCATGCAACAAGATCATCGGAAAATAACAGCAACGTTTATATTTAAATATCAAACATCTATCGGCTAACCTTTACTGCCTGTCATAGTGCTTCAACTACAATTATTTACATCATCAGGACCACCTTCCTCAAGGGCAATATCCACAACAACAACAAGAAAAGGTAAGCAAACCATTCTTCGTATTTTATTTTATTTTTTTCATGTTTTCATTTTTCAAACATAAAACTTTTATTTTATTCATTGATAATAAAGAAGACAATTTAAAAATAAACGAAAAAAAAAAAATCGAAACCGATAATTTTATAACTCTCTGATTTTCTTTCTAGAAAATTTTTTATTTAAAGTTTGGAATGGGAAAAAAGCTTTATCACTATTGATTTCAGAAGTTTATAGGTTATATTTAGAATTTGTATGGGTTTTAAGTCATAGAATTAAAAAACAATTGTGAAATCATGCTATTTTCTATATAAACAATTTATGAGGTTAAAACTATAAATGAAACGATTTTGGCAAGTGTTGGTTTTGTAAAAAAATTTTCTCAAAGCGTATAAATAAATGTCATTCCGTTTGTAATTTCTACAATATTTATTTTGGACCCCATAAAGTATATTCTGGATCCTTATACATAGAGAAACTGATTTAGCCGTGTCCGTCTGTGTTCGGGAGATACAGAAAACTTAAGCCCACCACTATGCCTGGCAGTAGTTTCGAAAATGTTGCTAGAGCAATACAGCAACATCAGACTATTCGACGCTGCGGCCGAAAAACCCCCTACCTATATTTTTCACATTCTTTTCTTTTTTTTCAGTTGTAATTTTCGTTGCTTTTTTTGTTACTAAATATTAGACGGCGGGTGGCAATAACCCCCTGGGAGGGGCGATTTGCTGTTTGATTTTAGGTTGATAGGTTTTGTCTGCTTTGATTAGTAAAAAAATGCCTTTAAAGAAAGCATTTAACATAGAGGTAGCCAATAGACCTACAGGGTGGTCATTAGGTACCGGAAGCGGTCATTGGGGGTGGCGGCAATAATGTCAAATTTTTTTTCAGGGGGTTCTTCCTTTAGTCTGACCATTCTCCGGCAATATGGATTGCAGGACGGTCCTACGGAACTCAGGGGGTGGACGATGGGCCCTTTTCGGGGAGAGGTTTTTTCGTTTTTATTTTTAATTTACTTAGGTCTGACCGTTTTAGTACCAATGACCGTTAAAGTACCAATGATTTTAGTAGGTCAATATTAGAATATTGGAATTGTTTTCTTCTGGTTTTTATGCTTTTTTGCTTCGATTATAGTCATACATAAAATACCATTGTTTAAGACCAATGAAACTCAGCAGCGCCCAACGCTCAACAATAGATAGCGGGGGTGTGTCAATATAGGGTTCGCTTTTTTAAAGTTTTAATCCTTTATTTGCTTTGATCTGACCATTGTAGGCCTAATGAATAAGGCTAAATAAGCTTCAGCACGGCCGAATATAGCACTCTTACTTATTGATATAAAAAAACATTAGTTTAAATAATGAGTGTTAAGATAAATTCGAATTTAAGTAGCAGAGACAAAACCCTCACTTTGCAATCAATAGAGTATTGGCAATTTCTAGTAACATCAATTACTCGATACATCTGAATTCTTTCGTTTACATATTAGCAACGGAAATTAACTGCCTTGGTTTTCTAATATTGTATTCAATTTATTTCGAAAAAATACTGTCCTAAAACTATCTATTTACATATTGAGTACTTACTCGATACTCGGTACCCAGTACTTAATACTTTGCCAGCACTACAACAGAGCACTGTAAAGCATATAACATTCACTGTTAATATGTTTTCCAATATTCTGGAGGCTACAAATTGTACTAGGGAGCAGTTTCACCTAAAAAAATATTAGTGAATGTTGCTCCGAGGGATAATTTTTGGAACTTAAATATTCGAATATCAGCAATAACACTGTACGACAAAATCAAATTTATTCCAAAATTACAAGGTCCGGCCTATAAATTTTGATAGAGGAGACAAAATAAAAAGACACGTGTATCGGCGTTTTGAAAGTTTACATCTGAATTTCATTTGAGGGGGTGTTAAAGTTTCCCAGCTCTGCCACATTCTTATTGTTAATCGGCATAAGAAACCATGTGACCCTTACATTTTAGGTATAAAATGTGTTCAGCAAATTTATGTAAAATGTTACGCAAAACATTTTTGTAGAATGTGCTAACCTTCTAACTCCTCAAAGTATGGGTCTTTTTTGTCCTTCTTTCAAAAAAGAGCATAAAACACCATTAAAACGGGGATTTAAGGGGTTAAAATGTTCCGCAAAAATATTATCCGTGAAATTTTACTATAAGTCCCTGAATACACCAAAACGGAAAATTCAACCAGAAAGTCAGAAATAAGACACAACAAAAGAGAGCATAGGGTTAATTTCGCATTTATTAAGAATTTTATTTTAAACTACCCCAAGAATTTAGCATGATAGGAAGTATTCATTAATTACTTTTTTTTAGCTCTAGGCAATTTCATTTCATTTTCATACAATATCCAGCATATTTCAGCGATAAGCGAATGAATGATTTTGCCTTTATAGCGTTCTTCAATGGGTGCGCATGTCTGATGAAATTTTTCACCATGCTCATCAGATTCTGTTGACAACTGGTTCTCAAAGTAATCCATATGGGAATTTAAAAAATGAATTTTTGTTGACATATGAACGCCCAGTTTTTCAAATGCTCTAAACATGCTGTCTACGTATATTCGAGCATTAGGAGAACGATTTGTGCCTAAGACATTGCATATCACTTCCTTAGTGCTTTTCCACGCATCAAGCTCAATTGGTGAGAGGATTTCGTCGAAGCCAGCGTTTTGCATTAGCTTTCTTATATCTGGACCAACAAAAACACCTGTTGGTATGAAACAAATTTTAAGGCTTTTAACAATAACAACGCCTTGAAGAAGACATACATACCTTCTTTAATCTTTGCTTCGCTTAATTTTGGAAACATTGTTTTCAGAAAATTGACTGCTGATCCATTTGTATCCAGACATTTAACAAAGTTTTTTACCACACCAAGTTTGATATGCAATGGGGGTAAGAGAATTTTTTCAGTTGGTACCAATGCTTGATGAAAGATATTGTGCTCTCCTAATGTTCCCTCAGTTCTCAACTTCCATTGTTTTTTGGAATATTGGTCGCCCTTCCATCTGCTATCCCAAGTGCATAAAAAGCATCCGTACTTTACGTATCCGGCCTGCATACCTGAAAGGAAACTAACGACTTTTAAGTCACAACAGATCCGCCACTTATGGTCCTCATATTTTACGTAGTCCAGTATTAGTTTTATAGAATCATAGCTTTCTTTAACGTTCATTCCATAGGCAATTGGAATAGGATTTTTGGTATTATCGTAATATAGAAGTACAGCTTTTAGACTCTTCTTAGATGAATCAATAAATATACGCCAGTCGTCGTGGTTATACTCAAAATTCATTGCATTCATTATTCCTTTAATATCGTTGCCATAAGCAAACGTGTTATCATCGTTTACTGAAAAGAAGGCAGAAAGCTGTCTTGACGCTTACGAAAGCTGGTAACATTGACACCAGGTTCAAGTAGATGAAGATTTTTTAAGTCTTGCGACATTAATATTGGTCTTGGGATAATTTCAATTCCTGTGTAATCACTACCTGCGTAATAAAAGGTTCCTGTTTCAACATAAATTTGCTGAACACATTTTATACCTAAAATGTAAGGGTCACATGGTTTCTTATGCCGATTAACAATAAGAATGTGGCAGAGCTGGGAAACTTTAACAAACCCTCAAATGAAATTCAGATGTGAACTTTGAAAACGCCGAAACACGTGTCTTTTTATTTTGTCTCTTCTATCAAAATTTATAGGCCGGACCTTGTAATTTTTTTTTGTGTTGTACAGTGTAATTGGTCTAAAGTGTACTTCCACTATTACTATATGGAGTGTTATAACAGCTCAATTCCATTTCATAATGTTCAAAAGTGACATTTTTTATGAGTTTTTTTTAAGTTCCTGTCGGTATCTCACTACTTTAGTTCCATTAAGAATCCCTTGGAGCAACATTCACTTATGGTTTTGACGTGGTTCTACTCCCTTTTAGCTGTTTTAGTTTCCTGAATAGATGATGTGTGTTAAACGATTAACAGTGCAATATGAGCAATGTATGTTAAAAGTGAATTTTTTGAATTCAACTTCGCACACATTTATCTTCACATATCTTTATGTATGTAGGTTGTAAATAACTAAAAACAACAAACGTGTATGAGATCATCGACACTTGTTGTGACATGATGTTCGACAAAGTTTAAAAAAGAACTCAACTTTAAAATAAGCTGCAAACAAATAAAACAAAAGGGGAATATTATTGGTTATTGTGATTTGAAAACAATTACATTTTGGAAAAAATATAGATTGTTATAAAAAAATTGTTATAGATTTATTTGTCGGGGGACTCTGAAACACAACACTAATTTTATGGGTTCCTTTCAGAGTCCCAAATTTAATATATTGCTGTTCGTTTTGTAAGTACTTTATTTACACACAATGTGCGCTATCGACTATACTTAATTTTCAAGCTTAAGGTACCTACATATATTAAATCCCAAGGAGCTTATTCCAAAGCAGTGCCGTTAGAGATTAACCCGCCCACCTCTCTCACAATCTCTTCCGGCTAATAAAACTTAAATTCCTTCAGAGACTGGCCTTTCCATTTCTTACAATGCTTCCTTTTCCATCCCTGTTGTATTCTTACGTTCCTTTTTGATATCCATCTACGCAAAGCTTTATCCAGAGCTGGGTCGACTTAATTAAGTCAGCCGTTTAAGAGAGACAAAACCTAAATAGGAATGCTTTGGCGACCGTCTTCGTAAGAAGGTATAAGTCGAACTACTGATAGTTCACTCAGTTAAAAAATAATGTCACCTAATAAAGTAAAACTGGAGTGGCCTACACTCAACTTTACCATACCCAATGGAAACAGATATTGATATTTTAGGGATATATTGCTCCTTCCCGATTATTTCCAATATTTACACAACTCTTCATCTCCATATACCAAAGAGAAAATTTTAATATATCATACGGTATGACCTGTAAAGCGTTCGAAAAATTTAGGGGTTAGGAAACTACCCTACTCTTGCCCCCTCCCGATTATGCCCAAAAACTATACAGCTCTTCATCTCCATATACCAAAGGCACAAACTAAATTTCATTTTGATTGTCAAACTGTATGACCTGTACAAACTCCACAAAAATGGACCTTCAATAGTGGGATATCTGAAATAAACTTAGAACTTGGAAAAAAGCTGAGTTTTTAAAAATAGTCAGATTTGAAAATTTTTTGGCAAGATTAGTGGGCAATATGGAAAAATGGCGCACGAACCTTATACAAATAGTGTTCCAGGGAGTACTTAATGGACCTATAATTCACTTTTTTTTCCAAATTCTAAAATTATTTCAGATATCCCACTGTTATAGGTCCATTAAGTACTCTCTGGACCACCATTTGTATGTGGTGTGTTATACCAGCCCATCCCCATTTTTCCATATTGAACACTAATCTTTCCAAGAAACTTTCAAATTTAAACTCTTTTTATTGCTTTTCTTAAGGTATTTTGGAAATTCCAATATGTTAATTCCAAAAAGTATTCCAAGTGTTGTTTTAGGTGGAACTTTTCCCGATTCCAAGTTGTAGCCTCTAATATAATTGATAATTACAGTGAATGTTATACAAATAACAGTGGTCTGTTGACTGCAAAATGAGCTCTGTTAAGAAATGTGGTTTTTGTCTCATAAATTGCAATAAATGTGGCAAAGTTAAATTGGCCTTATCCGTTAGCGAAGTCCAAAACTCACCGCGGAATGTGAACTTAAGGGAAGGTGAAACCTTTTTATCGTATGCTATATTTGTTTTTTCAAACTTTCGACGTATTTGAATTTTTTGTAACTGAGAGCCATTTTTATTATAACATTTAATTGATGTCAAAGATAGTTGGAATCAGATTAAAGTGTATTTGCTTTTATTGGCCTTTGTTAAATTTTTTTTAATAATTTACATATATATGTACATATTTTACGCCAATGCAAATGGAAAAATCTTAGTAATTTTTATTTTTAGAACAATATGTTCAACAGAAAAATAATTTTATTTTAATTAAACAAATTTTAAAAACGGCCAAAAATTTATATTTTTATCCTTGAAATATTCTGCATTTTTTTTTTTTTTTTTTTTGTTCAATAGCATTTTGTGAAACCTATGATGTATCCATAACCTTCAACTTGTTCAAGAATGTTATTTTTTTTTTTTTGTATTTTCCTATTAAGTTTAGCAACCCCATAAGAATCTTCTTGCTTTTTTTTTATTAATTTTGTATTGTTTATAAATTCTGCACTTTGTAATGATTTTCAATTAAACAAAACACAAAGCGTTAACAAAATATTTATTACTCTAATTTCAGTCTGTTCCATATTTATATAAATTTTGATTTTCTTGTTATTGTTTATTATCAAATGTCATTCATAATTTTAATTTTTTAAATGAATTAATAAACTAGCTAGCTAATAAACTAGACTAGCTTGTTCCACTACAATTAATTTGTAAATTTATAAAGGGTTTATTAGCCCGCTATTAAATTGAAATAAAGGCAATATTTTAATTCTAAAAAATTATTATTAATAACACTGGTCGGCAAAAAAAATTGGGGAACTCGAACCTTGTTATGCTATTTTAATGGACTTTTGAGAGCTGAATCCAAAACTATTAACAGATTTTTTCTTCAACGTCTAGTTTTCGAGATATTCTTATTTAAATAAAATAAAAATATTAAAATATTAGATATGTAGTTATTGTGATAACAATGGTCGGCAAAAAACTAAAGTCGGCAGCAACAACTTTGTTATGTGATTTTAATTGACTTTTTTTGTGTGCTGAATCCAAATCTGTTTACATTTTCATTCTATCGCGTCTGGTTTCCGAGATATTCTTATTTAAATAAAATAAATATGTAAATTTATTATAACAAAATTAAATAATCTTAATGTGTTACATAATCTTTGTCAAAGTAGATACCTGCACTTAATTGGCTTATGGCTTATTTTATTCCCAGTATACCTAGCTTTCCGAATAAGGACAAAAATGTAAAATATTTTCCGATTTACGAGTTTTTGAAGACAAAAAAAAAAAAATAATTCATTAAAAATATTTTTTTTTCCACCAATTTCTGAACAACTCTAAAACACTTGAAAATGAAAAAAAAATTATATAAAGTAGACTTAAAGGTAATTTTAACCCGCAACTTTTGGTGTTCCAATTAATTCAAATCAAACAAGCCGTTAAAAAGGTATATTGAAATAAGTTAGCACGGTCGCCTTGTTTAGGGGAAAATATTTAGCCATGCCCATAAAAAAATCTTTACGTGATACGTGAAAACTGAAGGCGGATTTGAATTTAACGATTTAAGGTCACTATATTCCACATATTTATGTTCAGCAACCAATTTTTTTTTTGCAGACCAGTGTAATTAAATAAATTAAAAATTTAACAAAACTTTTACCTGAAACTTAGTAAAATCTTTAATTGAAGCAATTTCTAAAGAAATTTTACTAAAGGTCACCATACAAAAGAAAGCTCTGCTAATATGAAGATGAAATGAAGTGGGCCCCTTTTAGGGCCCTTTAGCTACTATGTAATGTTTCATATTTAACTAAAACAGGTCACTAATCCTCTTAAAAATTTCGCCTAAGTTACTTATTTTAAAAATAAATTTTCCAAAAATATTTCAGGAGTCATGCTAAAGGAGTTTATTTTAGAACCCTTTAGACTACTTACTACTTGTTTGTGTATAGTTTGCTACATGTAATATTCTATATTTGACTAAAAATGGTGTGTTTAAAAACCTAAATCGAGTTATTCCAAAGATGTTTAAAAAACCCCGCTATATAGTCTGTGAAGAATCTTCTTACGCTACATTCATATATAGTTTTTTATATAGACGATAACAGTTCAATGCTTAACAGTGCTCTGTTAGCTTTCAATTAAGCCATGTTAGCAATTGTCCACAAAAAAGCAACAGAAAGAAAATCCGTAAACATTTTTTAATGTTTTATCTCGGCTACCATTAGAAAGTCCTTGAAGGTCGTAAGCCCAATGAAGCCCTTTGCAACTCGGAAGTGTTTCAGGATAACGCTGCTTATATAATTAAAATTTTTAATTAATTTCATTCTTAACCCTTTTATTTTTACTGTTGCCAGGATTCTTTTTTATCGTTAGGACTTTGTGTTCGTTTTTTATTTTTTTGTTTTTTTTTTCATAATTTTGTTATTTATAATTTTATGAAACAAAAGCAATAATCCATAAATATTTATCTAAATTCATCATACATTTCTTCAATACTCTAATCCAACCAATAAGTAACTGACTTAACTTTCAGTAATTTTTTTCTTTCACTTCTTTTATCTCGTTTTAGATTTTACCGCATAATTTTTGCAAAATATTTAAAAGACAACAACAATTTATTACAAAAAAATAGCAGACATAAAAGAAACTAAAAATAATATTGAAGTAAACTCGGGGCCATTTATTGGCCAACGAGGTCAATTGTTGCTTATTTAAACTGAATAAAGTGAAAAGAAAGAAACATTAACAAAATTATTTTGAATTTTTAAAGAAATAAAACAAAAGACAAATAAAGACTTCTTTAGGAAGTGAAAAAACCAAACAATAAAAAAAAAATAAATTGCGTTCCAAAAGCTATAAACGAATCTCAACGCAACGCAACAAGCAACTGCAAATTAATTGTTGAGGAAAATAATAATTTATTGAGAAAAAAAATAAGAAGAAGGATACAACGTTATTGAACTGTTGCAGACCAGTTCGGAAACATTCTGTCATACATTATAAATATTAAGGGGTAGGAGGTCGGTCAGTTTTTCCAAACAATTTTGCTTTGTTTTACACCTACGCAGCCTAAATTCTTCTGAACGGCGACAACAAAATCTGTTATTGTTGATTACAATTTACAAACCATAATATAACAATCTGCGTGTGCAACGCAGAGCTAGCGACCTCCTCAGCCAGCTACTTTCTTCTTCTATTTTATTTTTTCTTGTTGCTACTTTAGCTACAAATAAAACGCCAACAAAATGATCTCAAATAAAAAATCATACGCAATGAAAATGCTGCAATTGGCTTTGGCCTTAAGTCTGCTAAATGTAGATCCCGATCAGAGATTACGCAATTGGGATTCCCAACTTGAGCTACGGGACGGTGATGGTTGGGAATTGGAAATGTTGCGCGCAGTGCCAATGGTTGAATATCCATATGCCAACCGTAAGACGATGATGCCTTTAATTGAGGATTTAATAAGATATGATCGGCAAATTGATCATCATGAAAATCAATACAATGTCACAGCATATTTACTCAATGTCTCCAATGAAAGTTTAAATCAAACAGCAGCCATGCAAGAAATGCAGGCATTGCAAACAGCGCCTACAAATAATGCCCCCTCTACAGGTACATCAGCAACAACAACGACCACAACTTCACTAGATTCGAGTTCGGCAACTGTTAGTTCTGTTGTATCTGCTCCAGGAGCTACGAATTCATCGCATTTAACCAACTTGCCTCCGTCCGAAATGGAATTATTTTTAAATTTGGAGAATTTTCAAGATCAACGCTCGGTTTGGGAACAGAACTTAGCAGATCTTAATGACTTTAATGATTTACCCATTATGAACTCACACTATGGCAATTTACCCCTTAAGGATGGTCAACAAGATAATAATCTATTTGATCTTCAATTGGACGCTTTTCTACCCACTATTGGTAGTTCAGCCACAACTTCGGAAACAGAAGGTGCAGTCGCTTTAAATGATACGTTTCCTAATCCCGACGAAGTTGCTGGTATCAAGCTAGAGGAACTGGATGATGAAGATGACAAAGCTTTGTTAATAGGTGTTATAAATACTACAGCCGTAACGGCTCTAGCAACAGATCAGGTGGCCATTTCGGAAGTTTATGTTAAAAAAGAGGAACCCGAAGAGACAACAGAAGAAAGCAGTGGCAGTGGCGGTGGCAGTAGTGTTAATGACAATGCAGTGGATTTAAGTCCCTTTATCAATACAGTGGAATTAACTAAAGAGGTAAATGTTACAAGTAATTTTAAAACAAAATGATTTTGGTAAATAGATAACTTTTGTTGATTGAAGGCTGTAGTTAAATAATGAAAATATGTAAAGTCTATATAGATTGGTATTGTGATCATACACTGTACTCGCTCTGTTACTATGACAAGCAGTAGTGTTTAACAATTCAATAATTTATATCAAAATGTATATGAATATATTATATACTCGTATGTATTTCTGTCAAGTTTGCCAATTACGATACAATAGGTTAAAACCATTTGCATTTCAATGAACACACTGAGTATGGTAAAGCAGGTAGTAAAGGTGATTTTATTATTATAATGATCATATTCTAACATGCCCACCTAAACAATTGAAGATTCATTTTAATTTGTAGCACAAGTCTTTGTCTTTACTTAAAGGGGATATCCATTATGAACAGATAGATGTTGAAGTCGTGTGTTTTATTTGTTGTGTAATTATATCCATAATATCTCATTTTAATGTATGCCAAAGGCCGAGTTATTGTGTTCTCTGTGGACACTCACGGACAGTTGCGACGTTTGTTTTAAATCTGTCGTTTGCTTTATGGGAGTCGGCATAAGTCCATTTATATTTTAATTGAGTCCAAAAACAAGTATCTTTTTAAATCATATGTTATCTTAACAGTGTTAGATTTTTGATATACAAAATTTTTATTATCAGTAAGTATCATATGTGTGTGAAGATAAATACGTATTTAACTAGCAGAGACAAAAACCATTTGTTTACATAGCAGTCGTCTTTTTTGGAATTTCCATATTCAGGAATAGATAACCAGGTCCAATTAAAAAACCGAATGGGAATGCTCCAAGCATGCCTTATGGTACTATAACAGATGAATGTAAAACTACTTTGGAAATATAAAAAAACGGGATTAAAAAACGAAACATAATGTCGGATTTTTTTTTTTTTTTTGGAAGTTTCATGACTATTTTTGGACAAATATGGAAGTGCGCAGGTACTTCCAAAAAAAATCCCACATTATGTGTCAATTTTTTAAAACGATATTCTATGGTTCCAAAGTAGTTTTACATATTCCACTGCTACAGTACCATAAAGCATGTTTGGAGCAATCCCATTCGGTTTTTTTGTTGGTCCTGGTTATCTTTCCCTAGTATAAGTTCCTTAATATGGAAAGTCCAAAAAAAGACAACTGTTAAGTGATTAACAGTTAACAGCGTTCTGTTAACTGTCAAATGAGCTATGTTAAAAAAAATGGTTATTGTCTTTGCTAGTTAAATATCTACTACGGTTCAGGAGATATAGGCGTACCTTGGATCAATAAAAATTTGATCCTATCGACAACCTTTGGGTACGGCAGTCTTTTATCTAAGAAAATCGTCCTTTGGCAAAATAATTCTAACGGCAAAATAAGACATTGTTTTTTTAACATTAACTTTTTGCTTGACTATTTTTTCTTTGTTGGGAAATTTTTCACTTTTCTGAAAGTTTCCACTGACACGACACGTCGCCCCCTGTAATTTATTCCAAATATTTTGCTTTGTCGACTATTTTTTTTTTTTATTTTTATATCTTAAAGATAAATTGTTGCCACTTCAAGTTTAAATGTTTAAATGAAAATCACAACTTATTTTAAATCTTTTAATTAAATAATTAACCAATCGTAATTAAAAAATAGATATGTACGAGTATGTATTTTCAATTTATGCATACATGTGTACATGTGTATATTGCTACTCAAATGTTATTAAATCGTTTATCTACAACAAAACTGGATGGACTTGAGCAAATTATTAAGATTTAAATTTTTTGCATTGAACGTTTTGTTGATGGTTGATTTTTTTGTTTTTTGCTTTTTCAAAGAATCTATTGCAAATATATTTTCGATGTAAAAAATTGTTTATTTTTAAAATTTATTGCTTATGACCTCAATTGTTATTGTTCAAAAATATATCGAACTAAACTGCAATAAACGCAAAAATGTTTTATGTTATTTCAAATTTTTATTTGCTCTTGTTATTTTAACGGTCACCTCTTTTTATAATATTTGTCATAATGAATTTATGGAATATAAAATATTCGTTTGAAATTTTATTTTCACTATTTCTTGGCATTAAAAATTTTCGTTTTTTATTTTACTTCAAATGCTAAACATTTGTGTTCCTATTTGTATTTATATATGTATGTATGTATGTATGTATGTATGTATGTATGTATGTATGTATGTATGTATGTATGTATGTATTTATGTATGTATGTATGTATGTATGTATGTATGTATGTATTGCATACTCGTATTATGGTTAAATTAATTAGTTGCTTTAATAAATTTTGTGGATTTTGCTTTTCCTTATCGTGTTTTTTTTAATCATTGAATATTTAGTTTCAAGTAAAAATAAATAAAAAGTAAAATTTACAAAAAGAGTCAGTGAACTAATAGCTTGAAATTAAATATTTATACGGGTAACATTTTACAACAAAATTTGTTATTTGAAAAATAACAAAAAACTTAATAAACACCATATAATTCGAAGTTCGAAGTTGATATCACGTCCTTTTTATGTAACGAAACACTTCGCTACAATTAAAATATATATGCATTTAAATATTAAAGTATTTAAATGCATTTATGCTATTATTTTTATGTCACAAGGCCAATAGTTCCTTCTTTAACCTGTTTATGTTTATGTTTACTGTACAAAGTACAATCTACGAACTAAGCCATAGTGGATCACTAGAGTTATTACACTATAAATTTTTGTTTCTATTTTCTGAATGCAATGCCCAGTGATCTACATATGCCAAAAGCTATTCAAAGCAAAACAAATAAGGCCGGCGAGACGGTTTGCTTAAACGACGTACGATATAGAGTTATTATTACCAATTATTTGGGGCCCTTATTTAATGGTAAGAGGTTTGAAGATTTGCTTGACTAAATATTTTATCAAACTAACAATTGCTTTTATTGAATAACTAGTTGTACCCGCACACGTTGTGTGCGTACTGACACTATCTTTTCGATTTTGTTTTGAAAGTAAACTACACCAAGTTTTACATATTTACTTTATATAAATGTATCCATCCCTGGATGAAATTCTAAAATTTATATAAAAATCTAAAAATTATTGTAAAAGCTCTGTGTTTTACACAGACAGGAAATGAGTTACTGATTATTTTAAAACAGCGCCATCTTTTGCGCAATATTAATGAAAATATTCTGCTTTCAAAAATAAAAGATGCGATAAAGTATGCAGTACCTTTAAATCGGTAAAAATTCGGCGAACTTTCACTGCTTTTTATCCACTTTCTCTAGGATATAAGATATTTTTGCGGAAAAAATATTCGCATCATGTAAAAACAACTGAATGGACTTTAACAAAATTTTCTGTGGAGGTACCTTAGCATTCTGATTCCAATATAGGATACTTTTTTCGCAAAAATATCTTATTTCCAAAAGAAAATGGAGAAAAAGCTGTGAAAACCGCAATTTCCGGTTTTAAGGTACTGAAATTTTCTGTTTAAAACTGGGATATTGTAAACACTATTGAGTGATATTGAATAAAACAAAACCTATTCAAATTTATTTTGCCATCTTTCATTTTTTCCAAGAAAAATGGTCTCATCCCTTAGAGAATCTCAAATTTTAAAGTTAAAAAAAATCCCAAAATATCGTTCCAACTCGTACTGTTAAAAATTCCGAGTATGGTTAAATATAAAAGAATACCCTTAAAAAAAGTCTATTCATTTTTATGTTGCCATCTTCTTCCATGAAAATTACAGTTTTGTTGCATAAAACAAAGATTTAATTCATTAAAAGACCTGTGTTAACTTGTGTTTAAGCTAAAAATTTAAAAATTCATCTTCACACACATACCAATTGTAAGTTGGCTTTAATTTAAATTTAAGCCAAAAAGACAACAATGTTTGACATTAACTGACAAACAAATCATAAATAACTTACATATGTATGTTTTATTTAATAAGACTGCAATGAAAAGCAACAACGTCTAAAACAAAGACCTCCACTTTAGTTGCGTTAAAGCCGCGTGAGTCTGAAACAAACACAAATAAATTATTTAAAAAAATCACCGTATTTATGTAAGAGTATGTATGTTTATTGACTAACAATTTAATAAGCTGACCAGATAATTGCGCTCTAATTTTAAATTCAATTTTGTTAATTTTTTTAACAAAGAAAGAGAGACCACCTTTAACCACTGTTGCCAAATCTGACAATCTTTAAAGCATGAATTATATATTGGCAATTTTTGGCTCAAAAACCGTCACTAATTGCAACATAAATACAGTGTCGGGAAAAAAACAAAAGAACATAGTTTTGCATACTAATATCCCAAGGCATTATCCTTTTGGTCTTCGTACTGACTTAAATTCGTCGGATTGTTGTAAATTAAACTTCAATACATGCCTTAGGTGGTAGACATCGTATACATTTTCTTAATCGACATTTAATTTTCTTAATCCCGATACGTGAAATATTATTAGATTTAGATTTATTAAAATGATTTTACAATTTTTTTGTAATTTATAATTTGTTCCTTTAATTGCTCTGAATTCTTATTGCAGGCCATTTTTGTTTTAAATTTCAAATTCAAATTACGATCAATATGGTCGCCTTGGTTTTGTCGCTGCATTTCCAAACTTATTGTTATATCCCCTCATAACTTTTCTTCTCTTTAAAAAAAAAAAAAATAAATAATACACAAAAGCACTACATTTGGGTAACCCTATAGATGAAATTTTACAATCAAAGTTTCCTGAGATATGAAGCTGTAAGAGTTGCTTATATAAGTATATATCACTCTTCAATATTTGGGGCATCTCTACTATAGCTAGAGAGCGGAAATATGGAAAAATATTAAAACGCGAAATTATTATCTAAGGTAGCGCAATAAGATATAGTTGCAGTGCTGCAGGTCTCGGTGATTTAATAACCAGGAAAATCTTATAACAAGAAATTTGTATCTACAGGTTACCGCTGACACTTTCACTGTTGCTGGAATTCTTAAATTTGTTACACAGAAACCTATGTGAGCGAGAAAAAACTAAAGAGGAGACATTTGTATCTAGGGTAGTGTGCCAAGCTATAGTTTTACCGCCGGCAGTTACGTAATCCTAACCAACCCTAGACTTTAACTTAAAAGAAGTATTAAATAAAGAGTCAGATTCACACAAAAACATTAATGTAAAAATATGGCAAAATTCTATATAAAAATTTCTTCTGTAAAGGTAGAGAACCAAGTTTATGATTGGTACAATAGTGATAGATAGGAAGAATGGTAATCCATATTCGTAAAATGATGTGCTAAAAACAGCATACTGCATTATCAAGGTGTTGAGAATAAGAATGCCGATTAGAACAAATCTTTTTGACGATTACTATACGTCTTTTCGCTAATTTTAACCTGGCAACCCTTAAAATAAAATAAAAAGAGAATAAACAGAAAAAGTTCAATGAATCATTTAATTATGTTAATTTTTTTATGCCTCAACTTTTGCAAAATAAGTGATGGAACTTATGGCACTGATGTACACTCTTATCTTCTTTTTTTGCAGTTTTTTAATATTTAATCTTCGTTTTATTAGTTTAATGTAAATGCATATGTATCAGACCTGAGAGTGCGCAGTTGCAATTAGTTATTATTTTCATATGCAATTAAGCATCGAGGCAAAAATATCTCTACTGTATGACGAATTTAGAAATAAAATTGCGCAATTAGCAAGCATTCTTCTTGCGTTAGTTTATATTTCTGATAAAATTTCAAACCAAACTGAGCTTAAATGATAATACAGTTCCCAGATCTGATAACCCTGTCGGAAATATAACCTTAAAAAATTGTTTTTATGATAGTGTAGTGTGATTTTGATTCGCACACATCGTGCGAAATATAACAATTTATTTGTGTGATTTTTGTATATTACGAGTATTATAATGTCTACTGTAATGTATTAGAAGATAAATTAGATAAAAATAAACTGAAAGCATTTTAATTAAATACTAGCAGTGCCCGCCTCTTAGTAGGCGTCTTGACAATTTTGTTTAATTTTGCTTTGAAAGTAATCCACACCAAGATTACTTTAATAGTGTGGCAGATCAATTTAAAGGAAATACATTACTCATGTATATGTAATGTAAATACATTACATGAGTATATACATTACATTGAGGTACGCATCCCTGGGTAAAATTTATATAAAATTCTAAAATTATTGTAGAGTTGAGTAGTGCTTAAAATATTCTGCTTTCAAAAATAAAAGTTGCAAACAAGTTTGTAGTACCACTGAATCGGTAAAATTGCGTACTTTCACTACTGTTTATTTATTTTCTCTTGGAAACGAGATATTTTTGCGGAAAAAAAAGTATCCTTTATTTGAACCTAGATACTAAGATATCTCCTCATAAAATTTTATTAAAATTAATTCAGTAGTTTTTATGTTATGCGAACACATACTGACAGAAAATTCCTGTTTTGTTTTCCATTTCGATTACTATATGAACCAGCAACAAAATTTTAAAAAATATTTTATGTACAGAAATGTTCCTGTTACAGTGTAATGTATATATAGATTTTATTGTCAACATTTAAGTCATTTTGGCCCCATTTTGACACAAATTTAAAATCCCATCACTGTTGCAAAACAAGCAAAAATGTCATATTTTTTGATACGCGACGAAAATTCAGCTTATTGAACAAAACTAAAACATTGCGTTAAGCGATGGGCGAAAGAGAATGTAAAGACACTGAAGATGATTTACGATTGCGAAATGAATTATATTTATTTATTTTGTTACAACTTCAGAGCTCAACTATTTTTTGTCTTAAAATTTTTAAATTTTACGTCTTATTTTATTGATGGTTTTTTGTGTTTATTATTTAAATTTTATTGAAATTATGCATAAAATAATGCAGTGCATAAAAATTTGTTGTCCATCGTTATTTTATAACCTTTAGTTTTCATGTTTTAAAACCTAAGTGGGATAATAAGACATGAAAAATGTTTTTTTAATTGTACTTTTTATAATATAATTTTGTCTTTCCGTGTGTAATTTCTACAATATTCATCTCCGATCCCATAAAGTATATACGTATATTCTGGATCCTTATACATAGAAAAGTTAATTTAGCGAATATGAGGAAATTATTGTTTAAGGATCTTTTTGCTTTAGTCTCACCATTCAAACGCAAGGTCCTAATTTTTGAACAAAAAAAATTTTGCAAAAAATTTAAAAAAAAATTTGCAAAAAATTAAAAAATAGTTTTCAAAAAAATTTTAACAACAGTTTTCCAAAAAATTTTCTAAAATTTTTTACCAAATATTTAAAAAATAATAAAATTTTTAATAACTAAAAAAAATCTGTAACATTTTTACAAAAAAAAAATTTAAAAATGTCTCTATAAAATTTTTACAAAAATAAATTTCTCTAAAATTTAAAAAAAATGTTTTATAAAATTAAAAAAAAAAATGTTTTATAAAATTTAAAAAAAAATGTTTTATAAAATTTAAAAAAAATGTTCTATAAAATTTTCACAAAAAAATTTTATTTTATTTTTATATATTTTTACAAAAATAAATTTCTCTAAAATTTAAAAAAAATGTTTTATAAAATTAAAAAAAAAATGTTTTATAAAATTGAAAAAAAAATTTATAGAACATTTTTTTTTTTCAATTTTATAAAACATTTTTTTTTTAATTTTATAAAACATTTTTTTTTTTAATTTTATAAAACATTTTTTTTAAATTTTAGAGAAATTTATTTTTGTAAAAATTTTATAGAAACATATTTTTTCAATTTTTTTTTTAAATATTACAGATTTTTTTAAGTTTTTAAGACTGTTGTAAAAACTTTTTTGAAACTATATTTTAATTTTTTGTAATTTTTTTTTTTTTGAAAATATTTAAAAAAATTTTTGAAAACATTTTTTTTTTTTTTTTGTAAAAATTAGGACCTTGCGTTTGAATGGTGAGACTAAAGCAAAAAAATCCTTATTAAAAAATTTCCTAATTTTCGCTAAATTAACTTTCCTATGTATAAGGATCAAGAAAAATTTTCACAAAAAAATTTTCCATAAAATTTTCAAAAAAAAAAAATTTCCATAAAATTTTTACAAAAAAAATTTCTATAAAATTTTTACAAAAAAATTTGCTATTTAAAACACAATTTTTTATATTTTGCTGATTAGTGGAAAAAAGCGCAGTTCTTTTTTTAATGCTTAAATAGATGACTTTAAACCAATTAAACCAATTTTGTATAAAAAAAATCACCGCAGTGAAGGTTATAGAATATTCGGCACGGCCAAATATAGCTCTCTTACTTGTTTCTTGGCTGTTTTAAGATTAGGGGTAGATATAATAAATGTAAGGAAGGAAAGTGGCGAAAACATACTACAGTTTTTTTAAAACAAACAAAAAGTCATAAATTTAAGAAACAAAATCTGCTTTACACTTAGGTTCTTACTGTTTTTATGCCTTTAATGAAGTTAATTTTTATAGTGAATTTTTTTCCTTGCTATAACATATGAATTTTGGCGGTTAGACATTAATTTTCTTTTGCAGTTTGTAAAATATATGATTTGACATATCAAAATGAAATTTAGTATGTACCTTTGGTATATGGATGTGAAGCCGTATAGTTTTTGGGCATAATCGGGAGAGGGCAAGGGGTAGTTTCCTTATTCCCAAATTTTATAAACGCTCTACATGTCATACCTTATGACTAATCAAAATTAAATTCAGTATGTGCCTTTGGTTTATGGAGATGAAGAGCTGTATAAATTTTGGGCATAATCGGGAAGGGTCAAGGGGTAGTTTACTTAACACCAACAAACCGAAAATCATTCATTTTTCGATTCGAATATATGTACTTTGAAGTTTTATTCTTTATGTAATATATCCATAAAAATATTTGTTTCCATTGGGTATGGTAAAGATGTGTGTAGGCGACTCCAGTTTTATTTTTTTTTAATTTGCTAGGGAAACCAAGGGAAAACCTGTCAAGGAATTTGATTACTGTACTTCTGTTTTTGCAGTAGACGTAAGGGCTCTTAAAATATACAAAAATTATTTTAGCTAAGTAAAGAAAAAATCATAATTTGGTTCTAAATCATCAAACATATGGTAAAATCATCATACTGGCAACGATGCCGATGACCATATTTTTAATTATTATTTAAATATTTCACAAAGTTAACGTTATCTTAGTCTGAGTCATTTTGAGAAAGAAAATTTGGACTTAAGATTACATTTTAATTATTTGCTGAATTAAAATTTAATTTAATTTGTTAGTCTTGCAGTTTTGTGGTTTGACGCTGAAGCTTAAATCGGTACAAGAGCACAAACATTGTTGCAAAAAAAAGCAATACTTTTGTTACTACTACACAGTGGACTTTGAAACGAGCGCATTAAGATTTGTAAATACGACTTTTTAACAAATTAATTAATTGTTGTAAATATGTAATATGTATTATTAGCTCTTAAATATAAAAAGCTACATAAACATTACGTCATTTTATCTATGCTGTATATACATATGTGTGTATGTATGTATTAACTTTTTAAATTTTGAGAAACGTTTTCATCATATTAGATTAACCGGCTAAAATAAATATAAACTGTATGTTTGATCAGTGTGTGTTTTTATTGCTCCAATGGCCAGGTATTAGCCCGAAATTTCACTTAAAAGATTTGCGAAAAATTTATAACAATAAGTAGAAACGCAAAAGGTGTTGCCTTATTATTCAAGAGAAAGCTATATTGTTAACGAAACAAATATAATAAAGTTTATCAGAGCATTTTTATTGTGTAAACATTTTTGTTTTTCTATCGGGCAATGCCTTGAACTCCTCATAATGTGAACAAATTTTATTTTACATTAACTACATATATTTCAAAAAGTGAAGAAATTCGATTCAGATTTTAGAAAATGTGTTTTGAGTTGCTGAATTTATATATTTTTATATATGAACCCTTGATTATGAAAGTGGTATATATATTTCTTGTTTAGAGATATTAAGAGGTTTGCATTTTAAAGGATTTAAGAAAATATTTTTGTATTATGGAATAAAATATTTTGCAATTAAATAGTGCCAACAAATAAGTATTTATTATGATTGTGAAATTTATAACCATTTTTAAAAGGAAATGTGGTTTTGAAAGGTTGAAATGACTTATACCATTTTCAAAAATAACTGCATGACTTTATAAATAATTTAAACCATCAAGAAAAAAATTTTTTGTTAGAAATTAACATTTTATTCAAACTCATTACATTGTAACTAAGTAATTTATTGGTGGGATATAGGGCAGTAAATCCTTCATATATTTACGTTTTTCTTTTATTATTCGTCTAATGGTTGTGTATAACGAAAGCAAATCCATATTTTCGTATATTCTTAGGCTTCCTCCTTTAGGTGAAAGGTCTAACACTTTGAATTCGAAATTGTCATCCAAAGAAGTTTTATAAAACATCTTATATGGAGCATTTTTTAGAAATCTAATCTATTGTACTTTAGCCAAGACATAGCTTCTCCATTGGTGCTTATCTTTCTATTAGTCGTTCTTTTTATTCTCCACGTTTATTCGTCGAAATGAAACGAAATCTTTCTGAGCCATTTGATCTTATTAGTTTCCATTTCTTGGGAGCATTACTTATACTTCTTCGCCGTATAATGTCTATAAATATTGCATTTTTACATTAATAGGATTACCCGATCATACCTGAACCGCTATCTGAAGACATGACAAAATTACTAACAAATATTTTGACAAACTTTGAAAACAGACTGACTTATACCACTATCAAAATATACAGAAACTGTATTTTGTTTACCAAGCAAAAAATAAATTCAATGTATCAACTTAATTTTCATGCCATACTGCGAATTACTTCACATTATGTTATTTTATTAGGATTTGATATGAAATAGCTGATAAACTAGATTTTTAAAATTTTTGACTTATACCACTTTCAAAATCAAGGGCTCATATGTATCTATATATAAAAAAAAACTGTAACTGTCTGTGTTCGTATCCCGTAAAAACTAATTTTAATAATATTGTGTGTGGGTGGGGTACCTTGAGCTAGGTTTCAGCATAGGATACCTTTCGCCGTATAAATATCTCATTTATACGAAATATTACAGATAAAAAATTAAAGTACGCAATTTTACCGAGTTAATAATACGTACTTGGCAGTACCTTCTATTTTTGTAAACAGGAAATTTATATAAATTTTAATAAATCAAAATTATATAAATTTATATTTTATGTAAAAAATTATATAAAATTATATTTTATATAATTTATAATTATATAAATTATATAAAACCTTGTTGCAACATCCTGAGTAATTACCTGGAGATGGGTACATATATACACAAAAAAAAAACACTGTACCCAAAATCCCCAAGATACAAGGCCATTTTCATAAGACTGGTAACGTTGATTCAATATGTAATGTTTTTTTATTAAAATATTAATAATTACATGCATGACGTTATTTTGCACTGTCATTATCAAGTGAATTAATACAATTCTATTATAAATTGGTAGTCCTTAGTTGAAAATCAACTTTTTTGCACAAATAAAATGCGCTCAATTGCAAAGGCCACGTATTAAATATAAACAAACAAGTCTAATAGCACGAATATAAGATACATCCCCAAATGTATCTCAGTGTTGGGAGATGACAATGTTCAAATTTTACCCCCCCAATGATAAAATTAACATTAATTGTACCAAAATTGGCATTAACTTCAAACATGAAAATGAAAGCTTTTTAACAACTAATTTTGCCAAAATACTTACCTATTTCATAAGCAAAAGGCTTACAATCACAGCAAAAAGTTATTGGGCTTTGGTAAGCAGTAATATGAAACTCGTGTATTTCAAAAGCGGTTCTTATAAGCGCATTCGAGAATGCTATAACGCCCGTATCGAGGCGTTTTTTATGTTATATCAAAGGTCGGTTAAAAAAATTCGAACTAACATAAACAAACGCCGCGATACGGGTCTTCTAATTTAGCCTCTATTTTCACCCCTCACTCTCATAATCGACCTAACTTTTGTTAACTTGAATTTGTTCCACAGTGCACTGTCGATAAAAAAAATCGAACTAACATAAAAGAACGCCGCGATACGGGTCTTTTAATTTAGCCTCTATTTTCACCCCTTACTCTCAGAATCGACCTAACTTTTGCTAACTTGAATTTGTTCCACAGTGTAATTGTAAGATAATAATAACAAACTCCATCCTCTCTCTTACGAGGTTGCAGGTATGTAAGTGAATAAGTTTTTATAAAGAATTTGGTGAAGCAAAGAGACCTAGCAAGTGGGACATGGCAAACAAAAATCATGCCTTCCTGAAGCAGCTTGGAAGGAAGAGTCTATTTCTCTATCCCTTACAAACCTGCTTCCAAGTAAACGAAATTTTTTACTGGGATGTTAGGATCTGATTTCTCTTAAATTTCCATTATTGGAATTACTTGAAACTCTACTAAGTCACGAATCGTATTTCAATAGAGTATGCCTGGAGTTATTTCGAAGAGGAAGAGTTATCTAATTACCAAGTAAGACCTTATGATTTCACACTAGAAAGAATAAAAAAATTTATTAGTCGAATATTGCCGGAATCTGATAAAGGCCATGCGAAAAACTCCATGTAGCCATCCAGAAAATGCATTACATTCTGCTGGTGTCTAATTTTTCTTTTTTCTTCATCTCTTTATAATAAAGAACTTAAGCCTAAATAATTAATAAATTCATTTAAAAATAGTTGAAATAAAAAAAAAAATAAAACAACAATTAATAAATGTAAAAATATTTTTGAATAAATTTTATATGAAATTGTACCAAAAAATCATAGTGTACCAGTGTACCAATGATGTGTCAATTGTGCCATAAATCCCAACACTTATGTATCTATCGTTAACTCACCACAATACAAAAACATCTGATTTTGCCGGCATATTTTTATTCGAAAAAATCGTAAAGTATTTTGACGTTTTTCTTTTGCATTATTTTGACACATGCAAAAGAAGAGGTAAAAAGGAGCTTTTAAATTAACATGTTGATTCTACAATGTTGCCGGTGCAAATAAATTTGTGTATAAACTTGTTGAAATTCAATGTAAATGATAATGTTGCTATACATTTGAAATATTTTTACATAGAGGTTTGTTTAGCAAATACATAAACCTTTTTGTTGTTCACAATGAATAATGTTCTAATTTAACGCAAGATGTCGCAAGCAAAATTAAAAGAACAATTTCAGTTTTTATCCGAGATTGTAATGATTATGAGTTTTATTTTAAAAATTGGGTTTTAATGATTATTTCTTGATTTTTATTTTCTACTCAAAGAGTAAAAATTATTCTCTGAGCTTTATTTAATGCTTAGAACATAACGATTATGTATTATGTTTTATTTTCTGCTTTGGGAATAAAAATGAATCTCTTAAGTTTTATTTTCTGCTCAGAGAATAAAAATTATTGTCTGAGTTTTATTCTTTGCTCGCCATTTAATGATTGATGTTTAAGTTTTAAGATTTTTAAGATTGAAGAATAAAAATTACTCTCTAAGATTTATTTTCCGATTGAAGAATAAAAAATACTCTCTGAGTTTTATTTTCTGATTGAAGATTAAAAATTACTTTCTGAGTTTTATACTTCACTTAGAAAATAAGGATTATTTTCCAAGTTTTATATTTCGCTTAGAAAATAAAAATTATTTCTTGAGTTTTATTTTTTACTTAAAAATAAAAATTATTTCTTTCTTTTGTTAATTTGGACATATGTAAGTATATAAATAGTACTTTTTGGAACTTTTTTACTGAAACACATATCTCACTGAAACCCTATCGCAAATAACGATACTAATATTATTTCTATGTGTTTCAGTAAAAAAGTTCCATAAAAGTACCAAAGTACACGTTTTATCCCCCAAATATTGAAATGAAGAAAAAGTACCAAACACTAGTTTGATACTTTTACTATATCCAAAGAATGCCAACTAAACTAATTTCTATGTTTTTTAGTTAAAAAGATTCAAAAAGTACTATTTATATACTTACATATGTCCAAATTAACAAAAGAAATAATTTTTATTTTTAAGTAAAAAATAAAACTCAAGAAATGATTTTTATTTTATATTAAATGGCGAGCAAAGAATAAAACTCAGACAATAATTTTTATTCTCTGAGCAGAAAATAAAACTCGGAGAATAATTTTTATTTTCCAAGCGAAAAATAAAACTCAACAAGTAATCATTGATGTCTGAGGAAAAAATAGAACTCGAAAAATAATTTTTATTTTTGATTTTTTTCAATAAAACTTAAAAAATAAAAATCATTGGCGGAACGGACAGTCACCTTAAAGACGATTGCAATGGTGTACTCCTTGTACATGTAGCATATCCCTAACATAATGATTTTTTTCTTTTAAAATGTGATGGATAAAATAATGATTATCCATCACGATCCCTGGTTTTTATATTTATTACTTTTTACTTTACCATACGTAGTACATATAAGGTAAAGTATAGTAATCATGAAAAAAATCGAGGTCGAGATTTCGACGGATTTATACGTTTTGAGGTCCCCTGAATCCATTTTGCTATTTTCGCGATGATGTCTGTGGGTGGGTGGAGTTTGTACAGGTAATACCGTTTGACATATCAAAATGAAATTTAGTATGTGCCTGTGGTATATGGTGATGAAGAGCTGTATAGTTTTTGGGCATAATCGGGAGGGGGTAGTTTCCTTACCCCCAAATTTTGTGAACGCTCTACAGGTCATACGGTACGACATATTAAAACGAAATTTAGTACGTACCTTTGGGTTATAGAGATTGTATAGAGCTGTATAAATTTTGAGCATAATCGGGAAGGAGCAAAGGGTAGTTTACTTACTCCAAAATTTTGTAAACGCTCTACAGGTCATACCGTAGGACATATCAAAATGAAATTCAGTATGTGCCTTTGGTTTGTGGAGATGAAGAGCTGTATAAATTTTGACCATAATCGGGAAGGGGCAAGGGGTAGTTTACCTAACACCCCAAACCGAAAATAATTAATTTTTCGATTCGAAGATACTTTGAACTTTTATTCTTTATGTAATATATATATTTATAATAATATCTGTTTCCATTTGGTATGGTAAAGTTGAGTGTAGGCCACTCCAGTTTTATTTTATATTGCATTTGGATGACACGAAACCCTAGTAGATTTTATTTTAAAATTTTAATCGTTTATGTTGCACTTTTTGTATATTAAGACCATGATTTACTACCATACTCAGTCGTATGATCTGTAAAAAATAGAATGTGTGCTAAGAAAGTACGATCATGTGGATTAGAAATGTATGTGTGTGACAGACTTTTTGACAGGTCTGTACGATTTGATAATCTTGAAAAAATTCATAAAATAATATTTTTCCATGCGATCACAGTTGCAAAATCTTTTTTTGTATGATAGTGTGGTCAGAATTCTGTCAGATTTTTTGTGATTGTGTAGGATAGTGAATTCTGGCCTTTAGCAAGATTTTATTAAATTAGAATTGATTTCTTTCTTGTGCAAGTCTATTTTTTGTAGTTTAGAAAGGAGTCAAAAATTAGATTCTTTGTTTCTCTGCCACAAAAATTCAAAATTGCCTAAGAAAACAGAAACACCTGTTCTGTTTTCTATACTTCGTTTTATTTCCAATTTCACTTCAATTACTTTTTGAATATTATTAAATTTTATTTAACATTTCTCCATTTTACTAATATTTTCTTGATTTTTTTTTATTTGTTTTAGGAATTTTTTTCTTTGTTTTGGGGTTTCCTTCAAATACCATTCTTTCTTGTGCATCGTAGATTTTTTACTACGTTTTGGAAAAAACCATAGTTGCATCGTCTTAAATTAGCTCTGTGTGAATATACAACACGCTCCTTCCAGTGGCTTGCGTTTCACTCTCGCATTGGCTGATAGGGTTCCTGCACTGCGACACAGTTGTTGGTTGCATGAGTCAGCCACTTGCAGTCGTTTTGTAATCGTGTTTAACCTTAACATTTTTAAATCAAAAAACTCGTACATTGCATTGCAGATCCTAGAGGTTGCAAAAACTAATATTTTAAACAATATATGGAATACCCTGGCGTTCTGGTTAAGTACCTTTGCCATTTATAGTTTCTAAGAATCCAAAAAACCATAGTTGCATCACAAAGTACTACATACTAGATTCAAACTGCCTATTTCACAGTGTCACACGAATTTGTTCTTTCGCACAATTACTTTTAAAACAAAAACAACACTTGTAAATTTCTTTCGTGTGACACTGCGAAATAGGCAAAAAGAAGATGTTTGTGAAAATCTAGTGCCGAAATAGATTTCGTTATGTAAGATAAATCCGGGAAAAACAACTAGATATTGCTAGAAATCTCGTAAATACTAGATTTCGGTGCAATGTAAATGGACTATTATTATTTTTTCTTTGTTTATTTGCTTTGTGTATTAACTTAACATAAAAACACTGAAAAAGAAAGCAAAGAGCCTCAAACAGCAACTATGTTCATGTCGGCTTTAACTCTTAAATTTATTTTTATTGGTTTAAACTTTCATTGGGAACAGGGTTGTCAGATATGGGGATTTCTCGCCAAAAGTGGCTATTTTTATTTAATCTTATTTGGCGATCAAATTTTTGATTTGGCGACATGGCGACTTTTTGGCGATTTTTAAAAATTTTGGCGAATTTGTTGGTGATTTTTCAGATGATATTACATCCGGAAACTTTCGGAAATAGAAATTTATTTAAAGTTTACGAACATGTTTCGATTTCAAAATGTTGAAATTTCTTATCGCAAACAAAATACCTTGTCTTCAAAGATTTTCATAAATCCTAACATACCTTTGGATGCCGATTAACCACAATAGAAAATAATAGGTTGAGGAAAAAGAAATTCATTTTTTCGTATGAGGCAGGTTAACGTGTACTCCAAACTATTGCTGGAAAGTGTTTTAAAACTTAACAGATGTGCCACGGTTAATATGGTAACATTGATGACGGTTAACGGCACGTGACTCTATGAGGATAATGTTGCCGTAATTTTTATTTCGGTTGCTTATAATCGCAGAGGACGGAAGGGGCGAAAAGAAAGTGGTCGGCTTCGATATTCCCCTACATTAAAATATGTATAAAAAATAATAAGACAGAATTAAAGGAACATGCATGCCTGACTTCAAAAATTAATTTGTGTGTTTATAAACTACTTGATTTTTTACTTTAGATGCTGGTAATTCCTGTATAGAAAAAGGGCTTTCAATTATGAACTCCACCAAAACTCATTTGCGAAATAGAATAAAGAATAATTTTCTTGATGCTATAAATTATATAAATACAAATTGCTCATGTTGCACTTATTATGTATTTCAATTCTCATAAAATAAAACCAAAATAAGAGGATGATTACAAATAAGTTGAGGGTGGGCTGAACAGCATTTTCGTTATATAACAAATCTCTAACTTCAGAATTCAATTAATTATATACCAAACAAATTACCAATAAATTTATTATTGCTTTAAGTAAAAATTGAATCTCTCTCTCGTGTTCTCTAATCATTTTATTTTGTTTTAAATAAAAACTAAAATCTGAACGTACTTATATATTTTTGGCGATTTTTTCCCCCTTTTTGGCGAATTTTAGCGATTTCAATAAACTTTTTTTTGTGATTTATTAAAAATATTTTTAAAATTTAAGAAAAAATTATTTATATTCTTAGGAAAATCTAACAAAATCTGACAACTCTGATTGGGAATTCGTTTATTTCTCCCTCTTTCTCTCTGACCGGTTAGTTAAAAAAGCAATATCTTTCTCTCTCGGTAAACACCAGGGAGCGTCTTTGAATTAAAATGATTCGTGGAATATTATTAGGCGCCTTTGAATTTTTTCTTAGTTTAAAGCTGTGACAGCGCCCCATAAATTGATCCCATAACACATTATGAAGTGTAGGATATAAATATAGAGTGAAAATTAGAAACTAAGCTAAATGAAGTGCTTTTACTAATCAGCCAATTTATTTGTTCTGCACCTGCTTTAATCAATATTAGTGGCTTTCATTTAAATCAGCAATTGTTTTTTTTTTTTTCAAATCATAGGGGGTGGGGTCTGTTGCTTCGACCTCAACAGCTGACAGCTTGGCTACATATGCATATTGGTCTAATATTGCAACCAATTTATACGAGTACATGTTGGCAATTAAAATACAGACAGCTATATGAAACTTCTAATTTAATAATTTTTCTGAGAACGCGTCTTGCCATGCCAAAAACCGTTGCACTAGCAATTTTTTGTCGATCAGTAGGCCAATAAGTTGGTTTTACATTCGTTATATTTGTTTTTGTTTTTTTTTTTCGAATGCATATTTATTTATCAGGTAGCCTCAGTAAAAGAGCTGATTATTTTTATGTATTCTCTTGTTTGTTTTTAAATGTCAAAATTCATATACATATACATATGATTCTAAAGTCAATCACAGCTATGTATGTGTATTGGCCGAATTACGATCACATGCACAGACATCTTACAATAATGTGAAAACCTTAGAATTTAGGATAATAAAAAAAATTAAAAAAAAATATTTGTGAAATATTTATGCAATTAAATTGTAATTTCTTAAATAAAATTTTAATGAACAGAATATTAAAACAACGCTTCTTCAAGAATTAAGATGACTTGTAATTGTCTGATTTTTTTATTTTAAATAATTAATTCCTATAATTCGTGGGCAATTCAGTAGCCAAGCAGACTACCATTTTCATACCTCCATTATTGTGAAGTAAGGAATACGTTGCGGTTAAGTATAATGCACAGTGTGACTAGATAAATATGAAACAAGTAGAGATAATTTTGCAGCAACGATTTTAATATGGTTTCCAATTATTAATTTATTTTTATAAAAAAAATGCATTTATTGTGAAAAATATAACTGTATCGATTTCTAAAAAAGGAGGAAGATTATCAGTTTATCTGTATTTTTGGAAAATAACTTGATAATTAGGGTTGCCTCATACACCCTTTATTAGGGTTCCGTACCCAAAGGGTAAAAACGAAACCCTATTGTTTTCGCTACAATGTCTGTCCGTCTGTCAGCGCCTTTTATCTCTGGAACCGTAATAGCTAGACTCTTGAAATGTTCACAGATGATGTATAGCTCTTGCCGCTATAGCAAAAAATACTAAAATTTATAGGGTGTTCCGATAGAGAGTTGTTATTCACGAATATGTGTTTATTTCTTGAACTGTAGGAGACATAGACTCAAGATTTAAAAACAGTAATTAAAACTTAGTTCGCTTTATAAACAAGTCTAAAAAAATAAACTTAAAAATTAAAGGGTGTTCCGACAGTGGTGTGATTTGCATGTATAAGGCCTAAGTTTTGAACCATAATAGGTAGACTCTTGAAATTTCACAGTAGGTGTATTAACTGTGGCCACCATAGCAATAAATACTAAAACTTATCAGGTGTTCCGAAAGTGAGGTGTTATTTGCCTTTATGTCTTTATTTCTTAGCTATAGAAGGCAACCACTTAAAATTTGCAGACAGTAATTAACACTATGTTCGCTTTCTAAACAAGTATATAAAGTTAAACCTTAAAATTAAAGGGTGTTCCGAGAGTGATGTGCTTTGCGTGTATATGGCCTAAGTATTGAACGATAATAAGTAGACTCTTGAAGTTTTTACAGGAGGTTTATTACGACGTGACGTGATTCTGATGTATAACGCCTTCTTTCTTGAACCGTAATAGGTAGATTCTTAAAATTTTGTACAGAAGTTATGTTGCCACGGCCGATATGTCAATTACTAAAAAATAAAGGGTGTTCCGACAATGACATTTTTCCACGGCCGTTATAACAACAAAATTAAAGGGTGTTCTGACATAGACATAATTTTTACTTAAATAGCCTTATGTTTTTAACCGTATTAGGTAGACTCTTGAATTATTTACAGTATATGTTGTACTTCGGCCGCTGTTACAATTACTAATAACTAAAGGGTGATCCATCAGTGACATGTTTTTCACGTATATTACCTTATTTGTTGAACCGCAATAGGTAGGCCTGCTATTTTTATAGAAAGTGTATTACCATGGCCGTTATAACAACAATTCATAAAATTTAAAGGTTGTTCCAATAGCGATGCAATTTTCGCGAATATGACTTTGATTTTAAAAATAAAGGGTGCCCCATAAGACATGAAAAAATTAACAACTTGAATTTATAAAGGCCTACTAAACATAGTGCGGAACCCTACATGTGTGAGACTAACTCGCACTTGACTGATTTAATTTTTAAACACATGTGATTTTAACGTATCTTTTGAAGCAAAAAGGGCAGGCAATTAAAATGGTATTTGTGATTTTCAACAGAAGTTTTATTTATTTTTTTTTTTTATTATTTAGTGAGTGACCAGTAACGATTTCTCTGTTTGACTGTACAAGCAGCTCACTACTTCCGGTCCTAGACCAAATATTTCCACGGCAATGGCTTTTCCGCTTCAGTCATGTATTCTTAATGGTTACAGTACATCTGAACGTAAGAATGATAGAAGACAAGATTACGCCAAGCCCATGTTTTCCCGTTAGATGACGCTTTTCGGCCAATGTAAGATTGCTAAGTCTGTAATCCACAAATTGCTTCAAATAAGTACGTACAAATAAATCTAAGTAATAGGCAAAAATTGGCAACCCTTCAAATAAACTCTCATAATTTGTATTAAAAACTCTGATAATTTATAGTTATACTCCCAATTAGAATTATTAGCCAATTCGGGATGGAGTAAATTTGTCTTATATCATCCTTGTCGTAACGTCCCAGGCAAGAAGGTAAATTACAATTGCGGAAGCATGACTGCATCGTGGAATTGGGCATGAAGATAGCAGCCCTATCACCACTCTAAGAAAGGAGGGCGAATTTGCTAACGAATTGTTTTTTTCGCCCTATCCTCTAGTGGGAGTTAGAGGAATAAAGAATAATTTAAACTCTCACAAATTGAGTATTGCTTCTTTGTAATTATCTACTTTGGGTAGTGTTTGTCCAGTTAACTAACCAAACTAAGATAATAATTTACGACAAATTGTATTTTCATCATCTATCGTCAGTTAGTGAGAACGAATTCTTCTGCCACTTAAAGCTTCCCTTATGTTCATGTGTTTTTCTTTTAATATTTACTATCTTATAGATGTTGTTGTTCTAACCAATTTCCACAATTTCTTGTGTTCTATTATCTGAGTTTGATGTTTAAAAAGATCATGTGAAAACTAAACACTACCCAAAGTAAACATATACGAAGAATGCTGTTGAATGATGTAGCGATCCAAAATATGCATTACATTCTACTACTGTTTAAAAAATATTTCCAATTTTTCTTTAAAAAGTTAATCACCTAATTTGCCAAAAAGAATATTATTTCAACCCTATTGAGTTGATAGAGATAATAAACAAACTTAAGCCTGTCTTATAAATTTATATTTTTATGTTAATAATTTAATTTGGCTAATAAAACTAAATGTAAACAAATAAAATAAATTAATTAAAGTTTTTGTCATTAATAAAATTTTTGGGAATTTAAATATTAATTATTTAATATTATGCTAATTACCCATAACGTTTTATAATAAAAATGCAATTTATTTGTTGGGGGAAAGAGCTAGTCCCTATACGTATTTACTGGTTGCTCAGGCCAGATCATCAGGAAACATTTTTCCTAATTTTTTATCATTGTAATTCTTTCCATCTGATGCACAGGGACATGTCTGTTTTGCAAAATACGAAACCAGAGGAGAGAAAGAAAAAGCCAGCAGTTAATGTTATATTGATAGATTGAGATGCCTATTATGGGCAACTTACGATCATCAACTGTAGTCGAAAGAGATGATCGAACGAATGTGCATTTGGTATTATGACGCACATTCGATAAAAATAGCGCTATTGTGAATTTGACTCAATTTTATTATTCACAATAGTACATATTTATCATCTGGCACTATAAATAAATATTGTATTACTAAATTATAAAGCAAAAAAATTAAATTAATTATTAATTAATATGACCACTTTGCTGTTGTTCCAACGGGTGGCCCAATACAATCTAGCTCCTGCGTGGTTTCTTCTTTTGCATATTAATTTCGACAGCTAAGGGGGTTCGTTCCATTAGAAAAACGAGTTTTTCCAATTATTTTTTTGTATTAACAGTTTAGACCTGCATGAAATTAAAATAAATTATTGTACTGCTAGAATTTGTAAAAAGAAATCATAACAAATTGAAAAATGCTTACATTTTCAATGAGAATCGAAGAAATTTTCGACAGTGATATCAACTATATAATACGAATTTGACATTCGATATTCGATATTTGTTAGCCAGCGAAGATCGAAAATCTCGGGCTGGAGCCTTTTGTTGCGATCTGAATACAAAGAATATTTTACTTCCAAAATTATTTGTACTTTTTCCGATTTGAAAAACTGTGTGGATCCTGAGGGTGGGGACAAGGGTTATTAATGGCATTAATGTTTAAAAAGATTGTGATGCTTAGAAAGAAGTGGATGCAGACAGTGTCGTATAAATAATAAAAAATTAAAAATTTTTGGTATCCAGGCTAAAGTTCTTAATTATACTTAATTATAAAGAGATAAAGAAAAAAGATAAAGAAACCAGCAGAGTGGAATCCATTTTCTAGACAGCTACGTCCGTCATCAGCACTCTTCGTAATTAATTGGTTCATTTAAAAATAGTTCAAAAAAATGCATATAAAATGTTTGTATCCTTTATACCATAGCACACTGTTTATGCCTTTTTTATATTTTTGCAATAAAATTCAAATTATAGTTTTGTGTTTTTTATGTTTGCAACGTCATTGTATTAATATTCGCACGCAACGTTTTTTTTTTCTAAATATTTTTAATATAAGACTACTTTGCTACGACAACAAAATCAACAGTAGCATTTAATAGCTAACCAATGATGCCACCTGTTATTATATTTGTTTATTGAAACCCTACCGGAAGTGTCCAACACTTTAGTGTAATTTAATCAATTTTAATAACAAATCAAAAATTATAGAGGAAAAAATTGACAATTGACGAGTGCAAAAAAAAGTAAAAGACTATAATTACGTTTTACTAACAACGTATGTATACAAATTATAAAAGTCGGTTAAGTTACAAGCTGTTAGAGTTGAATGTTAGAAATGTAGAGAAAATAAAATGTGAGTTTGTCACGTTATTTATTATATTGAATTTCTAAAGCGGTACGACTTAAAGAAACAATTTATACAGTACTGTGCACCACAAAAGCAACACAGGTAAAATTATAAAAATAAATTTATATCTTTAAAAATGTCATGTAAAAAATCAAAATAAAAATGTAGAACAAATAATTACATCAATTAAATTATAAAATTATAAAAGAAACTCATTAATATGTTTTTTAGTAAACCCCTGCTTCTAATATTCATTTCTGTCTGTCTGCTTTTCATTTGTGTTCGCATCACATATAAACTACTGGATGGATTTTAACAAAATTTTGTGAAGGGGAACCTTAGCATCCTGATTTCAATTTAGGATACTTTTTTCCGCCAAAATACTTCCAAGAGAAAGTGGGGAAAAAGCAGTGAAAATACGCAATTTTACCTATATGCATACTTTAAGGCAGGATATTTTAAAGAGATTTACAATAATTTATAAAATATTATCCAGGGATGGGTACCTTGGTATAAGGAAAATACGTGTACCTGAAGCACTATAAAATTAAAAGTCTTAAAATTTGGTATCAATTACTTTCAAAGCAAAACCAAAAATAAAATATTGTCAGGACGCACAAAAAGTTTGTGGGCACGGCGCATATCATATATTTTGCATGCTTGCGCCTCAATGCGTGGTGTTGTTCTGCACTTTTTAACTGAAGAACAGTTTGCATTTTTTCCTTTCTGCTGATTTAGATTGTGTCTAATCAACTCTATAATATTTATATTGTGCAAATATTATGAAATATAAATATTAAAACAATTTCCAAGTTTAAGCAAAAAACACTCATACAATTTTATTGAAATTACAAACAAATAAAATTCAATGTAGGTGGCATAAACACGATCAAGTGAAACTTGCAACAATTTGACTGTAATTGACCACGTGATTAATATTCGCAATTGCTGCTTTTGTATAACATGAATATTTTACTAATACATATGCATAAACGCAAACTCTTATGTCCCCCATCCTTTGGTTCGGCAACGACTCCTGTTGCGTAAAACCAAATGCCAGTAATAAAAAAAAAAACAACATACAGTTGGTGGTGTCAACATCAATGTTTAATGAATCGTTTTGAAAGATCGTTTAAAATATTTTATTAATGATCTTTAAACGAACTACAACAACAACATTAACAGTGTTAAGAGACAGAGCGAAGCAAAAAATTCTTAAACAAATTTGTGGATTTTAATTCTTCCTTCTTTTTTCAATTGTGTGTTGATGCACTTGTGAAATAGAACTCATTATTGTCATGATTTGACTCTTTTTTTTTACTCGATTGCAAAAGGAACTCTTCGAATTTAATTTGTTGTGGTTTTATTTAAGGCGGCTTTACTTTACAAAACAAATTTCTTCACAAAAATGTTACTTAAACTATTTGTCAAACAAGAATCAAAACTAAATCCATCATCAGTGTCAGTCAGTCGGTCGGTCAGGTTTTTAAGGTTTCAAAAGAAAATTCTGAATCTAAGACAAGTTTTTTCTTAAAACGTTGGTAAAATGATCAAAAAACAATTTATCTTTTCAATTTTCAAAAGCGCTTCTTTTGATTTTTGCTTTTCGAATTGGGTTTTTTTTTTCGATAAAAATCTATCGTGTGGTAATTTGTGTGTATGTGTTTACTATCTATTAACTGGTCATCGAATAAAAGGCATCATTCAGTGATCACACCTTGATGTTTTGTTTGATTTTTTTTTCTTTTTCTTTTAGAACAAAACACTTGTTTATTTTTATATTTTAAACGGATTTTTATATCTTTTGTTTGTATGTCAATATTTGTTTATGAAGTTTAGCAATTTCAAATCCTGAATCCTATAGACTTTAGTTTTTAAGTTATATTAATGATTTTAAGCTATTTGAAGATAAATTTATATGATTATGGGTATTTCCACAGAAAAATCTTCAATAGTTTTTTTTTTATTAATTCAACAAATCCTCGGCTACATTATTGCCGAACAACGTGAAGCGCTATTGCCTAGTTTAAATGAGATATTAGATAAAAACGGATGACACCTTTTTTGAAGGGCCCACTGATTTGTACAAACTCCCATACAAAAAATTTTCACCAAATTCGCCAAACCCAGTATATGGTTTTACTACCCTTTAGTAGTACAATCGAACCTATACTGTCAACTCAGTGTATTCTTCGAAAAGTTTTTATTTGCTGTACTGTGATATTAATAAAATATCAATTGAAACAATTTAGTAGGTATTTCTTATTACGATCAAATAGTACATATGGATGTATTTCTTTCTCTATATAAATATCGTTGGTCTCATGTAGAAAGGCCCTAACACAAATAATTGTAACTTAACAGGAGAAAGTAAACGCGATTTCCTAGTGGCACTTTTGGCACATTTCTACTAGCTGGTTAACAAGAACTCTTATTCTATACTAGCTGTGCCCGCCACGTCGTGGGCATCCAGACAATATTTTGCTCGATTTTGCGTTGAAAGTATTCCACACCAATTGTAAGACTCTTACTTTTATAGTTATGGTTTATGTATTATGACTTTATATAAAACTACCCATTCCGGGATAAAATTCTAAAATTTATAAAAAATTCTAAAATTCTAATAATTATTTTAAAGCTTTGTGAAAGGTGTTTAACATATTTTAATAACATTGTAATTTCACACAGTAAAAATACAAATCAAATTCACTTTTTATTCAATTGGCTATTTGGCAGTAAGTAATAAATATGTTGTCATTATTTTAAAAAAGCGCCATCTGTTGCGCAACCGTGTTTCAAATATCTTGCTTTGAAAACTAAAAGATGCCTTAAAGTATGCAGTACCATTAAATCGGTAAAAAAAAGAATTCGGCATATTTTTACTGCCTTTTCTTTTTATTATCTCTTGGAAATAAGGTATTCTTGCGGAAAAATGTATCCTATATTGGAGTCAGGATGTTAAAGTACCTCCTCACAAAATTTTATCTTACCAGCAGATACGTTTTTTCTTTATAAATAAAATTCAAAAATTTATATAAAATTCTAAAAGTTATTGTAAAAGTTATTTTACGAGGTGTTTAAAATTTTTTAATAACAATGTAATTTCACAAAATAAAAATATCAGATACAAATTTTATTCTACTGGCGCCATCTGTTGCGCAATAGTGTTTAAAATATGCCACTTCCAAAAAAAAAGAAAAAAGCTGCGCAACTGTGTTTAAAATATCCCAGTTTTAAACCGAAAATTTCAGTAGCTTTAAATCGGAAATAGCGTTATTTTACTGCCTTTTCTTCACTTTCTCTTTAAAATGAGATATTTTTGCGGAAAAAAAGTATCCTATGTTGGAATCAGGATGCTAAGGTACTTCCTCACAAAATTTTGTTAAAATCCATCCAGTAGTTTTTACGTGATGATATATATATATAGATATAGATTTTTTTGTGAGGTATGCAAGCAAGTGCTATTTTGCATGTGCTTTAAAAAAGTGTTTTAGCCATCGCAACGGCAATATTTTGGTGTTTTTGCCCAAATGATAGTAGCTTATTCAACACTGTAAACAGTAATTAAAAATTGGACTTCCAAAATGCGTTACAACTGAGCCGACAGCGGCGTCAACATGCCTAAAATCACATACAAACACTAATAACATAAACTTATCCTTATAATAAAGCCAATTTTTCGTTTGCAAGAGGTCTTCTTCAAACTAGCAAATAGTTTTATTTTCAAAGGAGTATTTAAAAAAATGAATTCGGTTGTTTAATTCAAAATTTAAAAAATTTTATTTAAAATTATAAATTACATAATGAGCAAAATTTAAACACAATTAATTGAAGTTATGTATATTTACTCAGTTTCTTTTCGAGAAATTAAACAATGTATTTCTAATTTATTAATCACTTTTCAGACACTGAAAAAAATGTATTTCTCATAAATTTTTATAACCCAAACTGTATGAATACAAAATTTAATTAAACTTCAAGTTATTGGTTCACTAGACCAAGACGAAAGATAAATTAATGAAATTTAAATTAAATTTCTACAATATGGGCCCCATTTTCCAGGAAATTATGGTGATACACACACACTCAAGCTTCCCTGTATATAATAATAATTATATAAACCTTAAGTACATATACATATAAGAAAAACCACCCTTAAATATTATACCAACATGCGCATGACTTGTTTGATGAGACTAAAATCTGAACTCAATTTCTTTTGTGCTGCAAGCATTTGCCAAAAACTGGGTTGATTTCAATGTGTTTTAGACAAACAAAAAGAAGGAGATGATGCTGTGCAGTGATGTGGCTGTTTTCATTTATTTTGTTTTTCTGTTTTCTTGGTCCTTGTCTCGCTAACTGTGGAAGTTAAAACGAGATGGTAGATTTCTATCTAACTTGGCATCTATTGAACGTTTTAGAAACAACAGCAGCGGCGGCGGCTTAAATAACAGTGGTGCATAACACCAATGATGCCGCCGAGCCGCCACTTTGTACCACAACTACAACAATAAGTAATACAATATTTAGCCATATTTTATTTTGTGCTGACTAATCACTGGGTAGCATAGGCGTGGTTCCATTGCAAATGATTGATTACTTGATTTTTTTTTGTCTTGGTGTAATATTCGTTTTTGTAAATTTTCTTTTCGATTTTTCCTTACTTTACATACTCTTAAAAGCCGCCTGCCTGCATGCTTTTTTTTTAATGTAAATTATATAAGATTTTTCTCCACACACGAAACAAACGTTCATATGGAAGATTAACATGAAATGGGCTGTAAGTACATGTTTTAAGTGTGAGTTTATTTCTATTACGTATTGATTTACGTTTTACGGAAGTGGGTTGATTTTTCCCATTATACCATAATATTTTTATAAGATATAATATTGTGGAATTGGGAAACATAACAGAGTAAGGCACAATCTAGCATCACTTTGGTGAAGGTCCGAATATAGCAGTTTTACTTGTTTTTAATTTAGGTTCGATTCCCACTAATAACTCTGAGTTGTGTGTTAAACAGCATTTTAATATAATTTGTAAGGTTACTGTAACTTTTACTTAGACTTTCGCTCACTACACGCAAAACATGGTTATTGTATGGTCATGGCAAACACAATATGTTCTCTGTAACAATAGATGTTTGCTGTGGACAAATTATAGTTATCGTCACGATAAACAAGTTTTTGTTAACAGTTAATCATTCAATGGTTATACACACCGAATAAGCAACATGATTTGAACCATATTATAATTCAAAACCACAACCAATATTTAAAAATAAAATTATATTTATAACCATAATATATTATTATTAAACATAGTATGTTAAGTTTGACTAAAAATAAACAAATAATGTTTGGTTTTAAAAATACATACATATTTTGGTTTTGCCCTTTTTCAGTTCAGAAATATGTGTGTAAGTTATCGGTTCATCTAATATCATAAAACCAATAAATACACATTTGCTGTCAACAAATAAATTTTTTCTTTATTATAAATGATAGTTTTAAATTAATAATATCAAACATATAAAAAAGTAAGCACCAAATATCAAAAAAAATATGTATGTAAGTTTAAATGGAAATATTTGAGTATTTTTTTTTTTGTTATTTATATATATATATATTTATACGTTGTCACATATACATAACCATTTACATGTTCACATTATATTATTAGTATGTTTATAAACATAATTATGCTTGTATTTTACACTGTTATTTTTATGTAAGACAATAATATGTTCTAACGACAACAATATTATTATATATAACCATATAATTCAACCATAACATGTTGCTCTTAGATTATGGTTACCTCAACCATGTTTTTTCTTTGCGTGTAGCTTTCATTTGTTACGTTTGTTATAGACTAGCTGTACCCACACAAAATTTTAAGAATCTTCCTTAGTGGTTCACGTATACGTATTTACTTTATTAAAGGTACCCATCCCTGGCAAAATTTCTAATATTTATATAAAATTCTAAAAATTATTGTAAAACTCTGTAAAAGGTGTTTAATATATTTTAATAACAATATAATTCCACAAATTAAAAATACAATTTAAATACAATTTAAATACAAATTTTACAGTAAGTAATTCATATATTGTCATTATTTTAAAACAGCGCCATCTGTTGTTCAACCATGTTTAAAATATCCCGTTATCCTTAAAGTATGCAGTACCTTTAAATCGATAAAATTACGCACGTACTTTCGCTGCATTTTCTCCACTTTCTCTTGGAAATAAGATATTTTTGCGGACAAAAGTATTCTATATTGGAATCACGATACGTGATGCGAACGTAGGCAGATAGACAGACAGGAAATGAGTTTCTGTTTTATTATATGTATAGATCAGGAGTTGAACTAATAAACGAGAAGTTCTGTACCACTCTAAAATATTGAAAATTACATTTAAAGCATTCACAAAAAAACTTATGTTTACATTTATGAAAAACGGCAAAATTTTATTCGGAAGATTTGAGATATAAATTTAGGCGATTTTCTTTTAAGTTTTACGATTAGTACAATTTCATATCTATAACTGTAAATAAGAATATTTAACCTTGTTTATACTTCATTTTAATTCATATTTAATCACATTTTTATTCGTATTCAAATAAAACCCATTTTTGGATTTGGATTTTGACACGATTTAGATTTAATTTGAGTGTGGCATGGGGAATTACGAATTAAAACGAAGTACTTACATATACATACAAACAAGGTATATATTATGTAAAGCATACTTTTAGGATGTAATAAAATATATAAAAAACACGTTTCTTGTCTTTGGACCCCCCTTCAATTTTTAATTGTGTAAATTACATTTAAATTACACTGTTCTGCAAAAAAGTAAAATTTTTTTCTATTTAAATTTTTTAAAAGAATTTTTTTTTTAATTTTGCATGAAACTTTTTTTCGCTATGTATTTCCGAATAATTCCAAAACTGATAAACAGTTAAAAATATTGTGTTCAAAACTAACTTCTTAAATTTCTGGTGTCCCATTTAACTAACCGTTCTCGAATTAAAAAAAATTTCCTGCAAATTGTTTAAAATAATTTTTAATTTAATTATTTTTATTTTCGATATTTCGCTACACCCTTTTTATTTTCGATATAATGCTACGCCATTGTGATGCTACACATTATGCTATATTTCTTACTAATCTTCAATCCTCAGCTGTCATATTGTTTTTATTTATTTTTTTTATATTTTTTTTTTTGTGAATTTTCATTGAAAATTCAAAAATAACTGATATTTTTTAAATTTAATTTTTTAAACAATATTGTGCAAATTACACAATTAATATTTTGGAACCAAATTGCAATTTATTTGTGGAGGTTTAAGCTAGTACCACTATTTTTGCACGTCAATTTTAAAAAAATCGTCTAAAAGGGATCTTTAAAGTAATTGTTCCTTTCTTGGAATTGAAAAATTTTATTAAACATTTCTTTTAGCAATTAAAAATGTCATTTGACAGTTAAACAAACTGAAAAAATGGTTGTTATAAGAAAATGTTTAAATATGAGACAAAAGAAAGGGGCAAAATAAAAGGTCCAATCATCAGTAGCTGTAGAGAAATTAACAAAAGAAGCTGCTTCTATTGGCTTCTTTTCAAATTGAAATGCTATTCCATCAACACAATAATAAATTAAACAGTTTTTTATCTCTGTTTGTTCAATTTAAATTTCAGTTACTTTACAAAGTCGTAGTTGGTTGACTGGGCTTCGAAACATTTTAATTAAGTCATTTGTGTGTACAGCCACAGCATTACCAAAAAAGAAGGGACAAAAAAACTACCAACTGTCATTGTGACAGTATTTTGTTGTGGAAATTATATGCAATGTCATGCTAAAGCTGTCAGCTATTTATTGTTTTTTTTTTTTCATTTGATCTTTTTTTTATATTTAACAAAAGTGTTTTTAATTTTTTGTGTAGGTATTTTAGTTTAAAAATATAATTATGCTACTTGTTGTGGCGAAACAGTTTAAAATTTTTTAAAAATTCTTAATCTCCACTTACCTGTTTTAACTTTATTATTTTTGCCAGCTAATAAAAAGTAGACATTTTAGAATTATTATAAAATTAAATTAAACTGCCACATTGATTTATCAAAATTCGTACCACAAAAGTCAAGTGTGTTACTACATTTACCATTACCGCCATTAAATCTATACATACATGTAATAAAACTGTAACAGCACCATTTATATACATGAAATATATTTTGAAAATCTGGTTGCTACTGCAGATAGTAATAGAAATGGAATACAAAACAGCAATTTTTGGAATTTGTGTCTGTTTGTGCTCGCATCACCTAAAAACTAATAAATGAATTATAATACAATTTTGTGAGGAGATACCTTAGTATCTCGGTTCAAATATAGGATACTTTTTTCCGCAAAAATATCTCATTTCCAAAATAAAATAGAGAAAATCAATAATACTGAAAATTAAGCCGGGCCTTTTATTTATGGCACAAAATTTTCTATCCCGTCTTTAAATTAACACATACCAAATTTGAAGGCTCTTAGTGTTATAGCTTTCTAGATAACCAATTATTACTAAATACTTTGTATGGTGGAGAAATCTTTCCCCCAGACCTATTTCAACAATTTTTTCCTAAACTCGAAGCCTGTTCTCTCTGAGTGCTATTTTGCAAAAAATATCAAAAATTACAAACAGGAAAGTCACCAAGAATTAATTCCCACTTTTGCTACAAACCCCACTGTGCAACGTGGCGGGTACAGGTAAAGTTTAATACAAAACAAAACTTGTGAGTGGATTTTGATGGCTCCTTTTGTACGTAACATATCCGCTTTTATTCATGTGAAGTAAGACCGGGATACTGTTTTAGATTTTCTGACTTTATGAAAACAAAAAATTTTTGAAAATTTGCATAAAATGAATATTTCTTTTCTTCGTCACAATATTATTAATATTTCCGAAACTTCATCAGATTAAAAATTGAGCAGATTAAAAAGTCATATAAGTAAGACTTGAAGACAAAATTCGGACTTTCGGAGTTGTTAACTTAACAAATCGAGGGAGCCACAGTGAAGCAGAATAAAAAAAAATATTGTGGAAATAACTCAGCCATTTGTAAAGGTCTAGTTCGATTGATCCAAAATTTGGCATGAGCGTAGCAGAGGAGTATCTCAGCTTAAGTGTTGACGGTGGGCACCATCCATCCGATTGATCCAAAATTTTATATAACCATAACAGATGAGTATATGAGCTGGGCCTCATATAGGGTGACGCTATGTGGTATCAAAGTTGGGTACCTCGCCCCTGCAAATTCCTTTAGAGCTTAGCATTTCTTAAATTTTTGTTTGATTTTTAAAAGTCAAACACAACCATAGTTTTATAACTATCTAAAATATTATTATTTAACATCGTAAGTACAACTAAATACAAACTAATGTTGTTTGGTTTTAATAATATTTTGGAGTCGCTCTTGGCTGACAATTTAATAATAAAATTATAAAAAGGTGTTAAAAATAACAATTTGCTAAATTGTTTCAACAGCCAAAAATTTTAAAATCTTTTTTCATAATAAATTCAGGTTTTTAAAAATCATATTTGCCATTTTTTTTTTTTTTTTCATTTTAAAAGAGGAAAAATTTTTAATTTTGCCAAAATAAATTTTTGCCAAATCATGCCACCAGTAAAAGTTGCAAATTAAAGCATTAATGATGCATTATTAACGCTGCTACACGCAAAAAGAAACTCCCTAAAACGAATCGACGACAAAGCAATTGATTTTAAAATCGTTCTGTAGTTTTCGAAAAAAAAAGAAAAAACAAAAAGAGTAAATCGACATTTTAATCCTTTGACAAGTCAACAACTTAACAAAAAGATCAAGTCGACGAAAATGTTGTTTTTAACAAAAACAAAAACGAAGCCACAATTTAAGGAGGAAAGCAACCAAAATATCAGATTAAGGAAATATTTAAAGACAAGAGACAAAAGAGAACAACAGGTACAAGAAATATATGCAAACGTCAAATAAAATTTGTGGGATTTTCGCATAAAAGATTTAACCATAGATAATCACAGCCATTAGTGGGATGAGCCACAAAAAATTATTGTTAAGATAATAAAAATGTTTGTTGTTGTAGTTATAAGACATTTACGAAAATCAATCGAAAATGGAAAACAAGTCTGAAATGCCGAAAAAATTAATGAACAAATTATAGCAGTAGAAGGGGAGGTTAAGAAAAAGGATTTTGTATTTAAAAAATATAATTTGGGTTGTATAATTGTAAAAAAAAAAGTTAATTTAATCAAAGTATTTAATTGGAATAGATTGGATAACCACAATAGAGTTGCATTAAAAAAATAGTTTTTAAAACAACTAACAATGATATATTAAGTCGCGCCGAAATTATTGTAACCTTCAGCATATTGATTTTTGCCTTATACGAGTACTGTAACGCTTTACAATTTCATTTCTTTAGTGTAAGGGGTAGTCCACCAGTACATTTTAAAACAATTTGTTATTTTGATTTTAATAGATTTTTTCTGTCTAAAATATTTACTTTATCATATCATTATCGTGGACCAAATTGAGTCTACAGTTTAACGTTTGAAACAATGTAAACTTATTTCCAAAATGAGTTCTGCACAGTACAAATTTTTTGCACCAATTAAAGGTTTTAATTAGTTTTAAAATAAAGGTCAGTTAATTTTTTAATTGATTCAAATATATATTTGTTTAAAACAGAACAAAAAGAATTCATAATTAAACAAATAATTGAAGCAATTAATTATTTTATTAAATTTTTAATCTGAAACCAATTAAAACCTTTTATAGGTGAAAAGATTTTTTTCTGTGCATTTGTCAAACTGTGCATTTTTTAAAAATTAACCACTGATTGCGTATGTTGTACACAAGTTTCTGCAAAAAGTTCGTGAAACAGGCTTGCTAGTAAAAAACACTCATGGCCCACGTCGAGAATGTGGCTACGTTGGCCGAAACTCAATCCAAGAACGTCGACTCGCTATCGATTTCAACAAATCGGCATGATGAGAATTTTGCACAAAAATCTCTGATTATTCGCTTACAAGAAGCAATTGAAGGCAAACGATCATCCATTTCGTTACGACTTCTCAGTTTGAGCCTAACAGACAAATCAAACAGATACGGAATTTACCAAAAAAAAAAAAAAATCTTCTTTTTTGACGAGGTACATTTTCATCTCGGCGGCTATGTTCTGGGGGTGAAAGACCCGCAAGTCATTGTTGAGAAGCTAATGCAATCACAGATATTGACAGTTTGTTTGTGGACGCATAAACAATGAGAATATTTGTTGTTGTCCTATGACAACCATCTATTAAATTCATTGAAGTTTCACTTTTCGGCCCCTTTGTTTCTCAATTAGTTATTGTACCTAATTTACGAATATTGCTTACTATCGTGCTTTCACTGCCATTTATTTGTTTAACGCTAAGGTCCCCCATATACCAAAATTAAAATTAATGAAATTTCCAGTTATGAGGAAAAGTCTAGTCTCACAAAGCTCCATATGTCTAGTTAATTCAATGTTAATATTCGAATTCAGAGTTCGCTCGACGGCTTTAGTTAGGCAGCCTTGTAGCAGAAACACAACCTAACTAGAAGCCTGTTAACGGCCGCCGCTGTGAGGAGGTATAATTCAACTTCTGACAGTACACTCAGTTACGGCGAACCATACCCTTGCGCCTGCCAGTCAACGGTTGTCACGGGTATGCTTCGATAATTTGCATTGCAAAATAAAAATTATACTAATTTTTCAAATCATGGTTCGAAATTAATTGTACATACAAAGAAAAACCATGATTGTGGTATGGTCACAATTCAATTAAATTTTGTTCTCTGTTTTTCTTTTTACATATTTTGTGACGATAAACTAATTTTGGTTAAAATTTCATTATTAATGGTTACTAAGCCCAAAAAAGCAACATGGTTTGTTTTAACTATACAATTCTTGTTAAACTTCAAACCACAACCGAAGTTTTAACTCACAATAATGTAATATTTTTAACCATAATATATTAATAATAAACAAAACATGTTAAGGTTATTTGTATGTAACCAAATTATAACTAAAAACAAACAAATAATGTTCATTTTAGTCATCAGGTTTTACTGGCGTGTGCTTTTGAAAAATATAATAAAAAATGTTTAAACAACTTTGTACATGTAGGGGGTTTTTCAACAAGGGACGCTACAAAAGTAGAGCGACAGGGACAGGAGACGACGCCATATTTCTTGCCGCTCTTTTGACATTTCCCTTCAGTAAGGTTTGCCATTTCATGATGGAAAGATATACGAGCCAACAACGAGTCGAAGATTTACTACCGAAATTTGGAGTCAGTGGCCTCAACGTTAAGAGCGCTACGTCCAATTTATGGTCGTCATAATCGTCCTAGCAGATCAATAATTGAGCGTCTAGTGGAAAAATTTGAATCCACAGGCACAGTACAAAATGTTCCCGTGCCAGTGAGACAAAGAAGTACCCGTAGTGTCGAGAATATTGCTGCAGCTGACGCTTCAGTTGAAGAAAGCCCAAATGTGTCTCTTACACGTCGTTCTCAAGCGTTGGGCATCTCTGTGACGTCGTTGTGGCGAATTTTGCGAAAAGATCTTGGCCTACATCCTTACAAGATCAAATTGACGGAAGAACTGAAATCACTTGACCACCAGAAGCGTCGTATGTTCGTGAATTGGTCGCTTTGTAGCGCTCTTATTGAAAAACCTTTTATTAATAATTATTAATTATAAAATAAAGTGATGAGTTTTTGAAAATTTAAGTATTAATGAAATTAATAATAAGTAAACAATAAATAATTGTATGTTTTTTTTTTATCATATGAGCTATGTGTCATTACATAGTTTCTAATTAAATTAGAATCATTTAAGTTAACCATATAAAGTTTATATTTAATTTTTATTACTTTATGGTCATATTTTATTACGATGTATCATACATAACAAATTTTGGTAACTTTTAACAATCAAGGTTGACAATAATATGCTTCTCATATAAAAATATTTTTATAATATTTAATAATAATATGGTTTGACTATAACCATATAATTTAATCATAATATGTTGCTCTTCGCTTAAAGTTGCCTCCTCAACCATGTTTTTTCTTAGCGTGTAGCAAAAAAGTTGTAATTTTAACTAAAAAGAAAAGCTTTCACTTATTTATAAGCTTTCCGTCACTCTTCCCTCTCTTAATTTTTTGCTTATTTTTGACAGAACAAAATACCGTCAGAAACTTTAATACTTTAAGAAAATAAAAGTATAACAATTGAGCGAGCCTTATCTTTAATTTAAATACAATAAAATAATAAAAAGAATTTACTGTCTTATCAGTTCTTTAAAAACAGCAAAAAACATTTATAGGGTAATTTTTTGGTTAATTGGTTTCTTTGTGATTTATGGCAAGAGTTAATAATAAACATCTTCATTTCAGGCCGGGATTCATTATCCTACAAATTTGTACACTTCAATCACAAAAAAACTTGTGACAGAATTCTGTGCTACTCAAAAAATCGTTTCAAAATGGCGTTAAAGGTGGGTGCCTCACTATCATAAGCGATTAAACTTTGCTAGTTAGATCGCATGGGGGAAAATATTTTGTAACTTTTTTTCAAAAGATTATCGTACAGCCTGTAACACATATTCACTGCAATATCACACTTTGTGAACACTCATGCCTTTTTTGACAGTTTGTATGAATGAGTATGATAATGTATTATGGCCTTTTGAAAAGACGGCTTATCATTGCAAAAACTTATTCATTCTTTTTAATTATGTGCAACGATGTGGCTTATTTCTGGTTAAGTAGGTAATTTTATAGAAAAATATGTTTGCACCAAGTAAAGGCTTTAATTATTTCCTGATGAAAATTTAATTTAATTTACACTTAATTAAAAAAGTTCAAAACAATATTCTTAATAAAAAAAATAATTGAATCAATTACAAATTAAATTAAATTTGTAACTGAAACTAATTACTTAATTATTGCAAAATCAGTTTTTGTTGTTTTAACATTTATTATAAAGAAAAACATATATGCAATTGCAAAGGCATTAGTTGGTGTGATTTCCAAGCCAGCTGTCAGTGGCAACTACGAAACCTATAATTAATAATGGATGTGTTTACATCTTGGTTTTGCCACCAACCACCTGACATCAGATTAGTGCTGGCAAAGTGTTGAGTACCGTGTACCCAGTATTTGATAATTTTTTTGAGTACTCAAGACACGTAAGTAGTTAATCGATACTTTTAGGTTAGTGGTTAAATAAGTAAATTAAATAGAATATTTCACGACTACGATGTTAAAATTCCGCTACTATTAAGTAAACGGAAGTATTGAGTACTCAATTGAAAAGTATTGAGTAGTACGGAGTTATTGAAAGTAGTAGAAATTACCAGCACTACGTCAGATCGTTCCAATTTTTTAACGAGAAAATATATTTGTTCTTAAACGAAAACTCCAGAAAAAATATTATTAAAACTGTTGCGTCTAAAGGGATTACTTAAGACTTTAAACTTACGATATGTATATACGAAGTACTGCTGGCAAAGTATTGACTAGTGGGTACCAAGTATCGACTATTTGATCCTTTTTTTTTTTTTGAGTCAGTTACTCGATACTTTTAGCGGTATATTTTTAAAAGTATATTGAATAGTGCGTCTTTAATACGTAAACAACAGTATTGAGTACTATTGAGCACCCAATTGATAAGTATAGACCAGTATCGAGTAATTAAAAGCAGTAGAAATTGCTGGCAATGTATTGATTAGTGGGTATCGAGTATTTCATAATTTTTTCGAGAACTTAATACATAAAAGTAGTATTTTTAGAAATAAACTGATTACACGACTGATTTGATTTGACGACTACGACGAAAAATTACCGTTGGTATTATATAAACGGAAGTATTGAGTACTATTGCGTAATCCCTTGAAAAGTATTGAGTAGTATCGAGTAATTAAATGTAGCAGAAAGTGCCAGCACTAATACAAAGTAGCCGTATCGGCAAGCAAGCATGGATTTATCATTCTAAAAAAGTTGTTTTTCTTTTCATAGTTTTTCTAAAAGCCAAATTCTTAATAATCACCCTATGATTCAAATTTTGTTTAAAAAATAAAGCAACAATCGAACATACGCGAAACTTAAATTAGCTTCTCTTAAAGTTCTCTACAAAACTTATTATATTTAATTTGATTCTTGAACCTAGCGCGTGTTTCTTGAACCAAAAAATAAATAAAATATTATATTTCATTTTATTTTATATCAGTAACGAGGAAAAAATAGTTTCATTAATTTCAACAATTAAATTAAAAGAGAAATTTTAAAAGAAAAATTGTAATAGAAGTATTAAACTAAAATGTGTACTATAAAAACACTGAAAACAAGAACCAATAACAAACATATATTATTTGCAAACAAATCAAATATTAAAATTTGCTAAAAAGAAAATTCTTTAATTAAAATAAAAACATAAAAATTTAACAAAAAATAAAACAATTTGTTATAAAATAAAAAATTAATTTGATGTAAAAAATTGTACAATTAAACAACAAGTCAAACATTATATAATTTTGAGGCACACTATCGTTTCCTTGAATACGACAATCACTTTCTTTTAAAAGGTTTTCCTTTTTAAATTGCTAAAGGTTTTGTTGTTTTATTTTTTTTTAATAGAAAAAAAAAACTTTAAAAACACACACCACTTCAATTTGTCTTAATTTGTTATACGCAATATAACGGAATATAACACTTTTTTTACCTTATACGTCACTTAATGAATACCACAAATAAATAAATAAATATTTTTTAATGAGAGCTATCGTTTTCAGGGGAATTGGTTTTGATTAAGTTTTTCGAAATTTTTTATTATAAAAATAAAAGAAAGGTTATGTTGTAGTAAAAAAAGTTATACTGGCGCAATTTACTCAAGCACTCAATCCATTCGCTCTAGCAAAAGTAAAACGTATAACATAAAACTTAACGTTTTTTTTTTTCAATCGGCTAGCAATTTATCAAATTCAATATCAATCTAAATTTCAACAGAATTTAATTTAATGAGAATTTTGGTCGATGTCGAATACTATATTATCAGAAATTAATTTGATTATTATAAGATGGAAGTTTTGTTGATTAATGCGACGTTTACGAATCAATTCACAAATATTTTTGTATTACTATACAATATGGGGAACTTGTTGTTGGTATTTTTGTTAACAAAAAACTGATACAACATAAATAACAAACATAAAAATGTTTGTTCTTTATCTTCTTTATTATTTTACGTTTATCATTACGTTTATCATTATTATCAATAATACAATCGGTACAACAGTAAAAAAATATCAAGCTTTAAATTTTTAGTCAAAACCGGCGTTCAAATTCGCTGTTGTCGCAAATATTGGTATTTCATAAAAAAAAATAAAAAATTTGTAGCTGTCTTCAAACACTGGTTTGTACTTAAAAAGCAGCACATCTTAGAAAATCTAAGACGAAGTGTATGTATGGCAAATTTGCTAAACGTAGTCACACATAAAATATAGTGATCCTCGTTTTTGAAACCTCAGCTCCCTATAAAGGCTTAATTGAGCCGAGCTAGCGAAAATTGTTAAACTACAAGCTGCTTAGTTTTAGCTTATCATTTTATTTTTACAGTGAAAAATATGGCCTGTTTGCTGGCAAACAACTCTTATATAGGTAGTTTAATATATGTTTATTAACAGTAACAGGTCCGTTCAGGCCCTTCAGCTCCTTATAGAAACAAAAGGCATTTACATAACAGGTCCGTACATGAAATATTTTTAGAAAAATTATCTGCACCTGCTATAAATTGTTGCAGATGCTCATAAGTTCATGGGCAAGTGGTCACACTTGAACACAAACTAGCTTACTGAACACATGCCTAGTCATGCCATCACACTATTAGTGAGCACATCTCTGTTCGTATCATAAACGCAATGATCTGACCAAATGAAACGAACCTTTTGTACTAGTGAGCGTCGTGTTTACTTGTCTCATGTTCGAAACTCTCAGTGTCTTTTGTGTAGAACTTTTGGGTAAGGTTAACTGAGTTTTGCTTGCACTATTGGTTTTCTGTATTTCTTAAGAAATAAAGATCTTAAAATCAAAGTAAGTAATTTTGTTAAAAAATTCTGTTGTTTTTATTTGTACACTCGAACTCTGTTGCACTCAAAGCATAAAGCTGCTTGAACTCGCACATGTTCATTTTTATTATGTTCAACATTTACTCATACTTATTCAAACTTGCTTATCGCATTTCGCTCGCTGGTATGAATTGAATAAACGTCTTATGAATAAGCGTCTTATGAGCTTCGTTTTCTGTACTCATGCAGTGCTTTAGTAGAGATAGCAATCCGTCCGTCATTATTAAAATATCATTTTAGCCAAAAGATATTTCATCAAGATGCACTCTCGATTTCAAGAATAAAAGTATTGAGTTTAGAGTTGTAGCAAATTTTTCCTGTTTCTTAATTTAAAGAGAAAAAATTTACAAAGATATAGTTTTAAAATTTTCCAGACAATATTTACTATTTTGTTCAGCCTTATTAATATTGTTTAAATTAAAAAGAAAATGGTCAAGCTTGAGGCCAGTATATTATTTATAAAAACAAATATTTTTTTTTTCTTCCAATATTTCGATATCCATCCGATATCATTATCAAGGACTAAAAATAAGAAAAGGAAAAAATACATTTCATACAAAATCAAAAGTTGTAACTTTCCAGATTTTTACATTGCGGAGGGTTTAAAAATGTTTGAGAATCGCTAGATGAAGTGCTTTGAACTAAAAGCTAAAATTGTTTAAATAAAAAAAAACCCATAACTCGAAAAATCGTGTTTTTATGTTATATAATAACTGTTTCACTACCCCTCGTAAGCAAGAAAATTTTGTTTTAAGTAAATTTTTTTTTTTACTATTTTGTGTAAGTATTCGTTCGTAATATGTACATAAATATATCGCCAAAACCTTTTACATGCGTATCGTATTCAATCGAACGGCAGTGTATAACCTAATAATTTACATTAATTATAAATAAAAATAAATAAATAAAAATAATAGCTTAACATTTCAAGCAACAAGACAGTGTTTTAATTAAAAGAAATTTTGAAATAAAATAAAGTTGCATTTTAAAATTAAAAAAATATTCACAGTGACTGACAATACAAATAAAATTCGTAACTCAAACATATATTTTTTTTAATTATTAAATTTTTAAATATCTATTTAAAGACTTCTTATGTTCTCTATTCAAAATTAAAATATGTATAAGAAAATAAAAAGTGCATACGAGTGTATGTAAAATAAAAGGCGTTTCAAAATAACGTGTCTGTTGTTTTTTTAGCACAAACCTCGCAATTCTAAATTAATAATTGATAACAATAAGATGGAACCATAATGATAGGAGCTTGGCCTTCACAGACGCCTAATGATCTAATTGTCACCTAATTATCTAATTACCTTTCGATACTTTAAGGCTGGTTGTGCTCACGTTTGATTATTGTCTATACGATATAATAAAATTTGCCTTGCTTAAAAAATTTCTCATATATATCGTTCCTAACAGACAAGCTTATATCAGCGCGCTAAGCGCAACGTTGTCTGGTTGAAAAACTTAAGTAATAGCGCAACAGCTGATTGGTCAACCGCCGGAACCAAATAATCCAACTTCTCACAGTACACTCAGTTATAGCGACAATCAATAAAATTAAAAACGACCTCAAATTTATAATTTAAAACTTACAGATGATTTTTTTTTTATTAATACAGTGAGTGTCACTTAAAATCGTACATCTACATACTACAAATTATTTTGTAAATGTATAGAAAACTATAACTTTTTAAAGTGTAAAATAATAAATAATGTTTGTTAATATGAAACGCATTAGTGAAAAGCAAAAAATACGAAAATTCAGTTTATTTCTAAAAACATGAGCGCAAATATAAACTTATCACAAAATTTAAAATTTATTTAATATTTAAGTGGCTGTGTTTAAGTGCCTGAAGCCCTTTTGGCATCGAGTTCACTAGTTATTTTTACACAAGTCCTCCTGAAGAGCATTTGGCAAGTCATGGACCTTAGCTATGGGGTTTTCTCTGATTTGTTTACCTTAAATTTCCCACAGGTGCTCAATGACATTCATCTCAGGTGACTGGGCGGGCGTTTGAATAACTTTTGGGCAGTTATACAGCGTCCAGAGACGATCAACGTAGAATGTATGCTTTAGATCGTTGTAGGCATACAGATTTTTCGACGGATTGCTTTAAATTGTCTTTTAATATTCTGAAATAATCGAATTTATTTATATTCCCTTCTATAAGTAAACGACTAGCTGATATACATACATACATCCTCAAACCATTTACGAGCCACTATCATGCTTCACTGTAGGTCTTAAATTTATAACGTCCATTTCCTTGGTCGGTTTTCTCCATACCGTTATCTTTCCATCCGAAGAAAATATATTAAATTTTGATTTATCTATGAAAATAACGTTATTCCTATAGTTTGTTGAAAGTTTTAACTATTGCAAATGCAAGTCTTTTACGTCTATTGCGTGCATTTACGTATATACGGTTTATTTCTTTTAATTGGATCATTTAATTTTTGTTTTGCTAGCTATTTTTGGGGCAGAAATTCTTGTATTATTTTGAATTCTAATTATCCAGCGCTCATCGGCGGGATTAAGGTTTTTATATATTTTCATGATATACTGAATGGTACTTCGACTTCGATTTATAACCTCCGATATTTTGGATAACAATTTTTCGTTTTTATAATGCAAAACTACTAACTCTATTTAACTTTCACTTGTTTGTCTGATTTTAACAGCTTTTACTCTCAAATTACATTAGATATTCAACTTTAAAGAAAAATAAAAGGCAGTATAACAACAGTTTTTATAATAAAGTCCTACTTTAACAATCACTTTTAGTTTTGAATTAAAAAAAAAAATCGCTTGAAAGTTATAAAGATTTTAAGTGATAATAATTTTAAGGGTAACACTCTCAGGACCTAAGTTAGCAACACAACTTAGGTCCTGAAAGTTGTGTTGTATAATTTATAAGAGAAATATTTGCTGTACGATTTTAAGCGACACTCACGGTATATTTTTTTAAATATTTTAAGACTACTTTCAGTTTAAATATTTCGCTTTTATTTTATTGTCACGCACTGTACATTTAATATAAAAAAAAACATTAATACAAATAAAATCATATCAGATATTAAAAGAAAAAAAACCTGATGAATTTAAAAGAAAACTCTAGCAACATGCGACATTATATTTACAAAGTATGTGTTTCTTAAAGACCAAACAAACTTAAATACAAATTACAATTCTCTTTTGATTAACTTGATTAAATTATAAATCTTTCATTTATAATATAAAATAATTTAATGCGCAATTTATTATAAATTTTCTATTTCTTCCTTTTCTTTCTTTATCTTTTTTATTTTATCTTTTTTTATTTCTAAATTCTATTGCTGATTGGTGTTCGTATACTTTCTATAAAAAAATAATAATACAAATTAAAACAAAAAAATTATAGGAAAGTGAAATTGTTGAAGTTTTGTGGAAACAAGATGTCGATTTGGGCTATAGTCTGACATCGGTACAATTGGCTAATGCTGGTACATCGGCCAAAGCTTTGCAAACTTCTACGGCTAACGATGACGACATTGAAAAGTTAAAAGCTTTAGAAGCTCTCAAACTAGATAATGTAAGTGTGAAATTTAATAAAAAACAAACAAACAAAAGTTATTTAAAACAAAATTTAATCGTTCTACACTTCATATTCCATAGTATAATTAAATTAGTTTATTTACACAAAACTTATTCATCTCATTATAAAACTATATGCTAAATTTGCTCTCATACCCCCCTATATAAAATTTATGCCCCTATTACGGTTTACAACTCAACTCAGTTGAGTTGTCTAAAAGACAACTTGAAAGACAACTGCTACTGATGAGTTGTTATTTGTTTAAACTTTTGTTAACGGAACTAACAGAGGGTTGTAAACGGTGAAACTACAACAGAGTTGTAACACAATTTAAATTCAACTTAAAAATTTTTGACAAGTTGAGTTGTAATTGATAATACCAAATTGTAAAATTTCAACTGAAGTAGAGTTGAGTTGTAAACCGTAATAAGGGCCTTAATTAGATTTTTTTAAAAGATTTTTTCGCTTCGTATATACGTTGAACTTTTATTCCAAGGCACATTAATCAGGTAGCCTGACTACTGGGGGAGGGAAGTAAAACTATCAAAACCATATAAAAAAAATTTAAAAATGTTCTCCTTAATATTTCCCCTTCGTAGTGAGGTTACCTGATGAATGTGCCTTGTTTTATTCTTTATGTAACAATTCCATAAAAATATCTGTTTCCAAGAGGTATGGTATAGTTGGGTGTAGGCCTCTCCAGATTTTTGCATTAGTTGTGATTTCTCATCTACTGTGATCATTCATACATCATTCATAAAAACTCGAAAGCTTCAACATGCTAACAGTATATGTACACCAGCCAATAAAAGCTTATCTCAGTCAAAGAAATATTAATGATAAAAATAGCCAGAATATGCGACTAGTCGACACGAGTCCATAATTTTTCATCATTACACAATGGTCAGCCTCGTGTTGTGTCAGCAGTAAAAAAGTTAATTGGCCAATAGTAGATGGGAAGCGTTACTTCACCCGCCATTTAGTCCTGTCATTTCCCCTTGTTTCGCTCGATGCGGAATGCCCTAGCTTGATACGGCGTTTCACTTTATAACAAGTTATCAAATATTTGCTTAATTTGTTTTTGGTCTTAAGGATGAGATTTTACGATGTCACAGAGATGTGAAAAAATCATAGCTTCCAATGAATGAAATACTTAAAATAATCATTATTTGTATAAACGATAGGAATTAATGGGTATTCTTAATAGCAGATAGACTGTAAGCAAAATTTCTAAGTTTGACAACCTGTTGTCAGTAGGCTAATTGCGATAGAAAAAATATAAACAAGCGAAAAATTAGTAACGTATGTTTGTAAACTTTACATTTTTACAAAAAGTTCTTTTTTACACAAACACCTTGTCATTTATCATTTATGGAGTCAAATATTTTGCAAATTAATGTAAATTCAATACTAAGCAGAGTTATTTGTATTTGCCATCATTTTGATTAAAAATTCACATTTTATTCTTTTCCAAACTTGTTTTAATAAATTTTTTTGAATTTTTTTTTTTTCAATTAGTCAAAATATGATCCAAAAGACATTGATGGCAACGATGACGATCATTTGGGAGATGAATGGGCAGGCATACCCTTCACTATCGATAATGAAACTGGTAAGTTTGATCTAAATTTTCTTAAAATTTATATTGCAGAATTATAATTGAGTAAATTTGTTTTTCTTAATTTTAATGAACTGTCTTACGGGAATTATTATGTAGACGTTAACGATAAATTAAATCATAGAGGCTTATTCAGCGTTTTTTTTATAGAAAAACTTTACAATTATTTTATTTTTTACCACACTCAGTGGGAGTCGACTGATTATATAAAAGGTGACCCAAGGCATCTTTTGTACAACTTTTATGTTCACCAAACAACCCAGCAAAAATTTAAAAAATGTTTAATTCGAGTAATTAGTGAGACCAAAATAGCCCGTTCTTCAGAATTGATTACGTTATGTTCAATACGCAAATACTTTTTTCTTGGTTTTAAATAACTAAGTAGCAACTTAAATTTTTTTTAAAATTATTTGAAATAATGACATATTGTGTAAATATTTTCCAGGCATTCTCTGTACTATTTTTCCTTCTATTTTAGCGTTAATAGTTGAAAAACGTTAGCATTAATATTTTTTAGATAGTTGTTTAGCGATTTTTTGAAACTAACTTTACTCAAGTAACAGTTAATTAAACTCATCGTTACTCTTATCTGCTGCTGATGCTTTATCTAATCTTGTTTAAATGATTCAATTTAAACGGAACAAATTTTAAAAAAACAACCGTGATAACTCAGCCGGTTTAAACAAAAAAAAATTATAATTTAATCGACTAAAACTTGTCTATAATAAATAATTTTTGTTATTTGTCTTCGTGTGTTATTTTATAGTTTCTATCTGATACCTACAGGTTTTTTCTTTTTTTCTTTCACCACGATATCTCTGAACAATTAAACTAATGTAGTTTAATACGATTTTTTTTTTTTAATTTTAATATCGTTATGTAGTTTTGTATAAAATATCAAATTTCGCATAGAGAAAATCTATACATATACATAAGTATGTATAAGTATGTATATGTATTGAGTAACTTTCGATCTTCGACTGTACTCGAAAGAGCTGATCGAACGAATTTTTATTTGTTATTATGGCCCACATTCGATAAGCATATCGCTGTTGTGAATTTGACTCAATTGGATTAATCACAATAGTACATATCGCACTCTAAATACAAAAGGGTCACAACTCAAAATTTTCCAAAACTGACTTTTTTCATATCTCTAACTACTGCAAAAATTTCTTTCACATCATTATCTTCTTTAACTGGAAAAAAACAGTTATGTCTATTTTTATGTTAAGTGTTTTGCTTCTGCGCATAAACAGTTTTTTGTCTCTTCTGAAAATTTTTTTATTTTGAGTTGTGACCCTTTTGTATTTAGGATGCGATATGTATTTATCAGCTGGCACTATAAATAAATATTGTATTCATTCCAAGGCGAATTCATACCAGGTGGAGGCGTTAGCCCAGCTGTCTTGTCAAAAATACATCTGCTGGTAGAATGTCAAAGTTGTTGTTTTGTTGTATTTGTTGCCGTACTGCTCACACCTGATATGAATTCGCCTTGATTCAGTCGTAGAGTTGCTCTGGGTTGGAGAACACGTGCGCGCCTCATCCTCATTATCGCTTAAAGTCAATCAGGCCGTCCTTGTTGCTCGGCCTTCGAATAGTTGGCTGATTGGCTTCCTCGAATAGCTGTACTGCGGTACTGTAATTGGTTGTTGCTTTAACACTAAACCTACCAGTACCGGTCAATTTGACCTTTTTCAAAATTTTAAAAAAAATTTTACATATTTAAAGTGTATAATACCGGTATCAGACTGTATGACTTTTCTTAAAATATGCATAAAATGTTTTCTTCACTCTTTGCTTCTCGTTTTTATTTCTCTTTTTCCAAGAAAAAATTATTATATGTCCTACCTACCGCGGTCGGTCAATTTGACCGGTCCACCGCGGTAGTAAAATTATTGTATGTACTATTTTTAACTTTATATAATCTGTACAAATTACGGTTATCTCACAGTCGGTTGCAATTAAAAGAGAGTAGACAACAACAGTATTGAGTACAGTCTCAGTCAGTAGAGCAGTTCTAAAGTGTTTCTCATTCAATATTGTTACGATTACTTATTTGATGGATGTCAATTTATTATTCCGTACATAGTAAAATATTCTTTTGTAGAATTTACCCTAAAAATGTCAAAGCGTTTCAAAATTAAACAGTACCAAAGAAAAGAAAGTGGGAAAGGATGAAAGCATAGAATGTTCAATTTCACTTGGGGAGTTCGTTGTTCTAAAGTTGATGGAATCATTTACAGGATACGGAAGGAACGTAGCAACAGATAACTTTTTCACGAGCTTATAATTAGCAAAAAAAAAAAAAACTACAATTGTCGGAACAATCCATAGAAACAAAAGTGAGTTGCCGCAGTTAGCCCAAGAAATAAAGATAAAATGACTAGATTTTCAAGTAAATAGTATAAATCAAATTTTACTGTGTATAAAAGTAAGCAAAAAATAAAAGTGATCATCCTAAGTTCCAAACAAAAATAAATAGATATCTAAAAAGCAACAAACGTATACCGGAAACTATTAGATTTTATGTTACAAAATTTGTAGGTGGCCACTTCAGATATATTGAACCTTGCTGGAATAAATGCCTGAGTATGAGGATACAGGGAGAGAATATTTAGGCAGGAATATTTACTCCAATTACCTTCAGAGTTCGGCGATGCATGTAAAATATCACAAGAACATCTTCCACAAGTTCAGATTTGTTCCTACGAAAAACTTGCGAATAAAATCTTCTAATGATTATAAAACAACAAAAATACGTTAAAAGTGTAAAATATTCTTCATTTTGTATACATTCATCAATAAATCAACAATTATCTGCATTGAATAATATAATCGATAACTTTTTTAAATACCGGTCAATTTGACCGAGCGCGGTATGAATAGGTATACAAGAAGTGTAGGTAGGTTTAGTTTTAATCAGCCGCGTGTAATCCTTTTGGTTACCATGTATAACTTATACATTTTAATTTGATAAGTCGGAAATTGGTGGAGCAACATTTTTAAAACTTAATTTTTCACTGGAGGAGAACCAACGGAGGAGCACCAATAAACTCCCATACCTTTATATATGAAGGCATAGGTCGCGCTGCAGATTTTGGAGGAAAGTAAGGAAATCACACCTTTGCGCTTTGGTTCAGTAACTTTGCCATTTACCAAATTTATTTGGTCAAATACCAAAAAAAAAATATATTGTATTAAAGTGCGCCCAGATAGCGTCGACGAAATAGCGTCGATTTTTGAATTTAAAACAAGAAAAAAATAAATACCCCGTAATTGTGAATTTCAATAATAGCGTAGATTTTAGGTATATTTAAAAAACGGGAAAATGGAAAAATTATTATATATTTTGAAAATATAGTCTTTAAAGAACATTTTGCGCCAACCGTGCTAAATATCCTTCATGCCGTTCCCGAGAAAAGTTGGTTCATGCTTTGGAAAAAGTCTATATTTTCATTTTTCCTGGGAATAACATATGGAAACCATATCCAGCGAAGATCGAAAATCGAATGCAACTTATAATAAGAGCCACAATAAAGCTGTAACAGGACCATTTCTGGAAATGAAAAATTTTTAGTTGATGGTGCAGATGGCAATTAAAATAAAATACAAAATCACGTAAAAACTACTGGATGCATTTTAATAAAATTTTTCGAGGAGGTATCTTAGTATCTCAGTTCAAATATACTTTTTTTTCCTGTAGAAATAAAATAGGAAAAAGAAGTAAAAGTACGCAAACTTGACAGCACCTCTTATTTATTAAAGGGCTCTACAAAAATTTAAGAATTTTATATAATTTTTTTTTTTTCAATTGCAATCTATCATACATATGAGATAATAAGCAAATTTGATGAAACATTAAACTGACATTTAAAGTTTGACATACAAAAGTAACAAAAATTCATTTATATTTAATTCAGAAGGTATGCTAACATGTCATAACGTCATAATGATCTAACAGTTTATAATAGTTTCCTAAACGTCCTAAAATAATAAACTTTTTTTCTATGTTTATTGTTTTGTCATATAATTCAGTAGAAACCTGAGCCGCATGCCTAAGTCGCATTATTCGAGCCGCCTGTAATGCGGCTTGCAAGCTGCAATTTATATCCTTGAGAAGCGCCTTATTTTTATAATTTTCTTTTTATCAATTGACAAACTTAAAATAGTACAATAAAATATGAGGGGTTGTTCAGAACAATTGTATTTTTCCATGCTATTATTTTAAAAAATATGACTTTATTATTTGTATAAGTAATAATAATAATTAAAAAAAGAAACAATAACATAAAATTAACAAAGTAAACAATATCTGAAGAACTATAAAACTCAGACTCTTAAAATTTAGTGTGTTTTACTTGCAAAGTAAAATCGCAAAAAAATATTGCCAGGAAGCCTACAGCTAGTTATATATAAAATCTTTGCTCCTGAGCATTTACCCAGAGATATGGGCACCTCAATATAAAGAAAATACTTAAACCATATCTGCAACACTATCTTATTTGGTGTGGATTAATTTCGAAGCAAAATCAATTAAAATATTGTAAGGACGCTGACGAATTGGCGGGCACAGCTGGTTTTTATGAAAAATATACTTTGCTGAATACCAAAACCCGATACGTTTTTAGTATATTTATAACGTGTGTGAAAAAGGTTTTTTTTCTGAAGATTCCATATTAAAAAGCAACTACGTGACAACCGAAACAGAATTCGTTTCATATTTATACGACTTTTCATATAATAATACCAATTTTTCTCGTTCCTTGATTTGGATTAAACTCAAATTCAAATTGCTGTAAAAAAATAATTTTTCGAAAGTCTTAAGCTACCCATAACAACCAGTGCACTGTGTTCTAAATAAATCGCTTGAAAGATGTTAGAGCAGACCGAGAAGTTTATTTGCACATTCTTTCGTCAGCCTTCGCAATGCACAGAATCGATGTTGAATTTTACACCGTTGCCAGTCAGTTAGCAAGCAGTATGTAAATAAGTATATCGATGAATACTAAAGCATGATCACGAGTTCAATAATCAGCCGTGGCAAAATCAATTTTTCTGATATGTATAAATTCTCTTTGTAATAATGCATATCCATAGCGCCCTCCTTCGTCGGAATTACCATATAGCACTAAATCGCCGGCGCGCCGCGGCGAATTAAAATAATTAATTATAAATAGGTTATACTAGCTTCAAAGCAATATGCCTACGTAACACCAGAGGCGCTGCAACACTGTACTTAAAATAATCATAACATGCAATTACAGGGTTGCCATAAGAGAAGCGTTACTATTACACTTACCGTATGTCTTATCCAATATCCCTTTACAAAAGAAGTTACACAATTAATATAGGCATTAATTGCCTGAGAGTTACTTCTCTTTAAAAAAAAAAACATTTATATTTTATTTTGCGGATCTCGAATATACGCATTCAAATATAATCGATTATTTTCACTTATTATTGGCCAGAAAAATGTACATTGCCACTGCCACTATTTATTTAAAATTCTTTATTGTGTTAACAATTCCGTGCAGTATAAATATTATATTTATTAAACAAACAACAATGTAATGGATATGGTATGGTGTAGTGTAGTGTGGGTGCTATAGTGATATCACTAACAACTAATCTACTAGATAAATAGAAATCACGCTTTTGTATTTATATATATACATATGTATATATTTTTTTTTTTTATATTAAAGCGATTATACTACAATAGAATTAGAATTTGATTTCTTTAGTCAATGACCAAACAAGCCCAAAGTAAAAGAGAGTCAATATTAATATAAACTAATCAAAAGTGGCAAAAAAACCGTAAATACCAAGAACATATTAAATTACCTAACCAAGTAACCATCACCACCACCAACCACTGCAACTATTAGCGTCATCATTCTTAAATTCCACCACCACACCACCATCTCTGTAAAAAACAAGCAAACCAAAATAAGCTCTGCAAATATAACTTCGATTTTGTTCATTTTCTATACGCCTATAGGCAGGCAATAACGCTTGCCTGCCTATTTACTCTATAGTATATAATATGTGTGTATATATAAATGTGCATATGTATAAGTTAATGTTCCTCACGTACTAGTTTTTACATGCCTTTATTACACGAGAGTATGTATTGTATGTGTTAGGGGGTATCATACTTACGGACGTCATATGATTTAGATTTCGTTTTAGCAAATCATGTTCCGATCATTTCTCAAAATATGTTAAGAAAGAAAAAAAATACAAAAAAAGTTTGCTCGTATGGTGGTTAAATCGGTGTTATGAAATAAGTTCAGCCATTATAACCCACCAAATGTTTGATGCATATGTATACTACGCGCGATTAGAATAATGTTAGTTTAAATAGATTCCAAAGTTGTAGTTGATACATTTTTTTTTTCATTCTTATTAATCAATGAGAGAAATTGTTGAACAGATTTTTTTGTTATCGATAAATCATTTTCTCTTCTTTCTCTGTACGGCGAAAGCCTAGCTACAAATGAAGCTAGTTAATTACCCGTACATGCATTAAACAAACAGGCGATAACAGGCTACCGACGACAACTTGCCAAAACTAATAAGTCGATTATAGATGGCACTCGAACTTCTATTGCGTTTCCAGTTCATATTCTGAATGGCAAACTCATATTGTGCATGGCAACTTTTTACAGTTGCCAAGAAGTTATCGAAATCGTTATTTTGACAGATCGGCAACTGAAAATGAATGTAAACAAGCCTACAATAAATAGTAAAGTGGTATAAAGTCAGTCTTAAAATACAAAAAAGTGTTAAAATATAAAATAAGGAAAAATACATTAATTTTTTTAATTTGGTGGTCCCAACTATTGAGCTATTGCGAAATTTCTTTCCAAGCTGCTACAGTGCATTTTTTGTGTCACCAAATCCTCGGACACCACGAGCAATATGTGGCTTATTTTCCATTTCTTGTATTAATAGCTGAAATTGTTGTCTGGTGGTGATTTTTACCATTTTGTAATCTACAGGCAAAAAATATATTTAAATTTTCATTAAAAAAATAAATTAATAAAAAACATCCAATTGAAAAATCTTCAAAGCAACCAGAAAAAGACGGTTGCCAATATCATTACTATTTGACAACTAACGTTGCCAGCTGTCAGTTGCCATTTCTAATATAGTTTTGGCAACTGGCAACGCAACTGAAGTTCGGTTGTCATCCATAATAGAATTATAAAATATACATATTAATATTTTGATTATTTTGACGACAACACATAGATACATGGCTACACACAACCACCACCTATAGCCAACCTAGGCTAATTTCAATTTTTGTAAACGACAATGAGAGCCGAAAAATATTTTATATATCATAAAGTTAGAAAATTATAAATTCATTTATGCATTAAACACATAGACAACATCAGGCTACCGGCTTCAAACTATCAGAAATAAAATACACACCTTTATAGGAAGATGATTATTGAAAGCCATCAAAGCTACAGAGCTACATGACCACCGTTTTTGGCTGTAGTCAACTTGGGCTAATTTATAGTTTTGTATGCGACAATTCTATAATGAATTTCTAGAACAATGTCAGAGTTTACAATGTAGCTGTCGTTTTCAATATAATAAATTAGCTGACTCCACGGCGACAATTGCAGCCAACGGAATTTGTAGTCATGTAGCTATGTAGCCGCTGACGTTTACGTCTTTAAAGCATTACAATCTAGAGGTTTTAAGCAAATGAATTTATTTGTCTTGACGTGATAAAATTATTTTTTGAATAATTTATTCTATTTAAAAAAAGTAAAATATAAATTTCTACCATAAAGTCTGAGTTTTGATTTAGCTGTCATTTTCAATATAATTAAGTTGCTGACTATAACGCGACGATTGTAGACAACGGCGTTTGTAGTCATGTAGCTGTGTAGTCGCTGTCGTCTATGTGTGTAAAACATCAAAAGAGAAATCATACTAATTCCTTAGGAGTTAGCAGATAACCTTCGGAGTTTTATTTTACAAACTCACCAAGGCTCACTCAAACACACAAAGTACGTGATCTAAGGTCTCGTTGTCCACTTAAGAAAACCTGTTATGAGTGGCTTAGAGCACAAAGGGTAGAAGTAATATTTTTTTTTAATTAAGAAAATAAGACCAAAATTAAACAGCAATATTTTTTAGGCCTTATCGACTGAAGAACACAATGATTTTCTTAATGTAATCGGTACAAGTAGAAAAAGGAAAAGCATAAAATATTCCAGTTTTGATTTGTTTTTCCCTATCCAAATTTCTCACAGTGTTTTCTTAATTTAAACCATTTTATACATGTGAAAATATAACGCACACAGTTGGCCTGCTGGGGTGTATTACATTTAACAGCAACTGCTTCTGCTGTTGCCGCTTCCTTTGCTTCTGATAAAAATGGAAAACTTTTTGGGCAGTAAATTAAGTAACAAGAAAAATAAATACATTTATATTATGCCATTAAATAAAGCTCACTTGGAGAAGAAAATAATAACACAACAGCAACGATAAAATAAAGAAAAGAAAACAAAAGAAAAGAAAACTAAATTAAACTTTTTTCCAATTTTAGAAGTTTAACATTAATAAAAATTATATTGATCCAGGGTATTAAACACGCTCTTTTCATTAGAGACATTCACAAACAACAGCTACATATAAAGAAAATAAGAAAAAATTGAATTAAAACGAATAGAGATGGATGGAAGAGATTAGCAAACTTTGGAGTTGGAGAAAGCAATAAATAAGTTGAAATGGTTTGCAATACTTGTATGTTTTTTATCATCAGCTACATCCCATCTTACTCAATATTCGTCAAATAAATGTTTCTAAAGCAAACATCCTTCAAAAATATTTCTTTTTTAACTTTATTATCAATTTTTTATATTGTTCAAAAAAAAAAACAGCCTGTCAACTAAAAATGTCAAGTTGCTTGAAGTTTGAAAAGGAAAGAATATAAAAACGCCAACGAAATTATTAATCATGTCTTGAACGGAAACACGAAATGTAAAATATTTCCTAGACTGCCATTAATTAATTTTTTTTCTATTATTTTTGCGAAAAGGGTGGTAGTTTAACTCCATTTTGAATCATAAGAAAAGGTTGCAAAGGAAATATTTTTTTTAAGATGTTAAAAGAATTTTTTTAGGTCTAACGTGGCATTTAAAATACTTAGTAAAAATTAAATTATTTGTTTAGTTTCAGTTCAGTTTTTTTTATGTTTATTTATTCATATACAAAATTTAAATTATTACAAAAAATGATTTTTGCCTCAGCGTCCATAGGGACATTTTTGATGCCAGTTGGCAAGTGTTTAGAAGCTTATAAAAAGTTCAAAATATATTTTAGAAAAAAAAAAGAAAAAACCAAAAAAAAGTTTAAAATGTAGTAACATTACAATAGAAGCATTTCCAGGTTATCAAATAAATATTTTTTATCGTTTTTCTTAAAAATTGATATTCTTTGAATATTTTTTATGTCTTCTGGTAACCTATTATATTCCAAACTACCCATATGATCAACTCTTTGTTTAGTTTTTTCCAAACGGCAAAAGCTTATACTCAGATTGCTCGCGTTCCTTGTATTAAAGTTATGTTGATTTCGTGAGAATAAAATAGTTAGGTGGCCAATATTGTGTATAGATTTATAAACATAAAGCAAAAGTTGCATTTTGTGTAATCCATATACAGGAAGAATTTTTGGTGATACATCTTTATATAAGCGTAAAGTTGAAAAAGTCAATGGAAGATTGAATACCGTTTTTAAAGCTTTATTTTGAGATCTTTGAAGTGATTTAAACTAATTGCTTTTATTCCACGCATACACAATAGCTAAGTAGTTTAAATAACTCTGAATTAAAGCTTGGTAAATTATTAGTTTAGTTTTAACATTAAATTTGTTTTTAAATTTATAAATTAAGCCGGTAGCTGAAGAAATTTTTGATTTTAAAGATTTTATATGTAAATCCCACGTTGAGGAAACTTCGGGCACAAGTTTATCATCCACAAAAATACTAAAGTTTTGTCCATGAACCATGTATGGCCTAAATCTTAACACTTTTGTCTTTTCAGCATTTAAACATAACCTATTTATCCTCGCACACTCCACTATCATTGCTGCATTAGGGAAGTTTCATGTTTATATGGTAAATTGGAAAACTTACCTAATGTTACAGCAATCCGATTTTTTAACACATTGTTGTTATATGGTAATAAGAATCATATTATGTTCTCTGTAACAATACATTGTTGCTGGGAACAAACTATAATTGTTTTAAATATTTCTTTAGTCACCATTTGATAATTAATACACACCAGTGGTGCCACCTCTAGAGACCAAAAACGCGTAAGAATGTCTGCAAAAATATCTAAGAGGAAATATTTTGGAAATAACACGGTAGCTGGTGAACCACTAAAGATATCATAAAGAAATTTCACAGAGGATAAGCAAAGAGTTTTTAAATTGAGATGTAAACAGCCGGGCTTGTGGTATGTCCACAAGCCCGACACCAAAAGTTTATTTATAATTCAAATGCTAATATTTTTTGGAATATAGTGCATAAAAATATTTTCAAAAAAATGTGCTTACGAGTCTGGGTTATCTCTTTTAGTTTGGGAGAACATTGACTTTTTCTAAATTTAGGCCGACCTTTACTTAGTATTTTCGACATGGTGGATCATAAATAAGGATCGGATTGTTAATTTCAGATATCGGTAAAATGTTATCGAAATAGCTCGATTCGATAAAAAGTTACAAGCCTCTGAGTTGGAAAAAAATCAAAAAACTACAGATTTTCAGAATTTTCCCCAAAAAGGTGGTATATAGCTTTTTTGAATACAGATATAAATTTAACTTACTTCGGTAGGAGAAATTTTCTTATAGCCAATGGAAATATAAAAAATTATTTATAAATTGTAATCATTCTCCCTCCAGCCCTATTTAGAAACATAATTTACGATTTATTGTAAAATTCCTTGGAAAAACGTAAACAGCCAAAGAGCCTACATACTCCAAAAAAGGATTTGGCAGCACCATAGTTAACAAAGGTAGGGTAAATACTTTTATAAAAAAACATTTTTGGAAAATTCCCTCCCCGTTTCAGGAATATAGGTGTTAACGTATAAATTATTAAAATTGTTGTGTCCATTCAAATTCTATACTTTATCTACATATGTATGTAATAAAACTGTAATTTTTGTTACTGTTGCAGATGGCAATCGAAATGGTATACAAAACAACAATTTTTGGAATTTGTGTCTGTTTGTGCTCGCATCACCTAAAAACTACCAGAAGAATTAAAATAAAATTTTGTAAGGAAGTACCTTTGTATCAAGGTTCAAATATAGGCTACTTATTTTCCTGAAAAATATCTAATTTCCAAGAGAAAATAGAGAAAAAGTAGTGAAAGTACACAATTTGACCGATTTGTAGGCACTGCAAACTTGACAGCACCTTTTATTTTTGTCAGCGGGATATTTTAAACACTACTAACGGAATTTTACATTAATTTTAGAATTTTATCCAGTGTTGGATAGAAGTCATACACTTTTCTCTGATACCAATTACTTGTATAAAAAGTATAAACATATGTATTTAAGCAGTAGGAGATCCACAAACCTTCCCTATTTGTTAATGTTTTTTTTATTTTCTATGTAGAAATGTAAAATGTATATAAACACATTTTGTGTGAAACTGGAAAAAAAATGCACAAAAATGTGTATAAAACAGATACATATCTGTTTTCCTATTCGACCTCAATACGTTGCCTGAGTACAGTTTTGGTTATTGAACGCTTTAGAGTTAAATATTCTTTTTTTGCTATTGCCAATCATAACGAATTTGTTTGAACAGCAAATCAAGCCGTTTAATGTGATCTAAACCAGTAGCCTGATAAATTCTACGCCCACTTTTGTGGAAGTTATGGCCTAGAACTACGTCATTGGCATCTAATGGTCTTACTGAACAACTTTCGAAGAAAAAAATCACTTAAACAAAATATTGCAAACCATATTTGTCGTGTTCGAGCTTTTACTGCGTCCTCCCTAAATATATTGCAAAGTTTTGTTTTACCTAAATCGCATTATTCCCTTTTCGGAACTCATACGTCATGTGTGTTAAGTGCTCTTGGGGCTCTTAATTCCTGTTGACAGCTTTATTACAAGACTAATAAAACGGTACTAAATCATCAATCATATACTCATCTAACTGTTTAAACCTGTTTCAGTCGGATCAGAATTCCTGCTAAGAATCATGCTAAGAGTGCAAGTCTTTCAAAATTACAAAACATCCTTTAACTTAATAGGTAAAACAATACTACGAGGATAATTAGATAGTTCCGTGATTTTTTGAAAAAAATATATTTTTGGGCAAAGTTAAGTTTTATTTTTCAACATTGTCTACTTTAACCTCGTTATATTTAGTTCAGCGTATTTCTAGCTTTTTATTCCCTCCTCATTATAAGATTTCCAAGGCTCTTAAATAGGCGTGGGTCATTTGAACACCCACCCAGACATTGCTTACTTCAAATTTGTAGACATGAATTAGCCGTAAGGGGCTAAATCTGGAGAGATTTTCATTTCTTGCTCTTTACCTTCTAACATTTATATAAAATTTAAAAATATTTTAATAATAATGTAATTCCACAAAGTAAAAATATAAATCAAATAAAAATTTTATTCACATGCGCTTACGTTCGAGTGTAAGTAATCGTTCAACCCACCGAGCGAATAGCTTTGTTATATCCAATTATTCATGTAAAATGTAATCTATCCGCTTGATTGAGATGCCTACAGCCAGTTCACGCGCCAGTTCAATATCATTCTTTGAATTTTATTGAATATTTCTGGTACGACCACAACAGAATGCAAAGTCCCCATTGTTTTTATCAAGCCTTACTTTGGTTTGTGTGATGGGGTCTTTTCGTTAAAAAAAATTGTTTTTTCATTATCATTCAAATAAACGGGTTGTTTGATTTCAATGTCTAGAAAAAAACAAACAAGAAAGCACAACTTGCTCAAAATTCGACAGACAGCAGCTCTGTAATAGATAAGAGTTAATAGGAGCAGTATTGATTCCTCGAATGTTTTTTCTAAATCCGAGTTAATCAAAGAAAGTTAACTTCGTTTTTCCTTTTGAATTAATTTAAAATTTGGTTTTAACAATCCGATATGTATTAATCTGATTGTTAAACTAATTAAAAATATTACTGAAATCTTATTCCATCATAACTTATTTAATTAACTTTTACAATTTTTCAAAATGTCATTAGACTTGTTTTATTTAAAGAAGAAGACATTAATAAAACATTTCATTGTCATTTCAGGAAATGAGTTGAAACAAATCGATTTTAGTTTAAACATGTCCTCGTCCTTAAATGACTGTGTATTTTAATTGTTAAACGAAAAATGAAGAGCCAGAAATGAAAATCATTTAGTATCAATTACAACATTTTTTTCTTAACAATTAAATGTTGTCTTATAATGACATTTAATACTTTGAGACACAACAAAAAAACATGAAACATCTTAATTTCATTTAGTTTTTTATACTTAAAACAAATATGAAAAATTAAATTTCTTTAGGAATAATTGAAACTAAAAATATAGACAATCAACGAGAAAAAGGTGTGAAGTTCGAAAGCAGATAAATAAATATTTCATTTAGTATTTCAATTCACATCGAAACGTGTCGCACAAAGATGCACAAAGTTGTTTCTAGAATTTTACTTCTTAATCGACTTGACTTGACTGACTGGTATTGACTGGGCTGGGCTGTCAATGTTCTGATCCTGAGAACGTTTTGTTTTTTTTTTTTTTTCAACAAAAGTAAGTGACTTTCATATTTTGTTATACGACCGACCGACTGACTAGTTTTAAAAATAAACAAAGAATTAGTTTATTATTGAATCTAAAATTTACTATATCTGCCGGCTGAATTTACGTGCAACTCACTCTTTGGGGAATTGGCCACAAAACAAAAACTTCAAATTAAAATAAATGGAAACAATTAAACAAAAGCTGAAAAGTATTTAAGGATTATACGAGATTTATTGAATAAAACTTTTTTATATCGTCGGATGTGTATGAAATATTTGCTTTCTGCCCTGTTCAATAGTTTTTAAAAATAGTACATAGATAAACACGAAAAATTTTCCGTGAAATCTAGAAAAAATATTTTAAAAAAGAAAATAAATACTGCAGCTTCTAGTTTAGTTTTACCATTCACCGATCGATTAAAATTCGGGATAAATGTTTAAAAATAAATTTAGTCATCTAATTGTCAATTCAATATGGGCTTTTCTTTTATCTACATATTTACATTTTTCTTATTTATAATCTTTTTTCATATTTTTTTTTTTCAACAAAATTTAAAAAATACTTTTTCTCCTAAAAACAATAAATTTCCTAAGTTTTCTTTACACTGCACAGTGGGGCAGAATCAAAATATTTTGGAAATATCTCAACTATTTGTAAAGGGCTAGGCCGATGTAAAGGACCTCCATCTTCTACAAGGTTGAATAATTTTTCAAAAAATTTGGTTTCAACGTACGTACATATTGTAAGCTTACACAAATATATAAAATTTTTATATATTATTTAGAAAATTTTTTTTCTTAAAAAAAAAAATAAAATTGACGGCGGCTAAACTACACAAAAATTTAAAAATTTTAAATTGAAAATCGTCTAGTTCTTATTTGAAAAAAGATATATTCTTGAAATTTTCCACAATACATATTTTTAATTTCGCTCTCTATAGCAAAAAAATCTAAAAAAAATTTGCTGAAAATTGTTTAACATATATTGAAAAAACTGGAAATTTTAACATCCTTATAACACGGTCATTTTAAAACATAAATTTACAGATTAAACCATCATTTTATAGGTACTAACTAGACCTTTAAGACCAAGTTATTTTATTTTCAAATTTATGCTTTATTTAAAAAAAAAAAACTTGAAAAACAATCAGTCAAAAAACAGCATTTCACGTCAATTTTTACTAATATTAAACACTAAATTAAGAACAAATTAAAAAGAATTATAAATGATGCATTTATTACTTTAAGCATGATTTTTTTTTATTCTAATTAATATCTTGTTGCATGTCCTTTATTTGTAATAACGTCTGCACAACGTTTTGGCATCGAATTTACAAGATTTTGGCATCTTTTCTTTGGAATTTTATAACAGATTTGCTGGACAGCTGTCCTAAGCGCTTCGTTGTTAGTTGGTTGCATTTGAGACACTCTTTTTTATATTTGTCCATAAATTCTTAATTGGTCAAGGCTCTAAACGGGCCATTGCATCACATACTTTATTGTCCCGAAAACACTTTGTTGCTTGCTTGTGTGGTTCGGGTCATTATTTTGCTGGAAGACCCACACCAATGGCATCTGTGAGCATTACTTCCGCCAGTATAGCAACATAAATTTTCTAATTGTGGTTTTGACACACTGTATAGGTCCTACACCATAGTAAAAAAACTACTCCATACCATTATGCTAGATCCACCGTGTTTTATGGTTTTAGTTGTAATTTTGGGTTGAATTTTGCGTCTGAAGGTCTTCTTATGTAGGAACGTGAACCTTGCTTCCAAATAATATAATTCTGGACTCATCTACCATTTATTTTTCCGTTGGAATGAAACTACATTTAGTCGTTGCTTCTATTTTTTGACCGGCACATATACATAGGATTAATTAAGGAAGAAATTTAAAAAATCTCGACGAGATAGAAAACAACTCTGTTTAACTTGTTAATTAAAGAGTATCCCCATATAAGACGTGCTTTTGACGTACAATATTGTTTTTTTTTTTTTTTTATTTTAATTATATATTGGAAACCCGACATTGTTGAAGACGTTTTTGGTAAGAAATGCATTTTTTTAACTTTGTGTGGTTACGAAAATAAGTGTTGGTAACTAGATAAAAACATAGTTGAAAATTTAGGCTATATCTACAAGCAATTTAGTTATCTACATATAAGCAACTTATTTATAGTGCCTTTAGTTTAAAAGTAAATAGTGTACTGTGTTAAAGAGCTCTTGGTGTCTGTGTACGGCTTTAAAATTTATAAAAATTAATTTTTATCAATAATAAACTGATTGAAAATATTTACTAAAATTTTGTTCGAACAACATCAACCATTGATTAAAACGCCATCTTTGCCGACGCCATTTTATATTTTGCTTTCATTTTCTTATTTAATTTTGTTGTTTTTATAAGTTAAAGCCACCTTAAAAACCACACTTGCTCGGAATTTTCAGCTGCTGTTTCAGGTTCACAACAACACAACCAACAACTAACTATTGATCAATTATATTGAGTAACGAAAAACTCACATTTATTTATTTTATTGTCTCCCATACGATCAACAGGACTTTAATTTTACATTTTAAATCAGCATTTTTTCATTTCAAACTTAAACACAATTTTTGGGTTTAATTTTTCTCTACATTTTCAATGACAAGCAATTTTTAACTTCAAAAAACGTGGGGTTCTTTTAATTGCTATTTCAAAATTTTATATTGATAGATATGAGTGAGACGTAAATTAATCTACCGTCCTACATGCTGACATACATATAATTTAAAAAAAAATAAAAGAAATATAAATTAATATCGTTACACAATTCTCACATAATTTCGTTGTTTTTAGGGTTCCGTACACAAAGTGTAAAAACGTAACCCTATTGTTTTCGCTACAATGTCTGTCCGTCTGTCATCGCCTTTTATCTCTGGAACCGTAATAGGTAGAATCTTGAATCTTGCCGCTATAGCAACAAATACTAAAACTTATAGGGTGTTCCGTTGGAGACGTGTTATTCACGAATATGTGTTTATTTCTTGAACTGTAGGAGGCATACACTAAAAATTTACAAACAGTAATTAAAACTTAGTTCGCTTTATAAACAAGTCTAAAAAAATAAACCCAAAAATTAAAGGGTGTTTCGATAGTGGTGTGATTTGCATGTATAAGGCCTAACTTTTGAACCATAATAGGTAGACTCTTGAAATTTTCACAGAGGGTGTATAACTGTGGCCACTATAGCAACAAATACTAAAACTTATAGGGTGTTCCGAAAGTGACGTGTTATTTGCCTTTATGTCTATATTTCTTGAGCTATAGGAGGCAACCACTTAAAATTTGTAGACAGTAATTAACTCTATGATCGCTTTTTAAACAAGTATATAAAATTAAACCTTAAAATTAAAGGGTGTTCTGAGAGTGACGTGCTTTGCGTGTATATGGCCTAAGTTTTGAACGATAATAAGTAGATTCTTGAAGTTTTTACAGGAGGTTTATTACTACGGCCACTATAACAAATAATAAAAATTAAAGGGTGTTCCGACAGTGCCGTGAATCTCATGTATAACGTCTTATTTCTTGAACCATAATTGGTAGACTCTTAAAATTTTGTTCCGAAGATATGTTTCCACGGCCGATATGACAATTACTAAAAATTAAAGGGTGTTCCGCCAATGACATGTTTTTCACGTATAGTGACTTATTTTTTTAGTCGTAATAGGTAGACTCTTGACATATTCATAGAAAGAGAATTTCCATGGCCGTTATAACAAATAGCAAAATTAAAGGGTGTTCCGACAGAGACATGATTTTTACTTAAATAGGCTTTTTTTTGAACCGTAGTAGGTAGACTCTTGAATTGTTTACAGTAGATGTTGTACTTCGGCCGCTGTAACAATTACTAATTACAAAAGGGTTTTCAATCAGTGACATGTTTTTCATGTACATTACCTTATTTTTTAACCGCAATAGGTAGGCGCCTGATATTTTCATAGAAAGTGTATTACCATGGCCGTTATAACAACAATTCCTAAAATTTCAAGGGTGTTCCAATAGCGATGCAATTTTGGCGAATATAATTTTGATTTGATTTTAAAAATAAAGGGTGCCCCATAAGACATAAAAAAATCAGCAACTTGAATTTTTAAAGTCGTACTAAACATAGTACGGAACCCTATGTGTGTGAGACTAACTCGCACTTGACTGATTTATTTATTATTGTTTTTATTAAAACGAGAAAAGCAATATAGCTGAGCATAAACTTCAAAAATATTATTAACTTCACAAATTCGGGTTGCCCAAAAGAGGACGATCGGAAAATGATAGAGCGTGAGGTGACTAAAGCTGTATGCATCTTAACTGAGCGGGTTCATCACATTTTACATGAATATTTAGACATGAAAGCGTCTTTAGGCGATGGGTAACGCAATCAAGACAATGCACGGGTGCACATGTATGTAGTCACTGTTGCAAAAATATATGAATCGAGCAAGGAACTACTGCTTCATACGTAATGCTATGCAGATTTAGAGCTTTGCGACTATTCCTTTATTTTTTTCAAAATTTTAAGAAGTTGCTGGGTGAAGGTACTTATTAAAACAAACTCCTATTTTCAGGGTCTTGAGAAATCATATGACATATTTGGAGGAAATAAAAAATTTTGAAAGACCTTGGAGCAAATGTTGAAGAATAAAACGCCTTTTTGACGAAAAACATATCTTTCATCCAAAATTAATGCGCATTAAGATTGTCTGAACATGCCTGCTTATGTATGTATGTGTGTCATTTAATTACAGGGATGACAAGTGGAATTTTAAATGATTTCAAAAACTTGCAAAAACACAAATTTTAATATTCAATTGGACATCAGTTTATATATCATGATAAAAATTAATACCATTTTAATAAGTTATTTTAGTTATTACTGTTCCATGCTAAAAAAAATCTATATCTATGATATCTATACATATAATAAAGTAGTACCTCACTTCCGTCTATCTGTCTGCATACTTTTCATTTACGTTCGCATCACGTAAAAACTACTGGATGGATTTTAACAAAATTTTGTGAGGGTGTTCCTAAGTATCCTCGTCTTAATATAGGATACTATTTCTGTAAAAATATCTTATTTCCAAGAGAAAGCTGAGAAAAAGCAGTGAAAGTACGCAGTTGAACTAACCGGATATGAATACTTTATTTTTTATAAAGTAAAAAAATACATAAATTGATATGTAGCATATCTTAAGGAGGAACTAAGTAGTGCTTAGTACAGCACGGCGCCTTTAATTTTTGAAAGTTTTATATTTTAAAACACAGATCGTTTTAACTACTTAGTACGGCACGGCACCTTTAATTTTGATATTTAAACACAGATGGCGGTAAAAACATATATAAAATAGCCAATTGAATAAAATTTGTTTTTGTTTTCAATCGCGTACGTGTTGTATAATTTGGTTATTTTGTGAAATACATATTAAGGTAATTATGTGATTACATTATTTTTATTATTTAGCGTTAATTTTTAAAAAATGGTAAGAATGCTACGACTTGAGTGCGGCTATAAAATTCTGTTATTGTAGTTTCTTCTTAGTTTAGTTGCCTTTTTCTCTTATAGGTGCCACTCTATATAAGTAAGTCTTACAATAGGTGTGGAATACTTTCAAAGCAAAATCGAGCAAATAATATCAGGACGCCCACGACGTGGCGGGCACAGCTAGTATATAATAAAACTGTAACTTTTTGTATGTCTGGCTGTCTGTGTTCCCATCACGTAAAAACTGCTAAAGGAATTTTAATAAAATTTTGTGAGGAGATATCTTACTATATCGGTTTAAATATAGGATAGTTTTATATAAAATATTTCATTTCCAAGAGAAAATAGAGAAACAGTAGTGAAAGTTCAAAATTCTTCCGGTTTAAAGGTACTGTAAACTTGGTTGCACCTTTTATTTTTGAAAGCGGAAAATTTGTAACACTATTTACAGAACTCTACAATACCTTTAGAATTTAATATAAATTTTAGAATTTTATATAAAGCCTTTGTTTCTGAGTAATTACCCAGGTATGGGTATCTCTATATAAAGTAAATACATAAACCATAACTGAAGCACTATAAATTAATGTAGGGGCAATATCAAAGCTAACCACTTCCTTTTCGTAAGCACTGTAAAAGTAAGAGTCTTACTTTTAAAGCAAAATCGAACGAAGTATTGTCAGAACACGTAGAGTTCGTTTACTTTATTGATTAAATCCCATTCTTGAGCCCTTTTTCTGTGGTTTAGTGTTCATCTTGTCTTATTGATGATTGTTATTTTAGATTTTTTTATAAAATTATAAATTTTGATTTTTTTTGTTTATTATTGTTATTACATTTAGTTTTTAATAACTTGTTTATTTAATTTTGTTTATTAAACTGTCTTAAAAGAAACTACAAAAAATCAAGGAAGGCCGTGCAACGTCAATCGTGTTTAAAAACTGTAAAAACTGATATCAGCATAATAAATGTTTTTGACATTTTAAGTACAAGAACCTTCATATCCGGCGAAAAGTAAAACATAACTGTTTTAAACTGTTCGTTTAAAATCCGGATGTATTAAGCTTTTGATAACCTGTAATTAAAAGACTAGTTTTATTATTTCAATGTAAGAAATAAAACTTTCTTTATTTACAGAATAATTTGTTACAAAATATCAACTAAATTTCTTTAATGCAAAATAAATTATTTTTAGCAGGCTAAAGTTCATATTTCTAACTGCTGGATTGTGTTGAAAGAATATTTCTAACGCATTAGGAAGTGATCAATTTTGTACCATAATTTTCTCTTTTTCATCAATATTGTTTGAATGTTTAGAGAAAATCAGACAGCATTAGTACGGCTAGGCAACAGATGGCGCTATTTTAAAATAAAACTGAAAAACTATAACTTATTACAAAAATGGCTTTTATAACAAACGTTTTAACAACCTTGCTAAGGAGTAGAAAAAACATTAACTTGGTCGGTCTACACGACAAAACTTCCAAAAGCTGGTGTTTTGTACTCTAAATCGATGACAGTCTGCACCACAAAATTAAAAAAAATATATTCCATGTACAGCCACGCTCTTGTCATAATTTTTTATATGGTTGGTTTTAGTCAGACAAAACCAGAGATCAGTATTTTTTACTTATGAGATTTGAAATTTAAGATATTTTTCTTAAAACAATTTCTAAAAATTTTATATTTTTTTCACGGTCCTAAATGAACAACCAAAAATGCTCTGCCTACGATCACACATGAAGGAGTATAACTGTTTTTTTGTTTAGCATTCATACATATGTAGTTAATGAATTAGCTTATTCTCATTAATGCTCTTTTACATAAATGTTTGTAAATCTTTTTTTAATTTATTAACGTTTTCATTTTTTACGATCTTTTCAATTACGAAAAATTAACATTAAATTAATTGTAGATTCTCATATATGTATGAGCGCTTGCGTTTTTTTTTTTTATTTATACAACCAAAAAGTGATCAACGTGCCTAAAGAAGTTTTCACTTCAAAAATTAGTTATAAAACCTTAAATCGGCAATATATTTGATTGATACTTGAATTGTTTTTTAATAAATTTTAAAATAAAAAATAAAAATTATTTAAAATCTATTTTATAATACAATTTTTATACAAAAGTTGTTCTAAAATACATTTCATATACGTTTTAATTTTTATGAATATTTCTACTGTAATATACATTTTTCTACTGTAATATTAAACCATTTTTAAATTATTCTCTATAATGTTCCCATTTTTTTTTTTTTTTTTTTTTTTGTTATTGTTATGCTTCATTAATTTCATTTCATTCCATGCATAGAGCACTTACTTGATATTAAAAGATGGGTCAGTTTGTCTGCAGGTAAATTGTCTGTCTATAAAAAAAACTCTACACATTTTTTACTTTGTCATCATTACATTCAAAATTATATTAAAATTACAATAATTCGAAAAAGCATGTTTCCTTTTTTTAACTATCATAACCATGAAAAAATAAAGTTCAGTTTAAAAATAACAATAATAGTGGTGGATTATTCAGTATCATTTACAATAGTTTGCCGGTGTTGTTTAACAATAAAATTTCGAAAAGAATTGTTTGGGTTTTTCTTGCTTTTATTACCAGTCTCGGAATCAGACTGAGTTTTAAAGTTTTTGTTGAACACCAAAAAAAAAAGAGTTCGTCCTAAAGGCCTAAGTTATGTAATCAATTATCAAATATTTATTAAGTTATAAATCTCCTCGTGGTGGCAGCCGGTAATAGGCTTATAGTTAGGCCTCTAATAGGAGGCTGGGTAAATTAAGCCGAGCGAACTCTGGATATCGGGAGCTTCAGTTTTAATATAAACTTACCCGCGCATATAGAGCTGATACTTTTATGAATTTTAATTTTGATGAAATCAGGAATGGACTAGTAAGATTTGCAAGAGAGAGTTTAGTGCCTAAGAGGTGGAAGGGTTAATCTCTAAAATAGGCCCCTTATCATGAAGTTTAGTAAGTTGCTTTGAAATAATCGAAGTACCTTAAGCTGAATAAAATTTAATTATAATTTGGTCAAGATGAAAATCGAAGAAGACGATACTTGGAGACTGTGCAGGGAAGAAATTAGGACGGGCAGTTACATAATACATGTGGATGTTACGGGTTACTTTAGCCTTAGCCAAATGTTAACAATTACAGAAGACTTTATGATGAGGAAGAAGCTTGACAGTCTGAAATAACTACAATCGAGTTCCAGAAATCAAATGGGGTCCATAAAGTGAGTGGTATCCCCCTACATATTTAAAAAAACGGGGTTAGGCATCTTGCTGATGATTTTTTTCTTCTCGCTTTCTCGTGAAAACTTTCGAATATGTTCTGTAATTTTTCGTTCACTTAAGGTGACATATTTTCATGTCTGTGATATTCACATAATTTTCCATATAAAAACATGTGAATTGGAAATTTAGAGCGCAATCAATGTAATATTTTCGATGATTTCCGAAATGACTGCTTTAATTTCGACATTCTGAAACAATTTTTTTTAAACGGTCACCTTGTAATTTCTAAGATTCCAAATTTGTTTGAAATTCAAGAAGAATTTAGTAAAGACATATTGGCTTACCCTCGTATATAAATTGTTTTATTTTTGCAATTAATTGAATGCGTTATAGTTTTGTTTTTTGTTTATTTTAATCAAAATCCGCCAACCTCATGTTTGAAAATTCTAAAAACTAGATTTTATAATAAAAGTAGTCATCATTTGACTCTATCTTTAACACATTTTTATCGTCATCATCGTCATAGTCATCCAACGTCATCATAACATGGTGAATTGTTAAAAATTCGTCATCATCATCATCACTCTCTAGGTCAAGAATTGTGTTACAAAAAACATATGAAAAGCGCCCGAAAATTTGATGATTTGTAAAAATAATTTGCTAAAATTGAAACCAATATTTTTAAATTCGCATGAAATTTAAATCAGAACTGAAACAGTTAATTGAGACGTTAATGCATTCGAAAATGTTTAACTAAATTGTTTAATCATTCAGCCGTATTACGGTTGTCGTAGTCGTACTTTAACTTCGACACTTTTGTACTAGAGCAGGGATGGAAAAGTTGATACGATCAAACTTTTTCTGATACAGTTTAAAACTGAAAAGTACCGTGTTATAATTGTAGATAATTATGTTAGCATATTTGCAATTTTTAATTGCAATTGATAAATAATACGTAGTTAAATGTACCAAATCAACCATCTAATTGGCAATATTGTAGATTGTTTCATTTCTTTTTAGTCAGTTCTTAACTGTTTATACCCGTCTTACGACAAGATTACAAAACTTGCAATGAACTTTACATGTAAATGTATTAATTAGTTGTAAATTAAAGTTCAATTAATTGATTTAAATATACATATATTTGTTTAAAACAAGGAAAAAAACTAATTAATCAAATAATTACATCAATTAATTATTTATTAACTAGATGTTAATCTGAAACCAATTAAAACCTTTAATTGGTAAAAATATTTTTTTCTGTGTAGTTACAATCAAGCCACTTGAACTACACTAAGAGAGTTTTTATCAATTTCTGTTCCCCCCCTTAGTTAGTATTTCTGTGTAGTTACAACCAAGCCACTTGAACTACACTAAGAGAGTTTTTATCAATTTCTGTTCCCCCCTTAGTTAGTAGGTTAGCCAAATATAATGGTATATTCTGTGTTATTTATTTGCATTGCATTTACCGTACTCTGTTTTACATGGTAGCCCCAAAATGATCATATATTGGTCCTATAGAATTTATAGTATTTTCATATCGTGATGTCACTTCGTTAATCTGGTTACCGTAGCTGAGTTTTAAGTAAATCGAGGTGTTGTTCGCACTTTATAAATATATTAGCATAACTCGAAGATTCGATTAATATATTTGCCTTTCTGATATCACAGTCTGATATTAACTGCGAAAAAGACATCATTTAACATGGAGAACGCACAGTTATGGTAAATTAATGTTTGATAGTCTCCTCCTTATCTTCATTCTGACAACAGCAGGCATTTATCTACGAGAATGTGCACATATAATACAGTGTCACGTCAGCACAGTCACCGAATTGTTCAGTTATTTCAGCTCATGAGCAAGAAATGTATACAAGAGAAATGAATAAATTATATTTTGCAAATGAGCGAGAAATGAATATATTTCAAAGGTAATGAGTGTATCAATCTCACATAAGGTATTATTTTTTTCGCATGTACAAAATGAAAATTGTTCATTTCTCTTTTGTGAAATGTGTAAATTTCTTGCTCATGAGCAAAGTTAAATGTGCACATTACTCGCAGTTTCATTCACGAGCAATGATATGTGTGCAAAACCAGTCTTGTGCTGTCACAGACCTTTTTCTATCTACTGTAGTAAAATCAGAATGTCAGATTATAACTATCTACCTTTTTCGTAATCATAGAGTCAATAGTATTTTTGAACTAAGGCTAAGGTCACTCATAGCATTCAAATTAAATATTTGTCTGCCCGGCGTCCTAAGCCTAATGTTAGCCAGTGCTGGACATTCACACACTATGTACGCTACCTTTTCAGCTATTATCAGGCAGGTCGGTATCTTCTTTTTTCGATTTTCATCCAGTTAATACTTCAAGCTTCCATGACCTATCACTACCGCAGTTATCCAGCTTTACGTACCTCGATTATATTTAAGCATCTTTCTGGACTTTTTACCTAGTGGCTGTTACTCCAGGAGTGCCTTTACAGATTAACCAGTCCAACTCTTGGTATTCATGATCATCTCTTCCGGATTTCTCTATAAAAATAAAAAGCGTAACTTCAACAGAGGCTTACGAAACCTTAAGAATTTTCTAATAAAAATTTAATTTAAATAAAAAATCACAATAAGGATAATTTACAAAAAAATTAATTAAGTCACTTAAAACATTGGAAAATAAATTAAAAAAAAAATGATTATTTGGTGAAATTTTTACCATTGCTCTCGGTGAAGGGCAACAGCTTCTCATTGGCTTCACTACGCCAATGTCTACATTACACTCTGTTTCTTTTTACACTCTTTCTTAATGGGGTATTGCCATTTATTTGCGTATATTATTTAAATTATTTCATTGACTTTCAGTTAATGAATTAAACCGCCAAATAATACAATTTTCTACTACAAAAAAAAATTCATTCATTGACAACGATGACTATGAGGATGACGATGATGATGATGATGACGGTTCATCCTCTGCTACGGTCTATTTTATAGTTTAAAATAATTTTGAATAGTCATTTAAACTCGAATGAGTTCTATTTAACCATGCAAATATTGTTCCATGACGTACGAAGGAAGTATAAACCACACAGACTTAAGCAAAATATAGAAAAACTTGGCCAATTTTGTTAAGAAAAAAAAAAACTAAATTAGTTTGTTTAAGCAAAAAAAAAAAGTCTGCAAATCTTCAAGAAAATATAATTGCACAAAAAAGGAAGTCGACGAACTTTAGTGTTGTTTCAGTTGAATATCCAACGAAAAAATCTTATTGATTTTTGATTTCGAATTCGTTATCTTAAATAAAATTTAAACATTTTTATAATTGTTGAGTTTTAAAAATAAAAGTAAATAACCGCCATGTTACCGGAAATTGTAATGTAACAACAGACATCATCCTGCATACGAACGCCATGATTAACATCATTATTGACTCGCCATTGTAATTATTTTTCTTACAGACAAACCAGACCAGACCCTGTTAATAATGGCCACTAAATAATTGAGTTATTAAGTCTTACATTTTTAAAAATAAGAAAAACTAAAACAAACTAAAAAAATGTCGGTGGTTTTTGTTAATTCATCAGTTCAAAAGTAATTTAATACTATTTCTTCAATCTTTCTTGCTTCGATTTTGTATTTTAACTAATTTACTTTTATTTCTTCTAATTAAAAAAATCACTATGTTGCCATGATTCAACAAAATTCGGTTCTATTTAAAGATTTTAAATTTTTGTAACGAAAACAGTTTAAAGAAATGTTTAAAAGCTGCGGCAAATGGTTTTGTGTTATATTTTATTAGATTCATTTCAATACTGATTAATATCGATTCTTTTTTTTCTACTGCCTTAAGTCTTAAGAAAGGCTACACAGAAAAAATTATTTTCACGAATTAAAGGCTTTAATTGGTTTCAGATTAAAATTTAATTAAATAATTTATTAAATAAATAATTCAATTAATTATAAATTTATGAATTATGATTTTTTTTGGTTATTTTTTTTAACTATATATTTGAATCAAGTAAAAAATTAATTGAACTTTAATTGGCGAAACAAAAATTGTCTGTGTATCGCAGCCCTGTTTAGCAGTAATAGTAGTTCTTTTTATTTCAAACTCTTTTACACCTTGAGTACTTTTTCTTATAATGGTAGGCTTCTTTGATTATCATGATTCCCTAGACAGGCCCCAAAAGCCATCAAGTTTTTCATTAAGAGCCAGTAGTAAGTCATCTACAAATGTTTGCGATTTCCACATTTATTATGAAGAAAAACATTAAGAATATGGATGTATTATGTTTTGTGCTTGTTAGCTCACTAAAGCAAGCGAACTTTTAGTTCAGATCACTTTACTGAACTAAGTCGCTCTTTCAGTTATTTTAGTTGATTTGCTCAGTAGGTCGTCAGTTATAATTCCCATAGCAATACATCTTCTGTGACAATTTCGAAAATAAAGCCATATCTGTATCTACAGAACCGCAGTATGTATCGCCTTCGAATTTTACATCAGTAAAGATACATTGTGTAGAGGAACACAGACTGAATTGCAATGATGGACGTGATACCTCCTATACAAAGTGAAAAATTATAATTGTGTACCTAGAAAACTGCAATAGATAGAGGCTTCAAACGTTGCACGAGTAACCCTTATGCTAATGCTTATATTCTATCAAAATAATGGGTGATCCATTTCGAGGTACTTTTTTCAATAGTCTTTTTTTTGACAGATCACGTGTGAGTCGTGTCATGCTTTCATGTTATTTTTGTTTAGTATTGTTTGGCATTTCATAATGGAAAGACTTACGCCTAAATCGCTTCGCTCTATGGGCTCTTGCAAAGAAGATCCGACATTTTCGAGGCAAATTTTGTTTAGCGATGAGGCCCATTTCTGGCTCAATGGGTATCTATGTAAACAAAATTGTCGCATTTGGTACGAAGAGCAACCTAAAGAGATTCAAGAGCTGCCACTTCATCCAAAAAAAACAACGGTTTGGTGTGATTTGTGGGCCGGTGGAATCATCGGTCCATATTTCTTTAAAAATGATGCCGTTGCAAACGTAACCGTCAATGGCGACCGTTATCGTGCCAAAATAATCTACTATTTGATGCCTGAGATTGAAGCTCGTGATCTCGGCGACATTTGGTTTTAGCAAGACGGCGCCACTTTCCATACATCGCATCAATCAATGGATTTATTGAGAGCACATAATTTCACGTTTTGGGCCGGTCGATTGGCCACCAAGATCGTGTAATATCATACCGTTAGACTATTTCCTGTGGGGATATGTAAAGTCTAAAGTTTATGCGGACAAACCCGATTCAGTCCTTGGAGGAAAACATCACGCGTGTCATTCGCCAGTTAACAGTCGAAATGCTCGAACGAGTCATCGAAAATTGGACTCAACGGATGGACCATCTGTGACGTAGCAAATGCCAACATTTACCAAAGAATGTTCTTTCAAATGATAATAAACATTTTCCATTAAATTTAAATTTTCTGTGTTTTTTTCTTTAAAAAAGTAAGGAACCTCGAAATGGATCAACTCTTACAAACTGGATTGGGACAGTGGGCGTGGTGCCTCATATACAAAGTGAAAATAATACGTTAAGTCTAGCAAAAAACAGGTTAAATGGGAACAGTGGACGTTGTACCTTGCACAAAAATTTTTGACGTAAGAATAGCGTGCGTTTTCGAGTAAAAGACCATACTTTTCTTCCAGTTTTTTATTGTTTTTTTTTTTGGATGGGTGTAAATGTGATGTAATAAAATATAAATTGATCTGATAGTCTTAAAATATTAACTTAAAAATATTTAATTGCACAAGTGTGGTTTGTAACTCCATTTTTTATTTAACATCATGGTTACAAAATTTTTCACTAGACAAAACTAATTCTTTCATAAGTAGGTAGGTATCTATTAAATTGTGTCTTTTAACAAATTCCAATATGCTTGATCTTCTTATTCCACAAACAAAATCAAATTCGTTAAGCTTGAAAAAGAATGTTGTTTTTTTTTTCTTAGCACAGTTTTAAGAAAATTTGATTAAATGAACTATAATAAGAAATTAAACCTGTTCTGCAGGAGATAAATAAAAAAAACTCCAACCATCCATATTGGAATCTTTGTTCAACGCAACAACAAAATTAAATGAAAAAATATGAACAACAAACATATGTGCACGTAGCTTTATAATACACACACTCATACATATGTATAAAACCCTAAAAAGTGGTAGTAAAAAACCAGAAATCTTCCAGTAAATGGTGCGATGAACCCAACAAACAAAACTCCACTGAAACTAACAAAAAAGCAATAAAACACCCAGCAGACAAAAAAAATACAGTGATTGTCTGGCTGGTGCCGTATTGCAGTGTTAGTGCACTGACAAAATTTGCTGGATAAAAACAACTAACAGGCACAAGATTTTTAGCTCCGCCTTTATTTATTAAATAAACAAAATTGAGTATAACATTGTGCGCCTGAGCACACACTATGGAAATCATGTATATAAAGCGATGTTTACAAGTGTGTGTTATATACAAAAGCAAAGTTATTTGTGGTTGGAAAAAAAACAGTTTTTTATGGTTCGGATAATGGATACCAAACAAAGGCTGTTCTGGCTCTGCGTATGTGTATGAGAGAGAATTAATATAAGATGGATTTTAAAATATTGGCTTCTTTGTTTAACTTACGCTTTAAGCGAAATTTTAATACGTCGGCCATTTATATTAAATGGCCCAATAATTTGGAATCGAATTTGAATTTTTATACTTAATGTGTGATTGAACGGTTAAAGACGCGTTTTTGCCGATATAAAACTATTAAATACCAAATGACTTTGGATTTTACAATCACAGTTTTTAATCTCATGAATTTTTTAAAAAAATTGTGCAAGATTTTAAAGAATTTAAAAAAACAACAAAAATAATAATTTAAAGAAATCAGATTTGAAAAAAATTAATAAAGTATACCTATTGAAAAGAAAAAATCTATTAAATGATTTTAATTACGCTGTTAAGAAAAATAAGACCGTCGTTTAATTTAATCTGTGTAAAATATTTCACTGCAATATTTATTAAAAAAAATATGTATGACAACTTAATACTATTAAATATATGAACTAATATAATAATAAACTACTACAAGTGATAGTGCAACAAAAAATCAATTTTTCTTTCTATTTATAAATCAACCATACAATTAAATTGCAATTTATTTAAAGAAGTAAAATATTTTTAATTGTTCAACCATCCTGCTGAATAGCGCTTAATTTTGAGAGAAAACAAATGACAAACATTTTCCATCAAATTGTGTTTATTTAATTACAATTAAATAATAATAATAAAACATTAACACAATTGTTAAATATCATCACAACAACTCGAATTTTATTGGATTTATCTTAATAATTAGGTTTGTAATATTGAATATTTTTTTAAATTTTAACTAATTTAAGGACTGCAACTTATTTAAAATCAATAGTTTTCTTGTGAGTTAAAAGAAGAAATATTTAAGGTACCTTTACACGTTATGTTTTTCACATAGGTATAACTTTTTAGTTTTGTAGCTGCAAAATTGTCATTTTGTAGGCGATTTTTTAAGTCCATCATGGATGGCAGCCGAACTTCAGTTGCGTTACCCACTAGCAACTTTCATATTATGCATGGCAACTTTTTTTCAGTTGCCAAGAAATTATCGAAATCGTTATTTTGACAGATGGGCAACTGAAAACGAATGTAAACAAGCATACAATAAATATCAAAAAGGTATAAAGTCAGTTTTAAAATACAAAAAAAATAATAAAAAATAAAATAAAATAAATACAAATACAAATAAAAATAAAAAACAAGTAAGAGAAGAATTAGCATACAAAGTGATAAAAGATAAAATAAAAATCAATTAAGGAAAAATACATAACTTTTTTGAAATGGTAAGCTCTTTTATTTTGAGCCATTTTTTCTTTAATTTCTTTAATTTGGCTTATTTTTATTTAATTTGGCTTTAAAACGGATCCACACACTCTGTCCAAAACTATCGAGCTTTTGGGAAATTCTTTCCAAGCTTTTACATAGCAATATTTGGTGTTTCGGACACCACGAGCAATATGTAGGTTTTTTTCCATTTCTTGTATTAATAGCTGATTTTGTTGTTTTTACCATTTTGTAATCTGCAGGCAACAAATATATTTAAGTTTTCATTTAAAACTGAATTAATAAAAACAACATTCTTACTTTTCTGTTTAACAGCCTTTTTCAATTGAAAAACTCGCTTGCCTATATCATTACTATTAGGCAACTAACGTTGCCAGTAATCAGTTGCCAGTTGCCATCCGTAATATAGTTTTGGCAACTGACAATGCAACTGAAGTTCGGTTGCCATCCGTAATCGACTTATAATTTCTGCTTTGAAACGCATATGTCTACTTACGTCCTAAGATAACGAGGAGGTTAAATTTTTTAATTAAGTTTTAAAATAAAAAAAACAATATTTTTCACTTATGTTATTGTTAGCAAAACACACGGCTGATGTCAGCTGCTTTGTCACATTAAAGACGAACATACTATAATTTAATATTTCAAAGGCTTTATAACAATGAAACTAACAGAAATTTAAATTGCAGTTTAAAAAAATGCATTTAAATAAATTAAAAATAGAAAAGCAAGAAATATAGGTTTTTTCATCTTACAGTTTGTTTTATGCAGGCAACCAATATGAGAAAGATTATTTACAATGTTCTCTCCGCTTTCAGTTTTACCTTCAGGTTATATTTATTTAAAAACTTGTAATTTCTTGAGAATGCTTCTAAATTAGATCATAAATAAATCATAAATTTTGAAAAACAGTTCACAGACTGTCGCTACCTCGTAAGCAAGTATGGGCGGTTATATCCTAATCATGCATGCAAAATATCAATGTAAAGCTTTAGAATGTTATCTGCCAAATCCAATAAACCGATTTTATGCGTTAATCCGCATTATTCCACAGTTCAATCAATTTTAACTTCCCAATATCAGCAGCCGTCGGACCCAAACCATGACATTGCTATAGTTGCTATTGCTTTAAAACTTATTAGCCCAATTCACAATCTTGTGCAAATGGTCTTGCATCGTAGCATTTGCAAAATTGTATTGGATAATTTTACAACACACTAACAAAATATATAGAAATGCATATGCTACACATTGGGTAACATTCAACACCTAAAACCATTGTTTTTATTTGCTAGGCAACTGCAAACTGACAGCTGACAATATAAATTAAAAAAAAAATATTAAAATTAAAATCAACAAAAAATATGAAAAAAATGAAAATCAAAAAGCCAAAAAACGTAAAAAAGAAAATATGTAAATATTTAAAAATGGATCCAGATGGACAAAATAAAATATGAATTGATATCTATTACTGGATTGTTTGGCTACGGAATTTTATTTTTTATAGTTCCGTGATCTTTAGTATTTCTTAAACTAAAAATACCAAAGAAATACTGTTGCCGTTAACTGTAATCTAGTACTAGACTACAGTCAAATTTTGGTCAAGTTATATCTATTACATGGGCTGTTTAATAATTCGGAGATTTAATGTATCTCAGTACAGTAGTTTTCAATGTAAGACTGCTCCTGTTAATTGCTATTTAATTCTAGACGACTGCCGATTTTTGGGCATAATGCATCTTTTATAGTTTGATTATTCCGTGTCTTTTTGTATTTCCCCTTATTCTGGACTACCGAAGAATTTTAGACAATGCACGCTTAGCTTGTAATTGAATGAATATTTTATTAATTAGAGTTTGTGAAATATTTACCTTTTGTTGAAAACAACTTCTTTAGCAGTTTTATCTATTAAAAATTTACTATTTGTACTTTCCTTCAACGAAATTTTTATTGTACTTAAAATTCCAATAGGAAATTTTTTTTGCTTAGAATAATGATGTGTTGCAAACTGAAATAAAAAACAATTCATGGGAAATTTTTACAATTGCATAAATTTGCTATCTCAAATGCACAAGATTGTGAATTGGGCTTGCTAGCAGCTTTATTTCGTTTTTTTTTTTTTTTTTTAATATACAGTTTTATTATTTGGTAAAAAATATACTAGAAAATTACTAGTCATGATTTCATTGAATTAACTCCAACAATAGTCTGCCAGCATATGTCAGTCCTAACTTCCCTGATGACGCTCTTCCATTATCATAAGATTCTGATGAAATCTTACACCCTACTCCGCACTAAAATCGCCCCCCAAATTTTGTGGAAATCGGTCTTAATGTGGAGAGCATTAAGTGGATTTTATTGCTCATGTTGCATCCTAGCTCTTGCAAGTTCGATAGCATGCACTCAACAAGCTCCATATGGTCGTCATATTTCTTGTTGCCTAGGAGATTGAAAATTGGGATTTTTCAATTCAATAGAAACTTTTGTTTTTGAAAACTCTCTTTCATAGTTGTCTGGTCAACGAGAACTTAAATACTGTCCTCTTTTCGAAAGAGTCCAAATATGATCTAAAGAGCCGTATTGTTATATCAATTAGTTGTAAGTTTGTTATTATGTGTGAATAGTTATGAAAAATATAAAGTCAAATACTAGCAGAACGTAATGGTTCACTACATCCTTTCCAGCATTTTTCGTATTTACCTACAGGTAGTTTCAATTGTAAACATTTTCTTACAAACTAAGTTTATGGAGAAATCATATTCGAGAAGTTTCAATAATTAATTAATCAAAGACACTCTTTGTTGGTTCAAAAACTATTTACACAAATTGCCAAACAAATACAGTAAACTCTCTATTATCCGCGGGTAGTTTAGCCGCTTTGCGGATTATACGCGTCGCCTGCAGTTAAACGTTTTATGTATAAAAACAAAAAATAAATAAACAAAAAAAAGATTTAAAACTTAGAATTATTTCGTTAATACGGTAACAAGTTGTCTAATTACTCGTATGAACTTGAATATTATAAAAGTCAATAACAAACTTTAATAATTTAGTTTTTATATTTACAACTACCTGTACCTGCCATGTCGTGTGGTATTAAGCTACCTACCTCCTCACAAAATTTTATTAAAATTCATTCTGTAATTTTTTCGTTATGCGAAGACAGGCTAATAAAAATTTATGTTCTGTTTTGTATTCCATTTCAATTGCATAACAGCACCGGTACCAAAATTTTCAAAAAATATTTTATGTACAGAAATAGTTCTGTTACAGTTATATATATGTATTCGAGTAGATAAACTAATTTAAAGCACTTGTGTGTTGTTTTTTAGTACCTTCAGCTATTGTTTAATCGAAAGTTTGCTGTACTTTCTTTATATTTTACCTATCGCTAATATCGATCTGACTTCTACGTCAAATATTTTAAGTACATTTTTGAGAAATCCTAAAATCCATGCTTTTAATAATATGCTTTAAATCAGGGATGGAAAAGTTGATACGGTCTTAGTTTTTTGATATTATTTGATAAATGAAAGTACCGAAACTAGTTTAGTTGATTTGAGCAGTGATATGTGTTAAAATTGTCTTCCAAATTCATTAATATCGATTTTTAAATCTACTGAATACTTTTTAAGATATTCAGAAAATTTTATATGAATTTTATTTGAACTAATAATTATTTAGGCTTAAAGCCCAGTACGCAGCTCTATGGAATTTCAGGTTTGATTTCTTTGCCTTTATTTCTACAAAACTACAATTCATCGTGTGGTCGTTTGTAGAAATAAAAATCATGTAGTCGTGTTTTTTAAATTTTATTGTATATTGTACACAATAACATTATATAAATACTGAAATGAAAAAAATAATATTTAAAAAGTGTAAAAAACATGAAATGACATAAATTCCGTTACCAAACAATTGCCTAAACATTAATTTTTGTTTCAGTTGAAGGAAAAAAGTCTACACTTTTTTGTTTTAACATCCCTGCAATACTCAAAAATTCCGTTTAGTTTTCTTTTTAGCTGCGTACTACCAAACTGAAAATCGCCTGAAAATTTTCAAACCTGAATTTCAGGCTGTTTTTTTTACATACAATTCTAATGGCAAACTGAAATTCAGTCGAGCTGCGTACCGGCCTTAAGTTCTTAATTATAAAGAGATAAAGAAAAATTAGATACCAGCAGGGTGGAATGCATTTTGTAGAAAATGATTTTGTAATATAATAGAATAAATAATGATTTTGTGCTCTGATGAAAAAACATACTATTTATAAATATATTTATTACCAAAAAAACATATTCCGTCCCTGCTTAAATTATAAAAATTCCCATTGAAGTTGCGAAATGAAATTATTAATGTCAAAATATGAAGAAAAAAAATTCTCAAAATCTTTCAAGCTTTTTTTAAATTATAAGACGTTTTTATTGTGTTTTTCATACAAAAAATATATAAGCCGTCCGACTATATTTTTAAAATATTTAGATTTTAATCAATAGGGAACAACGTTAAACAACAGTGTTTTACATCATTTAAAAGACGACGCTTGTAAAAAAAATCGACGGAAATTAGCCGCCGTATTTGTTTAAGGAACAATATACATATGTTTGTATATAAAAAAATAGTTAATTGTTCCTTCTTAATATTTATTTAAAACAATTTTATTTTGTTTTTTTTTTTTTTGTATTCGTGTTTTATTATCTTTTGTGTCCAAAAATCGTTTCCCACTTTTCGGTTTATTTAATTTTTTATTTTTTTTTTCTTGTTAAACACAATTAAGGGCGTTTTTAATGCTCACAAAGTTTAAATGTTGATTGACTGGTAATTTTTTTCTTATTTGCACATATTTTGTCGTTATTATTTATTGAAGACTGTCTATCAGTTGACATTGGGGGGAAAATAGTTTAATAATTAGACAGGTAAAAAACACAAAACCTATTGATTTACATTTCAATTGCTGAATGTGTTTCATAATTTAGGGTTGTTGACAAGTTTATTGGTTTCCATTTATTTTTATTTTTGTATTTTTATTTTATTATTAACCATCTGTATCGGGTCAATTGTTGAGATACATGGTAAATAGTTGGGGTTAAATGTTTGTTAAGTAGTCTTTGCATGAAACGTCTAGGAAAATTATATAGAAGTAAATAAAAAATTGTATAGAATTTCCATAATATAAATAGTTGTAATATTTGTAAAAGAGTATCGGAGTAGGAGAGCTTCCCCAAACAAGTTTATTGAAATGATTGCATACAAACTAAATGCATAAAATTGAAAAGCAATTTTTATTTTTAAGTACAAGTTTTTAATAAAAGTATAATTAAAATAATATAATAATAGAAGATTCATACATATGAACATACATACAAGCGTATTTAGAACATTGAAAAATTCAAAGAATCAAACATTTTGTGTGGCAACTATTGCAATGCAGTGCAACATCTAGTTTATAGCTCGTATAGAAGATATTCTAGTTATGCAGTTAGTTTTTATGGCTTATGTTGCGATAGTTGTTCGCAAAGTTTGTAAAGGAACATCCTACGACGAGTTGTATACCCCGGATTTTTCTCCACGTAAATTATGTACACAGCAAAGTCACCTATATCCATAATCTGACAAAATAATTCCGAAGGACCCATATTTGGTCGCCGTTTGGTTAAATGTTCTACAAGACATTTGTCCATGTTGTCAACGCCACCTTTGCCTTTGTTCTAGTCCAATATCATTACTGGATTTTTCTTTATACCTTGTACGTGACTTTTGTAATGCATTCTGGAAAGGACTGCAACTGATTTGTTTTTCTTGGTCAAATAGAATACATTGTAATTTTGTTGCTAAAATCGAATATGTACCCAAAATCGTTGTTCGTTCACTTCTACGGAAAAGGTTGACGTAAAAGGCCTTCAACACTTTTCCACTTACGTTTTTTTCCTTTTTACTGGATGCCGCCATTGCCGTGTAGAATTTTGCCTTCAGCGTATAAGTCGAAATAAATACCATCTACAATACCACCACGGATAGCGTACAATTTTTTGGCTCCTGCTGTATAATTGCTACTTTGTTTATTCTGCAGCATCAAAAATATGTCCGTTATTGCTGCCGCTTTGTTTATTTACGTTGCTGGTGTGTGTTTCCGTTGTCAAAAAAAAATCACTTTCCGCTGTTCTTTTTCTATTTCTTACCCGAATAATTATGGCACATTTCATCAGATTTTAACAGTCTAAGGCCCATTATTATAACTTGCCTTTAGCTAAAGTTAGGATTTTGTTGGTGCGATAAGTAGTTTTTCGTTATAATAATAAGGATAATGCTCATTGCTATAACTTGTCCTTATAGTACGTGATAGTTAAAAGTGGGTTTTAGCTTACTTTTAATAACGAAAAACTATTTATCGCTCCAACAAAATGCTAACTTTAGCTAAAGGCAAGTTATAATAATGGGGCTAAATGCTTCTAGAATATATACCTCTTGTATACTTCGTCCAGATCTCAATATGTTGCATATAAGGAACCAGGCAATTTGCGGTGGCGCAACAGACCAAATAGTTCCATATTTACCTGTATAATTTGGTCTATTTTCAGACGTTATTTGGAAGAATCATACATAGAAAAAATCAAAAACATACTTAATAACAAAAAAAATTCCATATAAAAAGTACGTGTATACCCGGGTATGCTATACTTTCCGTTGAAAATCGTCGTCACTGTCTGTTTGTTCGGTTCGGTTGGTTCGGTTTCGATGTGAGGACATTATTATCAAGCCATAAAAGAGGACGAATTAATATTAGGCATTGGCGTAGGAGAACATATTTTCTAAGAAGGTGCAAACCCATTTTTATTACAAAATAATATTATGAACATAAATATATAGTACAGTTTTTAAAAATTCTGTGGGGGTGGCAACAGCATGTTTAGAGGGGGCATTGCACCCTCCAGAATGGCCAATGATATTAGGTTGTTGCATTGTCGAATTCAAACATTTTCGCTTCCTTTGCAGGGTCAAACTTTATATATGTAGTTTGGCATTTTGACTCCAAACATATGATGAGCTTTATCGCCATTTTATCACCTGTTATAGAATCGTCTTGCTTTCAAACAAAGGACAATTGTCTCCACTTTAACACAATCTACATTTAAAGTAAGCATTTTTTAATTTTCGGAAAAGAATTAATAAAAGGCACATTAATATTATTTTAATAATTCTAGCAGTGTTCGTTGCGTCTTCAGCGTTCTGACAATATTTTGTTCTTATTTATCTTTTGTTTTCAAAGCAATCCACATCGAATTTTAAGACTTACGTTGATAGTGTAGAGGTATCCACCTCTGGTTAATAGCTCAGGATTTGTGAAATATTTTTGCGAGAAAAAAGTATCCCCTATTTGTGGGAGGGTACCTTAGAATTTTATTAAAATTTCATTTTGTTTTTGCGTGATTGGAACACAGGCAGAGAGACGAAAACTTCTAAAATGTTTGTTTTGTATTCCATATCGATTAATATCTTGCACCAGCACCAGCACCAGCTAGTTTTCAAAAACATTTTTCATGTACAGACAGGGTTCACTTTTATTTTTACACTAGCTGTGCCTGCCATTTCGTCAGCGTCCTTTGTTCGATTTTTCACTACTTTTTCTCCACTTTATCTTGGATATAAAATATTTTTTTCGAAAAAAGTATCCTATATTTGAATCAGTTGTTAAAGTCCATCCAGTAGTTTTTACGTGATGCGATCACAGACATTCCGACAGAAAGGAATAAAGTGACTGTTTTATTATTCGTATAGATTTTACATTTAAAAAAACATTTTTTTTGTTGAGGTGAAAGCTATAATCATCCGAATTACACAAGTGGCTCGGGCTTACATTTCACCGCATGTACGGTATTGCGTAAGAATAAAACTTTCTGAACAAGGATGGGAGTTCTATAAGAGTTACATCCCAAATAAATAACGAAAAATTCAGATCACGGGCAGTTTATTTAACAAATCAAATCGAGAAATTACGACAAAAATATGAAAATAAAAATAAATATTTTCTAGAACTACACAAGATAGAAGTGAAATACAAACAATTTGTCTAATTGCTGTTCTACTACTTACTGCCTTTTTGTCTGCCAGACACTCATACATATGTATGTATAAGTACATATGTATTTATGTGTTCATAATCATGTGCTGTGAACTGTGTTACCAAGAATTCATCAGAAAAAAACAAAAAATATGAAATAATAACTGTTAGTTTAAGCCTAAAACAACACACATACGAGTACAACTGCCACTAGCAACACCAACTTAAATACAAAATTACACAAACACTGGTACAACAACCAACAAAATAAACAATAATTGGGTTTTAAATACTAAAAACAATATAAATTTGTGTATTTAACATTTTTCGAAAAATATTTGAAGCATAAAAATAACAACAACAAAATTATTTCTTCTAAAAAGACAAAAAAAAAACTTCAACAATATGGCCAAAAAGAAAAAAGGCCATGTTTATCTAATAACTTTTTTCATTTTCTTAATTTTGTTATGTTCAGCTGATGCCTGAGACTGCTGTTGCTGCTGCTGCTGGTGGTATGGTAACCCCCATATTTAGATAAACATTTAAGTGGCACCTTTCTGCTGCAGACCAACGAACCATCCGTTTTAATAATTTTTGTGTTTATTTAAATTTGTTTTCTTCTGGACTTATTTCAAGTGAAGTGTTCTTGTTCTAGAGCAGTTGAGAAACTTCTTTTTAAAAGAAAAAATTTGGATTTTTATTTTTATTAAACGAAGTTGTTGTGGATATTTTTTTTTTTAATTTTCAGTTTTCAATCTTAAGTTTCTTAATTGTGTCTATAATTTGAAATTTATACACTCTCGATCAGTGGGCTAGAATATTTTACATTTACAACCATCTTCAAAAAAAGAATGAGATTATCAATTCGTCGGTGTGTTGCTTTTTTATATTTGTGCCTTCAGAACTCGGTCATTTCTGAACCGATTTAAAATTTTTTTTGTAAGAAAGGTTATGGTTACAGATTGGTGTCCCCATACAAGATACGTGTTTTTTACATGTATTATGAACATTATAGGTAACCAATTTAATATTAAAAACGGGCGTATCACTATAGCTCCCAATAAAACAAATTAAAGGGTACCACATAGGTGACGTAATATCACCTCTACAGGTGTAATTTTCAAAGAACCTGTATTGCTTAGTCCGCTATAACAATAAGTATAAAATATGAATTTAAAAATTAAAGGGTGTCCCCATTATTAATGTAGTTTGACCTTTATGTCCCCATCTTTGGAACCGTTATAGACAAACACGAGAAATTTAGACAGAATGTTCACTACTCTGTGTGGTATAATAACAAGTATAAACATTTAAAACTATAAATCAAAGGGTATCGCAATAGTTTTTGTAATTTGATGTATATGGTGAAACGTTTAAATCGTTATAGACAGACGGTTGAAATTTACAGAGAACCTGTATTGCTATGACCGCTATAACAAGTATAAAATTTGAATTCGGAAATTACAAGGTGTCGCAATAGTTAGTAGGAACGCTGTAGAAAATCGACACTGCTTTATATTATTGAAATTAGTTTTTTTAAATGAATTGACATTTAAAAAATCCCGCTACAATTTTCCTCGAATATAATATAATCAATGTATAATTACAGTCTTAAAGAAACACCATTTTAAATTCGTCCGTTTGGAAATCGGTTTATTTGCAAGAATTCTTATTATTTAACTGAATTTTAAGTAAAAAGTTAATTAATATAATGTAAGTTCTTAATGAAAAATTTTTTAGAAGACTCATCCTACTTTTCTTTATCTGTAACACAAAAAATCACAGAGAGAATCTTGTCCTATTATCATCACATATTCGGGTATGTTCTGTAATCCAAAACCGAGTGAAATTGAAATCGAATAAATTTTTAAAGAAAAATATAACTTAGTTTCGCCTATTATTTTAAAACATTAACAATCAAGGAAATTAGGTGAATGGTCTTTAATCAAATGTATAAAAAATAATATCAAAATGTTGTAAGATTTAAAAGTTATGAGAATTTAAAATTTCATTCGGATTCAATTTCACTCGGTTTCGGATTACAGAAAATTACCTGATAGTAGGGACCTAATGTTGTTGCTCGGCTGCCTACTTTTGTAGTAATATTTTTGAATAAGGCGAATTAAAAATGAAGCTCTTAAGCTCTTGCTAGCTTCCTACAAACATGTTTTTGGGAAAAATCATAACGATAGCGAAAAAAAACGTGGGACACTAGCATATTAAGAACACAGTGAGTGGCCAGCACACATTAACCCTAAAGAATCTGGTGCAGCATTGGAAATAGTACTGAAAGCAGGATTACTCCCATATTTATCACACTTTTATCAGATTATGTTAACATAATAGTAGCATAACATAACATTAATCAGTAACATTAACATTTATATATACAAGAAAAATATAATATTAGGAACAAATTTTTAAATTCGCTGCTGTTATTTGGAAAATTGGTAAAAATTATCCAGTTAAATGATTCCCAATTCCCAAAATAAAGACCAAAAATCTCAAAATTGGAATATTTTAGTCTTTTTATCATAAAGTCCACATATGGACTAGGGGTCATGAAATACTTTCAGCAATAGTTAAGAGTATATGTATGTATATAGCTTTATTACGGCAGTATTCTTTTTCCGATCCCAGCTTTGGGATTTTAGAACATATACGCTAAAGTCCAAAGCTCGATGTATATTTTTCTTTGATATATTTTACACGAAATTTGGTTTAAACGTACGCACATATCGTTAGCTTACATAAAGATATAACTACAATTTTTATACATTCCACAAGAAAATTTTTTTCTATTAAAAAAATAAGAGTGACGGCCATTTTTAGGCTAAAATACACAAAAATGTAAGAATTTTGGAATTTTTAAATTGAAAATCGTCTAGTTTTTAACTCTATCTATGCTATCCCCATGTCAAATTTTGGATCAATCGGCCCAGCCCTTTACAAATGGCTGAGTTATTTCCAAAATATTTTGATTTTGCCCCACTGTGCAATCCCACAGTTTCGCTTCACAGAAATTGAGAAAAAAGCTCTGCAAGAAAATAAAGTAGCGCCAATCTCAACATTATTAAACCCAACAATATAGAGAAATAACTGTAGACGTGCATTATTTCCATACGGTGGAAGAACTAGATTTATTTAGCAAAATTTCAGTTAGCGAAAAATATATCGCACAAGTGTTCAGCAGAGGAAGAAAAACTGTTTTTAAAAACATGATTGTAATGATAATGTAATGGTTGCAAACAAGACTGATAGAATAGAAGATTACGCCATCCGCATGTTTTCGCGTTAGATGACGTTGTTCGGCCAATGCAACCTTACATTGGCTATAATCAACAAATTGCTTCAAATAAACACATACAAATAAATCTAAGTAATAGGCAAAAATTGGCAACCCTGCGAATAGACTCTCTCAGTTTACATATATTAAAAACTCTCATAATTCATAGGTATACTCTCAGTCAGAATTATTAGCCAATAGGAGGACAGTTTCGTGACGTCATTAGGCCGACATGCACAGAAATTTTCCAAGATGTCTTCTATCATCCTTGGTTGCAACATAAAAATAGAGATAACGGTATTTTTGCAGTTAAAGAAGACAGTGATCCGAATGAAATTTTTGTACAGATTATGAAAAAAAAATGTTGATAAGTTTTGAGTTCTGACGTTTTTGTGCGTAGTGTACTGCATAAAAATATATAATATATTTTCAACATACATATATATATATATGCAAGTACTCTTTATTTCAAAATAAAAAATTAAATTACCTAACACATTGTCTAGAGGTGTGTTTTTAACATGCGGACATGGTTTTCCATACACATCGCAAGTGTGCAATACTGGGCACATGAAAGATAAATGGAAAAGTTATTTTAGACCATAAGCATTAAATGTGTAATAGTAAGAAAGAAAAATAAAATAAATAAATAAAATTACAATATAATATGAGCAACGCCATTTTGTCACTTACTAATAAGGGTAGAAATAATAATTCAAACATTTCTTTAACAATTCCGATCACGACTTTTCAATTCATAATCCATAATTAAATATTTCATAACTTTTACAGCTGCTCTTCCTGTATGAAACTAACTAAATCCATGTTCACTAATAAAATAAAAATTTTATGATTAATGATTATTTTCTCCTCTCCCACAGTTTAGTTTTATAATTTTTTATAACAAATGATCTTTAACTATTCGTAGAGCAAAAATACAGTAGTTTTTTTGTCTCTGTTATTTCCAATAAATAATTTATTATCAAGAGATTTACTTGGACAAGGTGTTTTGTTTTTTTTTTTTTTTTTTTCAACTAACAATTTATGACAAATAATATTTTAAATGTCTTGACTACCGTCTCTGCTGTTTGCATTTGTTTGAAATGCCCTGGGGCATTTTACTAAAAATAATTTCTGAAAAAAATTTATTAAACAAAATAGAACTTTATGCTTTAATTTAAAATATTAAAAATAATATTCCCAAATAATAAATATTTTGAAAATATTAACAAACCTTTTAAATTATTTAAAAATTAAATGAAATTGATTATTCTCTTGGGGTTAAAATCAAATATTTAAAGAATTATTCAATACAAACGTCTTAAAATCTTTTATTTCTTAATGCACAAAAAGGCTGTCAATCAAAATATTTATGCAGTTAAATTTTTAAAAAGGATTTTTTTGTTTTTTTTTTCATTTCAAGTGTAGGCTTTGGGATTTTGTTAACTCTTTCCGTCAATCTTTGGTTGTAACAAAAGTCAAATTATATTCTTTTGAGTTTTATATTCTTTTCTAAGAAATATTGTCGGTTTTTTTCAAAAAGGATGCTGAATTTTTTAAATACTTGAAATGATTTTTGTAGATTTTTATCTAAAAATATTATTTTTATTTTTTTTTATTTTAGGTGAATACATTCGTTTGCCTTTGGACGAACTACTTAACGACGTTATTCAATTTGCTGAATTGGCTGGTGACGAAGAGGTAAAATAAATTTTTAGAAAAAAGAAACAAAAGCCATCACTTAAAATTTCATACAGAAAAGTTGTCCGTAAAATAGACAAGTTTTTCTTACAGAAAAATTGCATGTGAAACAGACAGCAACTTCTGCTTCCGAAAACAGACAAGTTTGCTATAAGAAAAGTTGCTTGCAGAAAACAGACAGATTTTCTTACAGAAAGATTGCCTGCAGAAAACAGAAATTTTTTCTTACAGAGAAGTTGCTGCCGAAAATAGACGTTTTTTCACAGAAAAGTTGCCTGCCGAAAACAGACGGTTTTCTTACAGAAAGATTGTCTGCAGAAGACAGACAAGTTTTATTATATAAAAGTTGCCTAACGAAAACAGACAGACGGTTTTCTTACAGAAAAGTTGTCTGCAGAAAACAGACGGTTTTCTTACAGAAAAGTTGCCTGCAGAAATCAGACAAGTTTTCTTATAGAAAAGTTGCCTGTCGAAGACAGATAGGCTTTCTTACAGAAGAGTTTCCTGTCGAAAACAGACAAGTCTTCTTACAGAAAAGTTGCCTGCAGAAAATAGAAAATTTTTCTTACAGAAAAGTTGCTGCGGAAAACAGTTAAATTTTCTTACAGAAAAATTTTCTGTCGAAAACAGACAAGCCTGCCGAAAACAAAAAAGTTGCCTCTGAAACAAAATAAAATTTAAATTTTTTTCTTAGGAGCACGATACTGGTGCGAGTACTTCTAAAGCCGCTGCAGCCAATAATAACAAGGAAAAAGAAGAACAGGACGAAGATCAAAATTCCAATTTAACAATAAAAACTACTGCTACAATCAAAACAAGTAAAACTAAAACTGGAAATGAATGTAAAAGTGAAAGCGATTGCAAAGACGATCTAACTAGTGACGTTAGCAAGAAAAAAGACGATAGTGGTGTTGATAGCGAAGACAACAAGGAAAAAGCAGGAGACGACGACAACGATCTGCCACAATCGGAGATCGAGGTCAGTTCTTTGCCATCGCCATTGTTTGATTTAGATGACGAAGCAAAAGAAGAACTAGCGGATTTAAGTATGATGTTACATTCCTCAGCTCCGTTTGGTACGCATCACCATCATCCACATCCCCATGCACATCCTCATACACGTGCTGGTAGTGGTGCTGTTGGCGTAGGTGGTGTGCAAAACTATGGCGGCATAAATAGTGCTTTTCATCGTCAACCCAGTTCGGGTGGTTTTCATCATGGCCATCATCAGGTAAGAAATTCATTTTTCTTATTTTTCTTTTAATTATATTTTGTTTAATTTATTTGTAATAAGTAAATTGTAAGTAATTTTAGGAATCAAAATGTTGGTGATTATTGTCAAGGTTATGTTTGTTTCTTCTTGATTGGATTTGATATCTTTATTTGAAAGGTAATGCGTACAGATAGGCCCTATTTAAAAAAGTTTATAAATTTGATTATTAAAGGGTGTTCACAAGTATAAAAAACTAGCTATTCCCGGTGCGCTTCGATAGACCTATCCACAAAAAATACAATAAACACTTGGAAGAAAAGTATGACCAACCTTTAACGAGAAAACACACGCTATTCTCAAGTCAAAAATGTTATGCGTATTAACACGATCACATTTTGTTACCTTCAATGGGATGTGCCACTCCCAGTATTCTTATACAGTCTGTATTTTGCTAGATTATGCACATTAGTATGATGGTTACTTGTGCAAAGTTTCAACACTATACCGAATGTAGTTCTTTAGGTACGCGATAATAATTTTTCACTTTGTATAGGAGGTACCACGCCCTTCATTCAAATTCAGTCTGTGTTTTTCTACACAATGTATCTTAATATGGGGGTCACTGTTGCAATTTTTCAAGGCGCTACCTATTGCAGTTCTCTAGATACAGGATAATAATTTTTTACTTTGTATAATGGGTTACCACGCTCACTGTTCCAATTCAGCCTATGTTTTTCTAGATTATACGCATGGGTATGGGGTTTACTTGTACCCACTTTAAAGACCATACCTATTATAGTTCTCTATATACACAATAATAATTTTTCACTTTTTATGGGCGGTACCACGCCAACTATTCCGGCTATAACTTATGAACCAATACACATGGTATTGACGTCAGCTTTCATATAAACTTTGCAGAAACAAAATCGGAATATGACTTTATCTCTTGAACTATTATAGATATACACTTGAAATTTTCATTAATATGTTTGAAATAAAATATATATATAAAAAAATATAAAAATAAAGGGTGTCCCCATAGGTAACGTAATTTGAAGTATGTTGCCTTATTTTTTGAGCCGTTATAGGCAGACACTTAAAATTTAAACAAAGTTTGTATTAGTACGTTCTAACTGTTTATAATTTAGTGTGCGATATGTATACTTGCGATAACAGCAAGTATGAAAAATAATGGGTGTCCCCTGATGATTTTGTCGTATATAGTTTACTTTTACTTTACCATACGAAGTATAGGTAAAGTATAGTAATTGTGAAAAAATCGATGTCGGGTATTCAACGATCTTTACATTTTGAGGGTTCCTGAATCCATTTTTACTATTTTCGCGATGATTTCTGTTATGTATGCCACTATTTTTGTGAACATTGACATATCAAAATGAAATCCAGTGTGTGCCTTTGGTATATGGAGATGAAGTACATTTTGGGCGTAATCGAGAAGGGAGTAGTTTACTTACCACTCAAACCCTGTATACCACTATTTTTGTGATGGTCTACTGGTCATACCGTACGATATATTAAGATGAAATCCAATATGTACATTTGTATGGAGATAAAGAGCTTTATAGTTTTTGGGCATAATCGGGAAGGGGGAGGGGTGGTTTACTTGACACCACTCCACATTTTTTTTTTTTTTTAATTAATGCCTCTTTAAAATTTTTAATTTGATGCCCGTCTTATGCTGGGAACACAACGACGAATTTTTTGCCGCGAATAGTCGTCGCCAAAAATAAAACATATAAGTGTATATGAAAACGCACACAGTTATGACGTCAGTCATCATACGTGGCGTACTCTGAATTAGATTTATTTCTATTTCTTACGCCGGCGTACGACGAACACAACATTGTACTGTTGCGACCATGTGTGGGTTTAGTTCCAAGTATTTTAGTAAAGATTTTTTTTAAATTTAATAATACGATGCTTAATACGACGAATTTACACAGCGAATTTTTACCGACGAATAAGTCGTGTTGGACGAAATTCGTCGTTCGTCCCAGTTGTATTCCTAGTATTACTGTTTTGATGTCGGTTTCTTTTAAAGAATCATTTCTTGGGTGTTTTTTAAGTTTCAATTTTTATTTAGTTTAAAATTTTTTTATACAGTTAAATTTCATTACATAATTTAATTAACCCTTGGAAAGCCATACTTATTTTACTTTTTTGGGTAAAGGTCATTCTTCGTCTTATCGACGACGGTTATTTTTAGTATTTATAAATAAATTTAAATTTCCCGGGACACCAAAAGCAAAAAAACACAAAAGTGAAAACATGCGTCGTCGATTCGACGATGTATAAACCTTCCATGGTTAAAAGGGTTAAGTTTTAAAAATTTTAATTCCTAGAACAGTATAAAAGGAAAGTACACTTTTGCAATTATTTATAAGCACATTGAAATATAAAAATAGTTATGGGAAACTGCGCTTTCGACAGTATTAACGATTGCCACTAGTTTCTAACCTAAAATTTCTTCTTTTAAATTCTCATAATTTATTTTCCTGATAATAACTTTTTGATGCCATTTGCGCATTATATAAGTTGGGAAATTAATAAAAAAATTGAAGAAAAAAAAATCATTAGTATTAAAACACACATTAATTGAATTACTTTCATTAATTGTTTTTGTACCACCAAACTTACAGACTGAAAAATTCACTGTCTCAAAACAAACAAAAAAAGAATTAATTATTTTAAAACCAACAAAAAAAGCTCCTTTCATTACCAAGTACTACAACAAAGTCCCCTTTTCAATACAAAATACGAAAATAAGTAAAAAAAGGTATAAAAATCAAATTGAATATACGAGTAAGCAGCACATCATCTATGAGAAGATGGAATAAAAAAAGCGTTAAATTGAATGAAATTAAAATCAACGGCAGCAGCTCGAACAAAAAAAAAATTACCAAACAAACTTGGCTTAAAAGATTAACTTATGAGTTTAATGCTGTTTTATTTTTTGCCCTTTTAACGGAGCTATAAATGGAAATGGAAATGAAAAAAACGTCTAAATTGAGATTTAATTACAAGCGACGAACAAAACAGCAACTAGTGTGATAGAGGGAATTCAGCGGCAGTCAGACGAGTGCTGCACAGACAAATGGATAATCAAGGGACATTATTATTGTTATTATTACTGTTGTTGTTGTAAAAACAAGTAGTTTATTGTTGCATTAGTATGATCGCAAAGATTTGCTGTAAGAGCAACGGCAAATTGCCACTGCAAAATATTGTACCCAAACTGATGCTGTTTTTTTTTAGAAGGGGACAATCACAAATTATTACTGACAATTTGTTTTGTAAACAAATGTCAAGTCTCGCTTATTTTATTTTTAAAATAATTATTTCATTTTAGTCCTTCTAACATACTGCAGTGCAGTTCAGTATTTCTTGGAATGCTTTGTTGCTTAAGCTGTAATTAGTGATGTCTACTTAATTTTATTGAAAATCTATTTTAGATATTAAACATATCTTTAGGGTCTTATGAAAGCTATTTTGCTATATTATTTAAAACTACAAGCAGCTTTTTTTAATCTCCGTCCACTTTACAGTGGGGTAGAAAGAAAATATTTTTGGAAATAAATCGGGCGTTTTTAAACGACTGATTTGACTGTCATCAATTTTTACAATTAAGGCATAACAGAGTAGTGTGCGCCTTGTAGGGAAAACCGGATATAGGATTAGTGAAACCCGTGTTTTTTTTATATTACAGGTTTTAAAAAATTTCGAATTATTCGACAACCTGGAATTTTTTCTTAAATTATACACCAAAATTGAATATTTTATTGTATATACATATGTGTTTGGGTTTTTATTTTTGTGGTTTTATTAATTCCTTTTAATTCAATTTTAATAATTAATTCGAATTCAGTATTAACACATAATATTGTATCTTAAAGCAAATGGGTTTCAATGGAAAAACCGAAAATCGTGTTTTCTAAAACCAAACCGGTTCTCTAAATATATTGAATATTTCATAATTGAGCTTTATTTTGAAAGTGACATAAGTCACTTTCCAAAAATACTAAGTTAATGATAAGATTGATCAAAATTTAACGGTCTTTCTTTATTTTTTAAAAAATTTGCAATCAAATGTTAAGCGCCACTTACCCAATGATCACGAATTTGGCGTAAAAGAAATGGCTTTGGGAAAACCAAAATATATATACACTCTAATCCTTAAATATATCGTTTTAAAATGAAAGGGACTTATGCCACTTTCAAAATAAACGGCTCAATTATATTCTATAAGTTTGAAACGATTGTAATTTTTGATTTTCCTGTGATTTAAGTCGTCAAAAGCCCTATAAAAACATGTTTCCGAGTGGTACCTAGTTACTTCTTTTTATGGTTATATACACAATGTTACATGTCTACATACTATAGCAATTAGCTACTTTTACGAAAAAAAAAAACCTGAAAGCGATAAAATTCTTTTACTTTAGTATCCCTGCAGGTAATATTGGGCTACGTGGTCCATTGTAACTGAAATAGACTAGCTACAACATGGTCCTATGTAATGCAGTCATGGACCATGTTATTTTCCAACAAGAGTTTGTTGTTAAACGACAAGTGTTCACGTTTTAACGATTGCATAAAGTACTGCCAAGAGCTGTACAGTTCGTGCAGCATGTTCCATCTTGTAGTGACATAGAGTAGTTTTGAAACTACTCCCATGTAATGCAAAGCTGGGTTATATGATCCAGCCCTAGGACATCGTAATGTTAAATGGATCATATTTTCTCCATACACCTGGGTTACCTTTGGACTAGTCTTATGGAATATAATTTACATGCGTGTATGGACTAGTCACGTTATCTTCAGGGATTATGTGAATACTTTCCCAACAATAAAAATTAAATTTTTTTAATCCGTTAAAAGGCTGAGGGCAAAAAACTACATTTTAGCCGACTAGAAGTGCAACGAAAGTCTACATACGAATAATTTTGAGTGTAAAAGTCCCGCTGCATAATATGTTTTAAAATTGTTGCTTGTTCTTTCAAAATTTAGTTGCATTAAGACAGCGAAGAGAAAATAAAAAATTATAGTTTAATTAAATTTTAAGGAAATACTAAAAAAATTTCAGAGAAGAGAAACACTAGGGGTATTTTGCCAATCTAGCCGGACATAACTTTTTTTAACTAATAATGTCTCTAAAAATGTACTGAGTGCCCCTAGGTTAATGAAACTTTGCAGAAAAATCTGTTATGGTCGGTCATAAGCTGTCAAAGCTATAAAATAGGAAAAATCGGATTACGGAGAAAAAAGTTTCCCTTGGAAGAACTAATCCTACCTCTGAAAAATCCAAGTTTTTTTAATTTTCCCGTCATTTTGTTTAGCAATTACAACTTTTGAGGTCAAAGAACGTTCAAAAAGTTGGACTGCGATTTTAGCCCCGCCCTCTTTTGTGGGCGGTGAAATAAAAATTATTTGAAAAAATGCAATTATTAAAAGAAATAGATTACATACTTCTTAAAACCATAAATATTTTTTTTATGGGCAGGGGAAGGGTATTCCTCCAATCCCACCCCCAAAACGTCCCTTTGAAAATTTTTTTTTTTTTTAATTTCTTGCCAATTTCCTAAAATTAAAATAAAAATGCCTAACCAATCCCCGCCTCCCAAGAATATTATTAAAAAAATATTTTTGTAATTTTTTACTTAATAGTATTTTATTTATCGGAAAATAATTTATTTATTCATAGTAATAACTTAATTATGATTGTAACGATAGATTTTATTTAAAATTATAACAATTAATTAATTTAAAACAACTTATCCTTTGCACTAAGATGATGGTTCTTCTTCGTCTAATTCTTCAAAGACCTCTTCCGAATCTTAATTCTTTTCAGCGTTAAGTACAGGTGGAAGCATGAAAAAAATGTTTCTTTCGTAAAAGGTAATGGCCTTTTTTGGAGTGGGTCTAGTAGAGAGTGGGTCAGAACTTAGCAAAAGCCTATGAATAATATCTATGTTACACTAAACCCTTGAAAACTCACTAGCAAAATACTGCTGTAAAGCCGGAAATGTTTGTTTCGTGCCTCAGCCGCTTCTTCTGATAACAGCCCAATAGGCAACAATGCCTCATTCATAACAGTTGCACCATGTAATCAAATCTTGTGCATTGTAGGTGTCATAGGATGCCACTCATTTAGAGAAGAGTAAAGTTTTGCAGTATCTAAGCAATAATCGGCAAACTCGTGCATTTGGATTTTGTTACCACTTTATATTACTTCAATCATAACCTTGATTCGGTATATGAAATCAAACTCAATTCCAGTAATTTCTGCAGCTAATTCAGGATTGGAAAAAAATCTTCTGCTAGTGTTACCATCGTTGGTGTTTCCAAATCCAGCTTTCGGTACACCCACTAATTCACTTCAAAATTTTTCTTGGATATTTTTTTTCCTCACGTTAACAAAGGCTTTGTCCGCATCAGATTTTATTTCCCTTTTTTTCACTGTCAGTTTATATGACAGGTGTAATATGCTCTCAAATGGGCGAATTCTGGCCTACGTCTATATCTCTTTTGATATTTAAATTGTTTTTGTACAGGCAATAACAGTGTTAGATGTAATGATTTAAATAAAAAACATCTACCTTTAGTTATTTAAAACCAAAACAGTTTATGAATATACATGAGTTTTTTCTTACTCGTATTTACCTATCCAAGATAAGAAAAAACATAAAAAGGTAAAATTTTCCAAAAATCGCCAAAAAAAATGGCGCAAAAATGCGCAACGTTTTTTTTACAGTATAAAAGTAGAGATCGTTAATTTTATAGTTATATATAACATTTTTAGGATCGCGATGGAGATCACTCTTAAAAAGCTTTTCACTTTTTTTTGACAAAAAATTTTACAAAAAAATTTTTTTTTCAATTTTGAACGAAATTTTTTATCATTAAAAAAAAAAAAAATATATATATATATATATATATATATATATATATATATATATTTATATATATATATATATATATATAGCCACCAAAAAATATATTGCCAACCTCTCAAAATCGTTTAAAGTCAATAAAAACGATTTTGAAAAAAAAAAATATATATATATATATATATATATATATATATATAGCCACCAAAAAATATATTGCCAACCTCTCAAAATCGTTTAAAGTCAATAAAAACGTATGCGATTTAGTCAACTTTTCTGATTTTAACAGTGTCATAAAACGACAAATCTCAAGCAAACGCCTTGAAAATTCACTATACGATGCAGAATTTTGTTGTCTGTCGAGCTGCTTACTTTAATTTTTACATTTCCCAAAATTATTTTTGGCCTAATGTCCGGCTAGATTGGCGAAATACCCCTCTGTGCGTCGTTAAGCTTAAAAATTAATAAAATTCGTTTTTGGAAGTGTCTCGGTTTCTAGACCTGTATAAATCTACGATTTAAACAATAATATGAAATTATAATTTCACCGGTTCTTACTAAAGCAAGAAGTGGTCGGCCAAGCAAACCTGACGCACGGGTTCAGAGAAAAATAGTGCGAAGTGTAGCTGTAGTGGGTTTTCAAAAACTTATGCCGTAAAACTGGCCCAATATATAAGGGAATTTGATTCAATAGACGTCCATGCTCAGTGTGTCCGGAGAAGTTTAAAAAAGGCTGGTTTAGCGTCGAGAATAGCGCGCAAAAAACCACTAATAAGAAAGAAGCGGCAATGCTACACTAAACAGTATGAAAAAATACATATTGCAGACCCAACCTTTTCGTGTATTTTAGATGTATTTTATTATTAAAAATTACAGAAATTAGGAAAAAGATTTGGCCTAAGCAACCAGTGAAATACGTATAGGAACTAGCTTCTCCCCCAACAAATAAATTGAATTTTTGCTATAAAATGTTATGTGTAATTATCATAAAATTAAATACAATAATTAAATTCCCACTTATTATAAATCAATATAATAAATTATAACACATTATGGGTAATTAGCATAATATTATATTATTTCTCAATTTTTCAATAGCTTTGCCGGTATTTTTTTTATGAAAGACACACTTCTAAACTACACAACAACGTTATGGGTAATTAGCATAATATTAAATAATTACATATTTTTCTTAATTTTTTCCTTTTTTAGAAATGGGTTCGAATTGGCAAACCCATTTCTAAATAAACTATTTGGAATTTAAAAGTTATTATATACATTTTTAATTTTTCTTTCGAGAGGTACCAAAATTATTTTATAACAATCAAATCAAAATCGAATCTGTAAAAAAAATGCTGATTAATTTCTAATAATTGTAATTCTGCTCCACTGTTGATAATTACATTTTGTCAAACCGGTACACAAAGTTTAAGGGATTGTCTTACGCATACAAAAAAAAATGGTTTTGCCATGGTTAAATTCCATTAAAAACAATCATTAAGAGAGAAATTTTGTTTGCCAAAAAAAGAAAATCATCTATCACAAATCCACATACATACGAGTACACATGTATGTTCAAATAATACTAACACACACGAACACACACTGAGCCGCAATATTCCAATGAACAACTTGCTTTGATCTGTTGCGAAAATGAGAAAAAAATCTAGCCAGAGCAAGTGAAAATCAAGTTCATTTAAAATTTAATCCCTTCCTTACCTTTAGAAGGTACAAAAGGGTATTTGAAAAAGGGCAAGAATTCAAATTTTTTGAAAGAACTAAAATTTCAATTTTAAAACTTATTCGCAAATTTTGTATTGTGAAAATGTTTTGTTAAACAACGACAGCATAGGAAGAACTAAAATGTCAAACTGCACAACAACAGGTGTTTAGCAACTTTCATATACATTTTATGTTTATTATTAACTAGAGTGCCGGCCACTTCGTAGGCGTTCTGACAATATTTTGTTCGATTTTGCTTTGAAAGTAATCCACATCAAATTTTAAGACTCTTACTTTTATAGTGCTTTATAGGTCAAGTTACATTGTCAAAAAGCAACGCAACTGGCAAATAAATTGGTATTACGTATGGCAACTTTTTTCAGTTGCCCTTAAGTCATCGATAATGCTATTTTGACAGTGTAGCAATTGGAAAAAATATAAACAATCAAATTTTTTTTTTATTAATTTAATAAATAAACAAGAAAAAAGTAATTTAAAGGGAATAAAAAAAATAAAATAGCTATTTCCAAAAGGCAACGTGTCGATTGTTTTCCTTTTTTATATTAAATGCTGAAAGTGTGGCATACGTGTTATTTTACTGAAATCTACAATTTGAAAAAATAAATATGCATTTCATATACATTTTGTGTTAAATATTTATGTATATAAACTATTAAATATACAAATTTTATATGAAAAATAAACCTAGTTTTCTTTAGTTTTACCTCCTTTTTTGCTTAATCTGTGAAAAAAAATCAACAGCAAGTACAAATTTATGGTTGCCAATTTGGCAACTAAAATTAACAACTTTTAGTTGCCAGCAGCCATACGTAATACAATTTCGGCAACTGACAACGAAACTGAGGTTGGGTTGTCATCCATAATCGACCTATTAGTTATTGTCTATGTATTTACATTCAATAGAGACAGCCATCCCTGGGTAATCACTCAGGAACAAAGGCTTTATATAAAATTATAATTTCATTTTATTTATCATGGAATTTTTCTTCAACCATACTGCCGCTATAAAGAGTAAAATAAATAAAAGTGGGAAAACGTAACGAAAATCTTATAAATAACAGATCATGTGCAAAGAACCTGTATCAGTGGCACACATTTCTTAACATACAGTTATGTTTTTATGCAAAATATTTAGATCCTGGAGAAAACTTTTGTTTCACGTTCTCCTTCCTTTTGTGTGGTAATTACTTTGCTACTGTGACTTTATGACTGTGTGGTTTTTCTTTGCTCTTAGTTTTTTCTAAATTCCTTTTAAACAGCAGCACACATTCGAACACATCTACATCCGCATCTACAATACACTGCATGCACTTTTCGGGACATACCGCAACAAATCATTATGCGGCTTCATGACTTTGACAGGTACTTAATGACACCCATTTACATGATATTTTTCGGTTTAGCTTAGTGTGTGCTTAATGTGCACATAGGGACGGACGCACAGACGAATCAAGAAACAGATTATGAAAAAAAGAAGATAAAAACAAACCGAAGAAACAAACAATCAGCAGTAGCATTTAGTAACAATTAAACAGAAGATTTACTTACTTACATGTGTATGAACATTTATACTCATTAAAGATATTTTGCTTCACGACAATGGTGCGACATTATTGTGTGACGTTCTCTAGATTTTTATTCTCTAATCCGTTTATGTGTGTTTGTCGTTTTGTTATGTTTTCAGACATTAGGTGTTTGTTGATGAAAGTCAAAAAACTATTTGTAAATATTATTGAAAATTCAAAAGCAAAAAAAAAACACTTCTAGCACAGGCAGTAGCAGACTAATAGTATTAAGATTCACTCTCCTGCAGATGCAGGATACAAACTTGCGATAAAAAAGAAACTTCGCAGCCTTTATTTGGTAGCTATGAATTCTTTTACTTTTTATGCGTTTACGTTTCTTTGCAATGAAATTAGCTTTTTGTACGCTCTGTTGCAAGGCTGGTTATTTGTTATTATAGAACCTAAGATTTTATTTGCTTGGCCTAGAGCACATTCCACGTGTGTTTTTTGTTTTCTTCATTAGTTAGTTCTTTATAGTTGTTATATAATAATTCTAGTGAAAAACCTTTCAATAAAACTTCGCCGATATAAAGTTATTATCGCAATTATTCTGTTTTGTTTTTTTTTTCCTTCATCAACTGTTTGTTTATTTCAATATCTCTTTGACATATTATTGCCTACTTTATCATAAATCGTCTAAAGCAGTTTTTCCTTATTCCCACAAAATGTTTATTTTGAATGAAACCGTTCAGAGTAATCTCAAATCCTTTACTTTAACGATCTAACAGTGACACCTTTCTTGCAGGTTACACATCATCCTCTTCGGCGAAAAAAAATTAAAAACCATCGCGTGTTTTTTTTAGCTGTTTGAGAACTTAAAATGATAAGACAAGACAGAAATATTGTTTAAGTGAAATATTTTTTAATATAATCTGGTAAATAATTTCATGGCTTTTATTTTAAAATATGATTTCCGGCATATGACCGCCGCGGTTACGTGCTTTTTTTTTCAATAAATCTACTACAATTTCCAATCAATCCGGCCGTATGGCGTCATTGGTGGCTTTTCATATTGGCTTCAAATGCTTCAACAGTTGCCGGTTTGTCGACATAAACCAATGACTTAACATATCCGCATAAAAACTAATTCAGCGGCGCACAGTGGTCAATTTCGCGAGATAGCGGTCAAAACTCTATAACTTTTGACCGGATTGGTATTTTTTTACGCAATTTGTTTTGTTCAATAGGAGGGACTTTAAGCTTCAATTTGCGTGTTCAAACTTAAAAATCGACTGATAGGAACGTAAGTAATGTGGAGTTAAAAATACATTTTAATTTTTTGTTGAGTTTCCATGTAAAAGTTGAATATTTTGACATTTTAAATAGGTATTTTTTATAATTTCTTATTTTCTTCAATCGTATTTTACAACCAATACTTATTTATTATTCCTAAACTTAATTTTGGTCAGAAAATGCCAACATTTGGCCCCTGACATTTATTTAGTCTCAATATTCACAGGGGCCAAAGGTTGGTTTTTTGGAAGAAAGCTAATTCTTGTGAGGATTAAACTGAAAAATAACACTGAAATTCCCAACAATATCAATACCATTTGGATATATTATATACAGAACACAACATCGATAAAATTTTAAGTAAACTTTTACTATTGATTTAAAGTGCACATATATTTTATTTAAATGTATTAATAAATATTTATACTAAAATTAGAAATAAATTATAATCTTTAAACTAGTATTAATTAAACAATATTAGTAAAAATTTCTTCCAAATAGCTTTGATTTTCATTTTGCAGTAGTTGTTTAGCTTCTTCATCTAACTCTAATGAGGTTGATTTCCATTTTTGTCGAATACTGGACATATATGGGTCTGATGTGCACAACAAAATATTAATAAGATCTTCATTAGTACAATATCTGGAAATTTTTCTTGTATTGTGCTCGCGAAAGAATCTGTAGTCTTTGTTCCTTTTTTCTTGTGCTTCTTCTGAGAGATCTCCAATTGGAAGCATATTGTGCTGAATTATTTGTTCCCCATGGAACAAAATTTTGTGAACTGTGGTTGGCATATGTCTCCAAGAATATTTTTGGTTATAAAGGGTTGCTGTCTCATTAGCATACTGACCAAATTTTTTTGCATCTATCTTTTTGCTACATGCTATAACTTCTAATATGATTTGGAATCGTCGTATTAAATCATAATCTACTCCAGTTATAGAAGCTGCAGTTTCTGGATCGGAAAAAAATCTCCTTGGTTTGTTTCCATCATTAGAATTTCCTTCTCCTTGCTTTGGCTGGTCAATTATAAGGCCTATCTCACGGTATTTTTCTTGAATATCTTTTTTTTTTTGCTTTTTTTTCAAATTTTCTTTGTTGTTTCTCACTGTTTCGCCTAACGGGCCAAATTCCAAATCGTATCCCAATTTAAGAATATGCTCCATAAAACGAATTCTAGCATGAAGAGGTGACATTCCAAATTCATATGCTTCATTAAAACTATCGTCTTGTGTTGGTGGTTGGCTCAATTGACTTGATGTTGTTTGGCATATGGTGCAGCTTGACGAAGACTTTGTTTCGGTTAAAGCTTGTGCAACTTTTCCATCGATCATTGTAAGTGACATTTTAAAGTTAACTTCGATGCATTGGTCATTAAATTCAAATATCACTGGTTGAAGTTCTTTAATTTCACCTGTTATTTTGCCAACTTCTTCAGTTATGACATCTTTATATTCTTTTTTGTAAGCAAACTTTATTGGTCTTCAAAATTTTGTTGACGAGGGAATTTCATTCTTCCATACATCTATCTCTGCAGCTCCACTAGTTAACGGCTCTGAACCAAAATAAGTTTTTGTTAAACGTAATGGAACGAAAGAAATCATGAATAAATTGGCATCTGATGAATTTTCCGCATTACATTGTTTGTATTGTTTCTGGCCAGAGAACCCATCACATCCCCATTTAGAAATTAAAGTCATGAGGCAATTTTTAAACTTCTTTAAATAGTCAGCATCAAATGTCTTTAATAATCGTTCTGCAGTGTGTTCAAGAAGATCCTGCAATTTTATTTCTGCTGAAATTGAAGTTACACTAATAGCAGTTGGTGAAGGTAAGCAATCTTTTTTTGGCAGAAACTATATCTCGATATGATGGAAAAATTCCACAATTTTTTTCATGGATTCGCTTCCGCAATTCTGTATATTGGTTTTTAGTCATTTTCAAATCCAAAAATGCTTCTTCTGGACTAAATTTATTTTCTTCAGTTGGTTTCGGCATACTTTCTAAAATCCTTTTTGTGCGTCTGGGGCTTGCTTCCACTATTTTTTCAATGATAGTAATTTTACTCTTTTTAGTTTTCGATGGTTGAATTTGATGCAGAAATGAATCCTTTATGATGCTACAAGAAACTTCTTCATTGATATGTTTAAGCTTGCGTCTTCGTGATCTTTCACTACAATTATCAATTGGCCTTGCTGGTCGACCACCTTTTCCAGTTTCCGTGGTAGTTACTGATGGCTTTTTAAAGTATTTAAAAAGTTTTTTATTTTTAAGTTATGAATTTTAATATCTTGTTTGTCGCATATTTTGAAGAATGGATTATTCATTATATGTAAAATAATGTCGTTTTCATCTTTCCGTTCAAAATATATATCAGATAGAACACTATAACTGAATTTAGCCATTATTTAAACAATAATGAAGAAAAAAAAATGAATGCATGGATTAATATACTATTGCTCGAAGTTTCAACATGATCGTTTTTACCTCTTTGAAACATAATATAACAGGTACTTGGTTTTACCCGTTATTTCCATTGGTTTTAAATTTATTTGCAATTTTCAGGTATATAAGTTGTGTAATATTAGATGGCAATAAAATCATTTTTTACCTTTTCCAAATGAATTGCCAGATACCACATCATTTGAGAGTTCTATTGTCATTTTTGTCAAAAATTTGATACACCCTTCTATGTGGACTAGGTCCAAATATGGGCCAACTTCTCCTAATTGCAACAGAATTATTTTTTGGGTCAATAAGAACTCTTGTACAAAATTTCATCAAAATATATGCATAATAGCCACTTTCACATACAAATAACTTCTCAAAAAATATGACGTGCATTTGTACCGAATATCTTACCTTGGGTCAGAAAAATTGCTGTAGCTCAAAAAGTGCAGTCCCGATGCATGGACATGTATATATAGGAATGTAGGGGAGAGTTAGGACTACAAAATAGTAAATTTGTGTTTTGACTCAGCTTGACTCACAGGAGTTGTGCTCTATGAAGTAGGAAATTTCCGAGAAATTTGACCTTTTTTAAAAATAATATTTAAATTGTTCTGAAAACAGTAGAGCTTAAATTACCAGTAATAGGAAATAAGTTAAGTTACAAATAAGTTAAGTTTCGTCCAAAAATCTTGAAAAACAAAAAAGTTATGATCATTTAAACTTTAAAAATTAACTAAAAATATCATAAATTTACTAAATTCTGAAAAAGCCCATTTTGGACCACCCTGTTCTCAGTGAAATAGTTGAAATAGAGTTCTAATTTTTTGGCGCCCGAGGTTTACTACTGTATACTTTCATATGAGTCTAATAACTTTAAAATCGGAGAACAAAAACCAAAAGGAGTTTTGGCCGCTATCTCAAAATATTGACCACAGTGCGGCGCTAAATTGAGCGAACGAATGGGCCAGTAAACAGGATAACTTATGGAAATAAAGGTGTATGGCAAGTGGAGTCTCGTTGGAAGCAAATGACGTTTATGTTTAGCTGATTAACTTTTAAAAACAAAAAATTCAGACAACAAATCTCCGTAGCGCTCGCCATTTACTGTAACGTCAGCTCCTTGCTTATTTCGAATGAAATAAGGACCAAAAATGACAGTACGTGTAAACCGCAGCGAATTTAAATGTCAATTTAAATGTTTGTTCGTTAAGGATTGTTTTCGCTCTAAATACGGCAATTTTGCATCTTGACGTTACCATTTAACCAGAAATAAGCTTCATCATAAAATTGACGAAGTGTTCTATGAACTTCGCAAACAGGCGTGATGATAGTGCGTATTTCGATTCGAAAGAAAAATTGCTCGAAACAGAATGTAAAAGACATAAAAAGTAGAATGAGTTTTACTTAAAACCAAAATACGCAATAAAAGATATGATTACGGTAAAAAGCGATTTATTTCTTTAGTCTTCTTTTAGCTCAATATGTTTGCTCCAGCTTCTTTCGAGTTTGTTTATTACTTCCAATTATTAAGATTCCTCAAAGCTCTCAAAATAGGCGTTTCTTTTAATGGTGAGCTTTTCGTTTGACCCAAATCTATTACCACTCAGTAATTTCTTCAAATTTATAAACTGTATATTTTCGAAACTGCTGTTACCTGACGGTATTGGCGCTTGGTATATTTCCAAAAATGTACACACTCTACGTGCTTGACCTCCCACAATAAAGAGTAGTCCAAGTTTACGCAAATAATAGTTTTTTTGTTTCTATCACTAAATTAAAAGAAATTACTGTCATAAGTAAGGTTAGGGAGACAGGAATTCCCACCCGAGAATTCCCGGGAAAAGCAATAAACAATTTCCCGGGAATAATTTTGCTAATTTCTCGGGAAACAGGAAATTTATAATCATGAACACTTTAAAGAAAATTCAGTGGTTCTTAATTTTAAACAAGCGATTCTTTTGCTATCACACAAATATTTGATCGTTTTGTATTGTGCTGAATAAAAAACAAGCATTTTTAAAATTGTAATATTTTTAGAAACTTACAAATGTGTTATAGATCGTGCAAGACAAATTGTATAACCATTTGAAGAAAGTCCTCTAAAAACAGCCTGTCTCGTGAAATATAATTCATGTTTAATTCATGATGTAAAAAGAAGATAAGTATGGTTGAACCGATTCAATCGTTTCTTAATTCGAAGAAAGCAATTAAGAGAAGTGTGATAGATTTCAATTTCTCATATTTGTAGGTTCAAGAATATGTTCAGATTTTAGAAAATTTTGTGGCCGTTTTAAATCCTATTAAAGATGCAGTAGAGGCCTTGAGCCGTAGGTGTAATAAATTTTTTAATAATAGATTTCATTATTCAGACCCTCTAAGAGCAGCTTTTAGCTATTAATTCGACTCTTTCAAAACCGATGGTTGAAAATAAAAATAAATAAACGAAGGGATGATAAAACGTTTGCGATACTTAAGTATTTAGAAAGTGATGAAATTGCTAATGTACCAAAAAATTTCATAAAACTTTATTCAGCACAATTGTTCAACAGATTATTCAAGCAAGCCACTCGAATCTGTAGAACCGTCAACCAGCAGTTGTGTTGTTAACGAAATGTAACCAACTTTTAAAGAGAGGCTTTCGCAACAAAAGTATTTATAAATATTTGTTATATCTTGTTATTTTTGTAACCTGAGTTGTTTTTAAGTCTTATAAACTGTTAGTACTATAAAAACTATGAATTTTTAAATACTGTTTCAGTAAATAAAGTTATTTTCTTTAAGAGCTGTTTTCCTCGAATATTTTTTCCCCCATTTCCCGGGAAGTGAAAAAGTCCGGGAAATCCCAAACCCTAGTCATAAGATATGAACGGGTAAAAAACAATACGTCCCAGCGTTGCATTTTTTGTGGTTGCATCTGAATGTAATAAGTAAATAGTAAGTGCATGTATTGGTATAGAAATTTCAATTTCAAGAATCTTGCAACTTGCAACCCTCTAATTACACTTTGTAAATGCTCTTACAATATAATTTTATTTCACATTTTTGTTATTATTTAATTGAAAACACACGCAAGGCATTGAAAAGCAAATGAAATGAATTGAAATACAATTTGCTATAAATAAAAATGTTATAAAATATAGTAATTAAAAGTAGACAACACATATTTATTTCAATGGGAGGAGTAAACTTTTATTTGTCTTTGAACTTGAAAAAAAAATTAGAACCTTAATGCTTTAAACACATAGTTAACAGCGGCTACACAGCTTCATGACTACAAACGCAGTTGGCTACAATTGTCGCCGTGTAGTCACCTACTTAATTATATTGAAGACGACATCTCCATTAAAACTCTGATATTGTTGTAGAAATACACATTTTACTTTTATAAAAATAAAATGAATTTTTCAAAAAATATTATTATCACGTCAAAAGAAATAAACTTATTTGCTCAAAACCTCTTGATTCTAAATGTATTTATAATTTTTTATTTTTGTGATGTTCCCTACTGTTGAATAAAATATATTTTAGCTCTCATTGCTCATTGTCGCTTATAAAAATAGAAGTTAGTCTAACTTGATTATAGCCACAACGTTGGTCGTGTAGCCATGTAGCTGATGATGTCATTAAAATTATCATCTTCATATTAAAAATTGTATTTTAGTTTTGACAGGTTGTAGTAGTTGGTAGCCTGCTTTTATAAAAAAACAATATTTACAATAATTTAATAGAATCATCACAAATCATAGAAACATCAGGTTGTTGAGATCGTAAAGCCGAAAAACTAAACTAACTAAAATATTAAAACAAAAAACCGCCATTAACTGTCAAAATCTATCATTAATTAAATTATTTTATGTAGAAACAAAATAATTTGCTGACCCCATTTCCAAGTTCCCTAAAGAAAATTGTATCATTGAGCCTATTTCGTAGCGTTGTGGCATCTTTGTTGATTAATAGTGCAAAAGCTGTTTGGACGAGAAAAAAATGAGAACAATACCTTAGGAGTTCTTCATGATAAGCCTTTAATCAGATAACTCACCAAACGGTTTTTAAGGACCTACACTGTGTTGGTATGTTCGCAAAAGTTGTTCAGTTTTACAGTGGCTACAATTTTCCCATATATTGTTAGCTAAAATTTAAGAATCCCTGTAAGTTATGTTGGAAGAAAGTAAAAAAAAATTAAATTTTTTGTTATGTTTTCAATAAAGGTGCAGAAATAAATTATATTTTTGGCATAAAATGTATATAGAATTTATTTAACGAATTCTCGGCTACACTATTGCCGAACAAAGTTAAGCGCTATTACCTAGTTTGATTGAGATATTAGACAAAAACTTACGACACCTTTTTTGAAGGGCCCACTAATATTCCGAACCTTTCGAGGCCCATAAATAAAAATTGGTCACCAATGTCGCCAAACTGAGTATAGGATTTTACTACCCCCTTTAATAGAAGAATCGAACCAAAACTGTCACTTCCTTTTAACTCATTTAATTTTATGCAAATGATTGGATTTTTTTAATTTAATTATAATGTTGTGAAATAAACCTAAGAAATAATAATACGAGGGCAGTTGAAAGATTTTTTTAAAGCCATTAAAAACAAATAATCTCTTTTAACGAAAATGAAAAAAGGTGAATTTCCTGTGCTAATTAAAAATTTGTTTATGAAAAAAAAACCATAATTTTAATTTGAAATTTATACTTTATTTGAAAAAACTTGAAAATCAATCAGTCAAAAAATAGCACTTTACTTCAATTTGTACTAATATTAAACACTAAATTAAGAGGAAATTAAAAAGAATAGTAAATGATGCATTAATTACGTTGAGTATGATTTGTTTATTCTAATTAATACCTTGTTGCATGTCCTTTATTTGTAATAACGTCTGCACAACGTTTTGGCATCGAATTTACAAGATTTTGGCATCCTTCCTTTGAAATTTTATAACAGATTTGCTGGACAGCTGTCCTAAGCGTTTCGTTGTTAATTGGTTGCATTTGAGACACTCTTTTTTTATATCTGCCCATAAATTCTTAATTGGTCAGGGCTCTGAGGAGGTCATTCCATCACATTGATTGTCCCGAAACCACTGTCGCAAGGTTGCTTGTGTGCTCCGGGTTATTATCTTGCTAGAAGACCCACACCAATGGCATTTCTTCAGAAGCATAATGGAGCATTACTTCCCCGAGTATACCAACAATGTTCTTATTGTGATTTTGTAGGTCCTACACCATAGTAAGAAAAACTACCTCATACCATTACGTTAGAACCACCGTGTTTTATGGTTTAAGTTGTAAGTTTTGGGTTGAATTCTGCGTTTGGGGATCTTCTTACGTAGGAACGTGATCTCTTGCTTCCAAATAATACAATTCTGTACTCATCTACCATTTATATTTCCGTTGGAATGAAACTATATTTTGTTTTCACTATGACAAAATTCCATGAATTGAGCTACGCGCTATTTCTGTTTCCATATTTATTGGGTGGTGCATTATTTGGGTCAAACGAAGCAAACACTTAGTTTGATGGCCCTGGCAAATCTATTTATTTGGAGGGACTAAAACCAATTAGAAACGCCCTGGACTTGAAAGTGTCGAGCAAAAGAAGAAAAAACAGCTTTTTGGCATAAAAAAATTTATTTTATTAAAAAAAATCATCAAATTGCCTTAGTAACAGGTAACAACTAAGACATTGAACAATACTAAAAAACCATGATAAGAAATTACCAATTTGATTAATGTTGACAAAATTCGTCTGAATGAATTTACCCAAATACATGTGTGAATCCAATACCAGTAGCATAAATTTGTATCTCATAGATGAAAAAGTAAATACACAAGAAAAGTACATAATTTACACCATTTAAACCAGGCTTAAAAACTCATGCTTACCTATAAATAATTCTGTGTTTATTTATTTACTTAAAAAATTCCTACAAATTTGTACCTGAACGTAACTTAAAGGACACAGACCAGCAGAACATCAATAAGGAAAAGAAACTCTCAAATCTTTACCTGTCGTCTACAAAATGTTTATTTACTTAAAAAAATAAACCAATACTAATACACAAAAAAGAACAGGCTGAAGAAGCAGTTGAATATGAAACAAATATCAATCACCGTAAAAATAACAAAGACAATGAGTGAATTGTTTAAAGCCTGTTATAAGTATGATGTGCATCAGCCAGCATTCGTATCCGTAGCCAAGACATCTTGACCAAAATCGTTTAAAAATGAAAACATCTAACAACTACAAACAAATACACACAGATATGCATCTACTACGAACATACTTATGTATATGTATATACAAATAAATAAATAGCAAAGGTATGGGTACCGAGTTGGTTTAACATTTGCGTGTTTTAATCTTTTCATAAACACCAAAACATCCCATCAATCCATGTCGTCGTAGTCGCTTAAGTCCGTCATCTCCTCGCTCACACTCAAACTCATCATACAAATTGATGAACGAAACAGTGCTTAACAATTTGTCAGTCGTCTCGTTACGTGTTTGTTTTTATTTTTCAGTGTGTCTTTGATCGAAGTGATAATTTCAATTTTATATTTCAAAATTTTTTCTAAATTGATCTTGAAAATTTATAAAATGAAATTTAAAATATAAACTGTTCAATTAACCGTCGGGTTTTCTAAAATGAATTTAGAGGATTGAATTAAAAGGCAACGAAATGAATTAAAAGACAAATAGCAAAACTTAAACTGTAAAAAAAAATTATTGTTGTGATATTAAAAATTATTTATGTTGAAATTTATTGTTAAACTTTGATTTTAAATGCAGTGCAAGAAAAATATTAAAAAAAAAACTCGGTAAAAATCCAAATATCTAAATTAAAACCTTTAGTCTTGGCATATACATAAGATGTATGAAACAACATTTATGAAATTAAAGAAAGACATTGTTTAAAAAACGTTGTTGTACATAAAAAAATTAGCTGAAAATTAATTATTTACAGTCAAGAAATAAAAACTACAAATATATATTTATATGTATCTTTCGATATTGACACTTTAAGGGATTTACAAAACAAACAAACTAAAAAAAATAATAAACAAAATAATTAATAAATAATTTTATTTATAACATAAAAAGGTAATTCATAATCATTAGGAAAAACAACATAAACAGTTTATAGGAAAAAATCCACAATATCGACAATAATAAACATTTACGCAATTCACAACCTATTGTAGATTGTAAGTTGTATATAATACAAGCAAGCAAGCAAGTTAGTTGTGAACACAGTACAGTGTTGTACTTTATGCTGTTATACTTCTAAAAATTAAAAAACTTTTAACTAGAAAAATAAGAAATAAAATTTAAATGAGAATCACGAAAATATATGAGCCCTTGATTTTGAAAGTGGTATAAGTAAAAAAATTTAAAAATCGAATTTATCAGCTATTTCATATCAAATCCTAATTAAATAATATAATCTAAAGTAATTCGCAGTATACCATGAAAATTAAGTTAATAAATTGAGTTTATTTTTTTGGTTGGTAAACAAAATACTGTTACTGTATTAATTATTTAATATTACGCTAATTACCCATAACGTTTTAGAATAAAAATGCAATTTATTTATTTATTGGGGGAAAGGAGCTAGTTCCTATACGTATTTCACTGGTTGCTCAGTACAGATTATCAGGAAACCTTTTTCCTACAGTAATATAAGCTGACTTATACAGTGGTATAAGTCAGCCTGTTTTCAAAGTTTGGCAAACTAATTATTAGTAATTTTGTCATGGCTTCAGATAGCGGTTCAGGTATGATAGGGAAATCCTATTAATGTAAAAATCTACAATTTATAGTTAATTGTAGACATTATACGGCGAAGAAGTACAAGTTATGCTCCCAAGAAATGTCTTCTGATGAATCAGTTCATACTTCGACGAAACAACTAGGAGAATTAACGACTAATAGAAAGAGAAACACCAATGGAGAAGCTGTGTCTTGGCTAAAAATACAATGGATCTAATTTGTAAAAAAAAAAATGCTCCATATAAGATGTTTTATAAAACTTCTTTGGATGGAATTCCGAATTCAAAGTGTTTAGACCTTTCACCTACAAGAGGAAGGATGGCAATTCCGAATTCAAAGTGTTTAGGCCTTTCACCTACAAGAGGAAGGCCAAGAATATACAAAAATATTGATTTGCTTTCATTATACACAACCATTAGAGCAATAAGAGAAGAAAAACGTAAATATATGCCACCAATTTTCCACAAACACTTTATATCCCTAAATACTAAAAAACCAAATTACTTAGTTACAATGTAGTGACTTTAAATAAAATGTTAATCTATACATATAATAAAATAGTAACTCATTTTCGTCTGTCTGTCTGTCTGCTTTTCTTTTGCGTTCGCATCACGTAAAAACTGCTAATACTAAAATTTTGTGAGGAGGTACCTTAGCATTCTGATTCCAATATAGTATACTTTTTTCCGCAAAAATATCTCATTTCCAAGAGAAAGTGGAGAAAAAGCAGTGAAAGTACGCAATTTCCGGTTTAAAGGTACTGAAATTTTCGATTCAAAACTGGGATATTTTAAACACGGTTGCACACCTTCTATTTTTTGAAAGTTTGATATTTTAAACAAAATTGCGCAACACATGGCTCCAATTGAAAAAATATGTAGTTTTACTTTGTAGAATTACATTGTTTTTAAATTATTTTAAACACCTCTTACAGAGCTTTACAATAATTATTAGAATTTTTTATAAATTTTAGAATTTGGCCAGGGATGGGTAACTTTATATAAAGTAAATACATAAAATATAAAATATGAAGCACTATAAAAGTAAGAGTCTTACAATTGGTGTGGAATACTAATACACAGCTAGTTTCTAGTAAAAATATTTCTTGATGGTTTAAGTCATTTATAAAGTCATGCAGATATTTTTGAAAATAGTATAAGTCATTTCGTACCGGTTTGATTTCCTGAGATGGAAGGGTTTGGACACAGTGGCTATTTCCGTCAGAGAACTCATATACTAGAAATTTTCACTAAGTCACATTTTCGAAATGTTATAAAAATTTTCACAAATACTTTTGGAAAAAACTGTAAACAAACTATGTTAGTATGATCTATTACCTTCCTAATAGTACCGGTTTGATTCCCTGAGATGGAAGGGTTTGGACACAGTGGCTATTTCCGTCAGAGAACTCATATACTAGAAATTTTCACTAAGTCACATTTTCGAAATGTTATAAAATTTTCATAAATACTTTTGGAAAAAACTGTAAACACACTATGTTAGTATGATCTATTACCTTCCTAATAGTACCGGTTTGATTCCCTGAGATGGAAAGGTTTAGACACAGTAACAATATTTCTTAAAAGTCCGAAAATCTGTGCAGAATACGTACTAAATGTATGGGAAAAATTTTTTATCGCATGATATATTTTTTCAATAAAAAAAAATGGTTATTGTCTCTGCTAGTTAAATACGTATTTATCTTCACACACATATTTTACATAAAAATGCATTCTTCATTCTATTCATATAAGCGGTATTCAGTGTTTGATGCAAATGGTCTTGCGAAAGTACAAATGCGTTATATCATTCAAATTTAACAAAAACAATTAGCCCAATGTGGATGTCGTTGTCACACATCGACGACGTAATAAGGCTAAATAGGTATTTTGGATTTCACAAAAAAGCTATGATATTACTCACTTGCACTTTTTCAAGACCATTTGCATCGAACAGTGAACTCCGCTATGATAAAACTGTAACAGAAAATAATTGTCTGTCCGCCCGTTTTTTTGTGTTCACATCACGAGAAATTTATTATCTCGGTTCAAATAAAGGATCATTTTTTCCCGCAAAAAACTAACTTGCCAGAGAAAATAGATATATAAGCCCGCATGTACATAATTTTATCGATTTACATGACTTGGCAGCTCCTTTTATTTTGTTAACAAAAAATTTTAGACACTAATTACAAAATTCAACATCCTGAGTTATTATCCAGAGACAGGTACCACTGTACAAATTCAATATATAAACCATATCTGCCGCACTAAAAAAGTACGAATCCAACAAAAGATTGTAAGAACGCTGACGACGGTACTGATAGTCTAATAATATTAACCCATATTATTTTTATTGATAATAGTTAGTGCCAGCTGCCTTCTTTGAAATAATTTCAAAGAATCTCATTCAAGGAGTCCAGGAATTAGTTCCTCTTATGGTCTACCTTCATTAACCTTGCTGGAAAGCCAACTCCAAACATTTACAATTAGATTTAGGTGGGGAGAATATGGACATTTGCTTTGAAATAAATTCTTTACAACTGCATTATTTAGAGGAGCATTTTCTTGCTACTGAAACCATGGAATTGGTCCAGAAATATTCTTACCATAAGGGAAAGCAGAGACTTATAAGTTTCTGCAGTCATTTTTGCACCTTAACCAAATTTCTAAATCGATTGTGCCACAGCATGCCTCTTACTTAACTGTCCTATGTCATATGCTGTCTAGCAAATAGTAATCGATTTTCTTTGCGTGCATTATCAGCGGCGGTTTTTTCTTCAGTTTCTTTTGTATTTTAAGGTCAGTGCTTGCAATGGCTTTTTTTGCCGTTGAGATTCTTGCCTGGATATTAGGTGCAGACCTAATGTTTGGTGGCTGAAAGAGAAGAGTTTAACGCAGTTTCTAAGTATTTCTTCTTCTCAGTTGGATGGGTTTTGATGGTAGTAAAATTTTAGCTGTCGACTCAAAATTTAAAAAGATATGACCTACTAAAGACAAAAATTTTAGTAGTTCTAATCATGTGATCGAGAGTGTGTATTTTAGAAACTTCAGGCAAAATTTTTCTGTTTTAAATCGTACCTGATTGCCAAACCTTCTTCAATTTCTTTCGTTTGAATCACAAAAGATATTTGTTGCAGGCATGATATTATCTGGACCAGAGAAGCTTCGTGATTCTGCACATAAGTTTATTCAGTCACCTGACTTGAGCCAAGTAGATTATTTACAAATGAATTCTCCCTAAAAAGGCCCAAGTTCATTTATTTATTTAGGTAAATAATTTTAAATAAAATGGACTACTACCAGGGCTGCCAGAAGATTATGATGAAAAATCTGCACTTTTTCGGAAAAAAATCGGCATTTTCGGCACTTCAGTTTTGAAAATCGGCGATAAAATCGGCATAAATAAAATTAAGTATTTGTTGATTTGATTTTTATTAATAAAAAACAAACGAAATACCAAATTCTAATAGTTTTATGTATTTCATAAACATACATACAAAACTTAACGCAATATTTTTTAAAAAGATAGATGATAAAAGAATTCAAGTTATTGTTACAAGATAAATATATGATGCCAGCTGACGAAAGTGATCTTATCTTGCCAGAGGTCAAAACTGTGTTTTTCGAAGTTGTTCGATAAAGTACAAAATTCTGGACAGAACGCAAAAAATCAGGCTCAAAACTGAGAAATTAACGAAGTTATTATGTTTTGAAGTTTTCAGTCCAAAAGTATAGTTATGATATAGTCGAGGTTAAAGTTGGACAACAAATTAGTTGTTAAGACTGCCTAATGAAATATGTTAAATATGAAATAAAATCTATTTTGTAGTTGTTCTCAAAATATCATTTGGTGCAACAGAAACATAAAATGTTGTTTTGTCCCGTACTGAACATTTTATCCTAGTAAAATAAGGTCTCTTTCGCCAGCTTGCGTCACATATATACATATTTCCTATATAGTAAGAAATACATTTCAGAATTTTACATTTTTACTAATCGTATTTAATATGATAATTGATTTATAAAGTTTTAAATAATTTCTAGAAATTTCCTTTTCTAAGGAACATCGAAATCTTCGATATTCATTCTACATTCGCTTTATTTTAGCAATTCGTTGCCAAAAGTTCCAGAAATTAGTTTCATTCTTCGTAAATATTTCTTCGAATTCAAGAAAATGCAATTCTAGGTACTCGGAATCTAACGCTTGTTTGTCATTTTCATCTAAAAAAATTCGGAAAAATCCTTTATGATTAAAATAGATTTAATTAAACTTATTAAATTAAAGTTAAAATTTTGTTGGAGCGATAACTAGTTGTTCGTTGTAATAAGAGGCTATAGCTCGTTACTATAACTTGCCTTTAAAGTATGTTATAGTTAAAGGTTATATTTAGCTTACTTATAATAACGAAAAATTAGTTATCGATGATTTAAAGTTAACAGTTATTAATAATATTGTGAATTTCAGATTTTAATATTAAATTTTTAACATAAATTCCCAAATCAATTGATTTGATAAAAATTTGCATTTTTTTACCTAAAATCGGCAATCGGCATTTTGTAATTTTTTAGTGTATAAATCGGCAAAATGCCGAAAAATCGGCACTTTTAGCAACCCTGACTACTACTACTACTACTAGTCTTCGTTCTATCCGAATGATGTTGTTCGCTCTCTTTAAGGGCGAGTGACGTTAAAAACCAGTGTAAATAATTCGGATGGTGTAATCTTGTTTCTATCGTTATCGTTTCCTAACCAACTGACGTCAGATGATGAGATCATGTTGAATTTAAAAAAATTTTGTCGTATTCTATAGTTTTAATTTGGTTGGTTAAGTAGATGATATTTACAACATAACACTACCCATAGTGTAGATAAATGCAAAGAATGCTGAAAAAGGATGTAGCAATCTAGAAAACGCATTACATTCTGCTAGTGTCTAAATAAATTTTTTTCCCAATTTCTTTCAAAATTAATCACCAAATTTGTAAAAAATATTCATTCAACCCTCAGTTGTTAGAATAAATGAAGAATTCGTTTGTATAGGTACCAGTGTTGTGATTTGTCTTGCAATATGGTACCATATTTGGTGCAATTGTACCATATTTGGTACAATCGGCACATGAGTGGTACGTACACTGGTATACTTGAGGCTTTTTTGGTAGAATTTTTTTTATTTAATCTATATAATAACAAACATTCTTAATTTTATGGTTATCTAACCCTGTCTGGAACTACCTATTAATGTAGGGGGAATATCGAAGCAGACCACTTACTTCCTTAATGGGTCCCTTTTCGACTGGAACTACCTAAATTGCAACATTCCTGATTTATGTTCAGCATTTTTATTATTTATTAGTAGGAGGTAATAAAACTTGCTAGGCCTTTTTGCTGAATTACAGCATTTGAACGTTTTTGCATCGCCTTTATTAGTTTCCGGCAGTATTCAGCTGAAATATTTTTAAATTTTTTCTATGTCTTTTTTGATAATTAGATGACTTTTCAATTATTCCTAAAAACATCCGGCAATACTCTATAGCATTAAGATCCGGTTACGTTGGTAAACAAGGCTTTTGCTTATGAAATAGTTAAGTATTTTGGCAGAATAATTGTAAATTAACAATACAAGGAATCAAGATCAAATATTATTACTTTAAAATATCCTAATATAAAAGTTTTGATTTTCGTATTTTAATGTTGAGCTGCTGTATGTTTTGTTTATTTTATTTAATGCCAAATTTTGGTACAATTCATGCTGATTTGGTACAATTTTATAACTGGGGCGATACAATTTCATCATTGTCAGATCCTACCACTGAGAAGTCCATATGATAATAAATAATTCGATTAATAGAATTGTAAATAAATATGTTGCCTGCGGGCTTAGAGCGGGGTTTTCTCTCTTTTGAGTTCCATAAAAACATACCCTCTTTTAAAGGTTCATCACTTACCAGTAATGGGCCCTTAAATTTCAACCTAAGTAAGTGTTAATTGCCGCTAGTTTCGCCACCGGGTACAAGGATATCAGAAAATTAAAAAAAAAATAGTTGGTTAGTTTTTCTTCAACGATTACTACCAGAAATCGTTATTGTAATCAATTGAAAATGTCTGTGCAAAACATTTACATTTCCCACCAACAAAACATTGTGTCCCCAGACAAATATAATAACCTTAGTTGAACCTCATTAATACAAAACCAAACATTTACTTTAAAATTAAAGGTAAAGAAAAAAGAAACTACCAAAACTTTAAAATAAATACTCGAAATATACAACCAAAACATAAAAAAATAACAATTGAAACGTTTTAACAACAATTCAAAAGAGGCTGTCAGTCGATCATATCGACACGATTTTGGTTGAGACACACACACATGTACTTGTATTTGTAAATGTACATGTATGTATTGGGTTCTTCTCTAACCGGCACCTTCAGTAAACCTAATATTGCATTTACAGCCAGCAACGCAGAAAGGCTGGCCTGGCCTGATATTTAAATAGACAGTTGAAGCCAGTTGGTTTCAAATTAAAAAAAAAAAAAAAATTAAAATTTGGAATAAAAAATCCAACACCAAGCTGTGAGCACTTGTCAATATTTTTTGAAGGAATGGAATTTATTTCAATTTAATTTCGATCGATCTTCTTGTTTGCTAACAGCACCAAAAAACCTGAATATGTTCTCTTTTTTTAAATATTTGTTTATGAAATATGAAAGAAAAAAAAACTGATTAAAACCACGTTTAAACATCGTCAGATTGATGCATTGTTCACGTTTTCTTGTTTTTTAATTTTTTGTTAGTAAGTAATCGGTACTTGTCTTATTTTGGACCACAATATCTCACAGTGTGTTAAAACATTTAAAGATATCTGTGGTACGAAATAATAAAAACAAAAATACAAACGAATGTTACGCATGCGCACGTTTTTATACAAGAGTTTTTGTTGTTGTTGCGTTTGTAAAAATCTGAGATTTTATTATTGTTTTGTTGGAAACCACGAAAAAACTATACAGAATATGATTGATTACATATTTATCGATTTCAAAATTTGTGCATTTCTGTATAAAATTAATCACCCACACCACGCGTTGTAAAAACATCAACAGTTTATTTTATAAATGAAACTTAACAAAAAAAAACATGAAATCTTTATTATTTCCTAAATTAAATTCAAAATTTAAACTAAAAATAATTTAAAATAACATTTTTTATTTTAAAAATTGTAGGGTCGCATGCCCACCCTAAGTCGTGCTGTCTCCATGGAACATCGTTTTCAAGATATTGCCAGTCTCTTCAATCCAATGGGTGTTGTTGGTGGTGTTTCCGAAATGTCACCCTATCCTCACTATCCCACGCACCCCTATTCTTATCAAAGTGGTCCACAACATGGACAATATCCGCCACCACCTCCACATTCGCACCATCATCATCATCATCATGCTGCTGCTGCTGCCATGTTACATCCGAATGCCTCATTGGGTGATTTATGTTCGACACAACCCCACTACGGTCATAATTTGGGTTCAGCTGTAACGTCTAGCATGCATTTGACAAATTCCTCACATGATTCTGATGTTTCAGGTGTAGGATCCGGTGCTGTTGGTGGTTCAGCGCCAAATATTGGAGCTTATAAAATGGAACATGATATGATGTACTATTCGGTAAGTTGAAAAGTTACATTATGCAACAACAGAAACGACAACTTATAACCACTATATACTACTGTGTTATTATCCTCTTGCAAAATTTTAAATTTCAAAATCCGTAGCATAAAATATAAGTGTATTACTGATAAATGCATTTGAATTTATAGTCAATAATTAAGGGAAAGGTTCCCTTCGGACTAGAAAAAATTTAAACCGATACGAATTTTTTTTATTATGGGTAGATTTTTATCATTTTAGTTCTCCAATGAACATTGCTCTACATACAGTGTTACCATCACTTCACATTCCTTTAAGCAAATCTATTTACTTTTAGTAGTAGAAATTGCCATCCACCTTTAGATCATTCCTATGGATTTTGAGGCCAAAATAGAAAGTTTTTAAACCACTGTGTAGTGCTAGACAAAAAAATGGAAGTTTCACACACAAGTATGTTTCATTGAAAACTACCAACTTTTGACTACAGATCTACCTAATATGTAGATGTAGGGTTGGTAACACCTTCCACATATGGGTTATATGGCCTTAACTTTTAAACCGTTACAGACAGACTTTCGAAATTTACACAGAGCATGTAAAACTATGACTGCTATAATAACAACTATAAAATATTAAGGTTAAAGTTTTTTTGTAGTTGTGTAGTGTTATTTAAGAATACAACTGTTTCAATATTGTTTTAACATTGTGATTGTTTTTTTTAGAATGCTTCGTCTGATATGAATCATACGACAGACGGTTTTATCAATTCGATATTAAATGATGAAGATTTACATTTGATGGATATGAACGTTAATGACAGTAAGTACAACATTTTTGAATCATTAGATACATACATATATAAAACAAAAACGCTTTATGTTCATCATGAATCAACATAACGCCCAGGGCTGCCAGGTCAATTATAAGAAAATAAGAAAAAATCGGCAATTTCCTGATGAAAATTAAAAAAAGTGTGTTTTCTGTTTAAAAAAATCATCAAAAAATATCGGACTACTAAAAAAGTATTTCCTTAACTATTTTTTTATAATTTTGTTAAAAATCATTAAAAAAATCGTAAGAAGTCACTTTTAAAGTTAACTTACGACATACATATTAAATGTATGTATGTATACTAAAATCATTTCTTATGCTTTAAACACATAGACGCCAGCGGCTACACGACTACAAATCCCGTTGGCTCAATTGTCGCAGTGTAGTAGGCTACTTAATTATATTGAAGACGACAGCTACTTCGTACACTCTGAAATTCTTGTAGAAATACATATTTTATCCTATAAAAAGAATTTGTAATTTTGTGACATTTTCTTTGTTAAATAAATAAAATTGTTGCATACAAAAATATAAATTACCCTAGTTTGACTACAGCCACAACTTCAAAATATTCGTTTTGCTATAAATGTGTGTATTTAATTTTGAGAGTCTGTACAAGGTAGCCTAATATTGTTTGTATTTAATGCATTAAGTGCATTAAATTTGAAATTTAAAATGTATAAAATTACATGAATTTTATTTGAACTATTTTTGAATTAATAAATTAATTATTTAGGCTTAAGTTCTTAATTATAAAGAGATAAAGAAAAATTAGATACCAGCAAAGCAGAATGCATTTTCTAGACAGCTACGTTCGTCATCAGTACTCTTCGTATCGATCTACCCGGTAGTTACAATTGTTATTAATTTTCTATTTAAACAAACTTATCAAAGAAATAGAATATGAGAAGTTTTAATTTTACATTATATTTCATAGGAGATAGAGCTTTTTGAAATTGTTTTACACTTGTAAACTCTATTTTCTTTTTATATTATACTACCATGTAAACATTTTTCTTTATTTTTATTCTCTATATATTTTCTTTTATTTGAAAATGGTATTATTTGAAAATGGTATATATAAGAGAATAAAAATATAATTTAAAATTAAAATTTCTCATATTCTATTTCTTTGATAAGTTTGTTTAAATAGAAAATTAATAACAATTGAAACTTCCGTGTAGATCGATACGAAGAGTACTGATGGCGGACGTAGCTGTCTAGAAAATGCATTATGCTTTGCTGGTATCTAATTTTTCTTTATCTCTTTATAATTAAGAACATAAGCCTAAATAATTAATTTATTAATGTATAAAATTACTCTTGAGTTTGAAGTATAACATAAATTCTACTAATCCACTATTTTTGTGGAGTTTGTACAGGTCATGCCGTTTGACATATCTAAAAGAAATTTAGTATGTACCTTTGGTATATGGAGATGATGAGCTGTATAGTTTTTGGACATAATCGGGAGGGGCAAGGGGTAGTTTCCTTACCCCCAAAATTTGTAAACGCTTTACAGGTCATACCGTATCACATATCCTACCTACTCTCAACTTTACCATACCCAATGGAAACAGATATTTTTATGGATATATTACATAAAGAATAAAAGTTCAAAATATATTCGAATCGAAAAATTGATTATTTTTGGTTTGGGGTGTTAAGTAAACTACCCCTTGCCCTTTCCCGATTATGCCCAAAATTTATACAGCTCTTCATCTCCATAAACCAAAGGCACATACTGAATTTCATTTTGATATGTCATACGGTATGACGTATAGAGCGTTTACAAAATTTGGGAGCAAGTAAACTACCCCTTTCCCCTTCTCGATTATGCCCAAAATTTACACAACTCTTCATCTCCATATTCCAAAGGAACTTACTAAATTTCGTTTTAATATGTCACACGGTATGACCAGTAGAACGTTCACAAAATTTAGGGTTTAGAAAACTACCCCTTGCCCTCTTCCGAATATGCCCAAAAACTATACAGCTCTTCATCTCCGTATACCAAAGGCACATACTAAATTTCATTTTGATATGTCAAACGGTATGATCTGTACAAACTCCACAAAAATAGTGGCATACACTAAAAAGTTAAAAAAGTTTTTCAGTATATACAGTGGCACAGAAAACTCTACATACCCCCAATTTATTTCAATTCTAAGAAATATAAACCAGATGTAGAAATTTCTTTCTAACTAAATAAACTGGTAGACTTTTCTGTGCCTTAAAAATGATTATTTGCTGATTTAATAAATTTTAAGAAATGAATTGAACCTTAATTTTTTTATACCCTATTATTACCTGTTCCTAATGCCAGTTTATTTGGTTAAAAAGAATTACAATAAATAGGGGGTATGTAGAGTTTTCAGTGCCACTGTATTTTCATTAATTTAAAACGTCATATGATTTCCCTAAGTAACATGCGAAAAATTTCAAAGGAGATGCAAAAAAGCTTTATAAACTTATTAAAAAGCAGAAATTTTTTAATTTTTTCAGTTTATTATTAAAAAAATAATAAGATAGATTTTAAATCAAGGAGAAACCCTTAAAAAAACAATAAGTTCGTCTAATAAAATCAAGAAGAAAATCTTTTCGAAAAAAACAAGAAGAATACCTAATAAAAACCCTGAGTTACCTTCTTGATTTCTCCAATAAGGTTTTCCTTATTAAAATAATAAGACTTTCTTTTTGAAAAAAAAAACATAGAGATATATTATAGATTTTGTTCTATTTTATTAGGTATTTAGACACTGTTTTTTCTGTGTGTAGAATTATGTATATGAAAATTTTTCTAAATATAAAATATTTGTGTTTAATAGTAAGCCACGCCTACAATTACAAATAAGGTTACACAATTTTTTGGCTATCTTAGTTTTGATATGCATTTTGGAAATCGATGGCCACAAAAAGTTTTGGCCAACGAATTAAATTCCAGTGCCACAGTGCGGCAGACACATGAGCAGGTGTAAACATATATTTTATGTAGAAAATAACTACTCCAAATAATAACATGATAAAATGTTTTTTATCAATACACATAGTTACTAAAATTGTAGTGATAAGATTAATTAAAATTAAAAAGGTTAATTTTCATTTCGACGGCTGCAGCGTGGTGACGCAACCACAGAGCCTTAATTGACCATTTTCTTTTTTTTCCTGCTGGAAATGCCATTTCATCTCTTATCAAAATTAATTGGACAATAGATTTGACCCATTTAGACTTTTTTTTGTGATGTGAAAAAATCATCACAAAATAACTTGACTTTAATAGGTACTGCGAAGCATGCCGGGGTAGTTAATATTTAAAAACCAGCAGGTACTTTGAGTTGCTGTAAGAGAACTTCCATTGCGTAAATCAGCTCTGAGCCTGCCTAATTCTAAGAATTTTTTTTTAATTACCTCGTAAGTGAACGTGTCTAATTAGCAGTCGAAAAACACTCTCGGACTCATTTCTATTTTAAATGAGTAAAAGCTTAAAAAGTTTTACAAATATAAAATAAAACTCTCAAGAATTATTCTGAACAAACAAGTCGTATACATATTTAAAAAAATGGTAAATCAAATAAGCTATAAACCAAAAAATTATGTATAGATGAATAAAAGCTTTTTTTGTTGTGCTAAAATATATTTCAGTCTTAGCTGATATTTGAGTAAAAACGCTGCTGTAACACAGTCAGAACCTGTTAAAAAATACACTCATTCAAAATAAAAAACAAAAAACTAAATTTTAAAAAGAACAAGACTATAAAATAAACAAATAAACGATTTCCATACCGTCATCATTATCACAACTTTAGCTGAATCGACTAGACTACGGGCTGATATGAAAAAAATATCGCAGCACCCACACTCTGCTGTAGCAGCCAAAATGAAATACTAATAAAATTTTTTCAAATACCGCTGTTTAAAATTCATAATTAATAACAATTATGAATTTTAAATGAATTTTAAATACTAAAATTAATTTAGAATAAACAAAAAAAAAATAAATAAATAAAACAAGTGTTGATGTACTTGACCTAAGAAAATAAAATAGTAAATTTAAATAAACCATTTGTATATTTGAACAAATGTGAGTGTATGTGTGGGTTTGTGTATAAAATTAAAAGATAAGAAATTAAAACAAAAAACAGCAATAACAACCACAACAAATGTATTTAGTGAATGATGTATTTTCATAAATGAGAACTTATGTACCTTGAAATACAATTTATACGAAAACAAAAACAATAACATACTTTTGAACACATGCACAGAAAGTGTAATAGGAAAACTAAATAGAAAGAATTCAACAGGTGAGCTTTGATATTTTATACTTTTGTAAGTTTTGTGGACTTTTGTTTTGATCATACCTTCCAAGAAATACGAGAAGTACATATGAGTGAGTGCATTGTGATGCATTTATTTTGTTTTTGTTTTATTCCATTAAACTCAAGCAAAGAATTGTGTTTTTGTGAGAGAGCAAGTGTGAGAATGTATTTATTGAACATAAAAAGTTCTGTTATTTTCAACATTAAAATGAGAGAAGGTGCAATAAATATAGAGCTCGTCTCAAAAAGAAGCCTGTATCCTATAGATATTAAGGATAATAACAAGTTTAAAAGCTATTTTTGTAGAGGCTCTACAGGTCATGCCGTTTGACATATCAAAATGAAATTCAGTATGTAGCTAGCTACCTTTCGTATATGAAGATGAAGAGCTGAATAGTTTTTGAGCATAATCGGGAGGGGGCAAGTAGTAATACTTGACACCCCGAAACTAAAATAATTATTATATTGATTCTAATATACTATGTAGGTATGTACTTTCAACATTTATTCTTTGTGTAATATGTTTATCCATAAAATTATCTGTTTCAATGAGATATGGTAAAGTTGACTGTAGGTCACTCCAGATTTTTTTTATTGCAAAAGAAGTAGAAAAGCAATCGGGATTAAAATGGAAGAGAACTGTAATAAATCTATACATACATACTATACATAAACAATAACTCATTTACGTCACGTAAAAACTTCTGGATGGATTTGACCAAAATTTTGTGAGGAGATACCTTAGCAGTAAAAGTACGCCGATTTTTTACCGATTTAAAGGTACAGCATACTGTAAGGCATCTTTTATTTTTGAAAGTAGGAGATTTTAAACACGGTTGCGCAACAGATGGCGCAGTTTTAAAATAATGACAAAATTAAATTTAGTATGTACCTTTGGTATATGGAGATGAAGAGCTGAATAGTTTTTGGTCATAACCGGGAGGGGGCAAGGGGTAGTTTCCTTACCCCAAAATTTTGTGAACGCTCTACAGGTCATACCGCATGACATATTAAAACGAAATTTAGTATGTGCCTTTAGTATATGGAGTTGTGTAAATTTTAGGCATAATCGGGAAGGGGCAAGGGGTTGTTTACTTACACCCAAATTTTGTAAATTCAATACGTGTCTTTGGTTTATGGAGATGAAGAGCTGTATACATTTTTGGCATAATCGGAAAGGAGCAAGGGGAGGTTTACTTAATACCCCAAACCGAAAATAATTAATTTTTCGATTCGAATATACTTTGAACTTATATTCTTTATGTAATATATCCATAAAAATATCTTTTTCCATTGGGTATGGTAAAGTTGAGTGTAGGCCACTCCAGATTTTTTTTGTTACGTTTTATAATAATTATCCTAAGTCTTTATTAGTCATCACTTTTTGTTGCCGTTTTGGAACATTTTGTTCTGTTATTGAATTTTTGTAGTAATTTTTTAAAAATTCTTTGTAGAGATATTATTAACTGTTCTGTTTTGTTTTTTTCGTCCAAAAGGGAACGTAGCAAATCAGAAAAACTAACGTCATATACACATTTTCTATTTAATAATAACAAATCAGATGAATCGTACAGCCATGGAAAGTAGGGGCTAATTCTGCATTTACTGTTATCGCATCGCTCGCACCGCATCGGTTATCAGAGGATGCCCACCAATATGTTATTTAACACTATAGCCCCCCTAAGCTCCAGTGAAAGTTAGAGGTACTCATATACATATGTATATAAAATAAAGTACTTCTTCTTTAATAAAATTTACATGCACCTGTTTATTAAAAGATTAGTTTGCCTCAATTCCGCAAAATTCTCGAAAATATTCGAAAAAAGAGTGGACATGTGCCTACAAAGACAAGGAGATAATTTGCCCATCATGCTTTTCCATATACACTTAAAAAAATAAAATGTATCTATTTAATTCAAATCTTGTTTAAATTTCGGGACACCCTTTATTTTGTCTAATTGCAATAATAATAATTTAAAATTTTTGTTAATGGGTTTCTACATAGTTTTCTTAATTACGAGGGTGGTCCTTAAATTATCCGAACTAAAAAAAAATTTGGTCGATAAATTTCTTTTAACATTATTTAATAGCTTTTATAACGCTTTTATATTATGAACCGTCATAGCCATTAACTACAAACTTTTCATAGTCAAAAAGTCCATTTTCTAGAAAATTAAATAACCTGTTAAATTCGATGTTACCCAAAGTAAGTACGGACATTCTTAAATCAACTGCATAGTGCTCAGTTTAATATTTAATACTTAATTTGTATTTAATTATTTTTGTTATCGTTGTGATACATTACCTAATACTCAATTGCAACAAAGCAAACGCAAAACTGATCTTGAGTTGCATTTTTTCAACACTGAAACAATTCTTCAAAAGCATATTTGAGGCGTCCACACCTAAGGAGTATAAACGGGACTTTAGTATTTTTGCACATCTGTCACAGAGCCTTTCTCCTTAGCCTGAAGATATATTACTTTGGCCGATATAACACCAAATAACAGAAAAAAAGGTTAAAGTTAAAAAAGAAACGTGTTTTTAAAATAAAAGCATGTTATAAATATTATTCTAAGGAGTCTTTGACAGGTGGAATGCACTGCGCAACATGGTAATCTTAACTTTTACTTGGGGACCTACTGGACAGTAAGCTGATAATTGGATAATTGAAATCAGACTGAATCTCATAGGCACATGGAATCACAGATTGTGGAGATATGCTAGCGTTTTAAGGACGATAAATTTTATTGATGCCCTCATAGACTACTGGCCCTCGGAAAAAATCGATATCGCTTAACGGGGCACTGCATGATTGGACGTATACTGCAGAAGCTGTCTGGATGAAGAAAAGAAGAAATCAGTTCAATACCATACCTGCGATAGCCCGGCTTAGCAAGAACGCAGCCTCAAATATTTCGGCCAAAGATTCTTTCAGGATCTAGACTGTTGTAGGGATAAACACTGAGTATCCTGTTAGGTTTTGCGAGAAGCTGAAGGTGGTTCTTACGATCTGAGGGAACTGAAGTTCTATAGGGAACAGTACAGTTATATGGTCTTCGGGCATCACAATGGGCCTTAATGGCCTCCGAGTGAACTCGCTTTGTGCGAGCGGCCCTTTTAACCTAACCTAAAATCTGTGAGGAGATACGAAACTCTTAGTGTTCCAAGCCAAGTTTTTAGTTTTACAAACGAAGGACCATATTACTTAAGGTGGTTAGCGAATATATCAAGCGAACATGATATTCTTTACTTTTACTCCTAAACTTAA